>LKEA01000024.1:39972-82909 GCA_003795315.1 Cytospora schulzeri | reverse complement strand
CTCCAAGGCTCTTTTTCATATAAGTCTCTGCGAATGACGAAGTAGTTCTGGGGATGATTGAGCAGAGTTCAACTGAGATGACTCTTGAATATTAAATCGTTCACTGATTACTTGAACGAAGCTGGACTTAACCGCAAATGCTTATAGCGTCCGAATCACACCTCCCAGGTCACCCCAACGGTTGTATGCACAAGTACCAAGGAAGACTGTTTGACTATCAGTAGCCGTGGGAAGCGCAATACTAGTAAAGATGTCGGTCCACGTATTGCTCATCTGGATACCTAGTTAGACCTGTCCCGCCTCCCGAAGACAAGTCATCTTGTAGACCACTGGCGGCAAAGAGGGGGTCCATATACCTGCCCAGGTGCTTATGCCCCGGACCATGGATAAGTTCACGAGTTGGGAATTGTGATTCAGAATCGCCGTGAGTGCCGAAGCTTCGAAACCACAAGCCACACCTTGAGCTGCAGCCCTGGGCTGCCCGGCTGAACGATGGAGCGGACAGTAGCCTCGCAAGTGGAAATAGAATAGCGTCCCATAGATCCAAACGTGCATACTAGTCCCACTTTCGCGACCTGGATAATAATGTTTATAATAGCCAATTCTCTGAATTTGGCTGCCACCTTGCGATATTCAATGTAATCGAACTTGGCGATAATACAGGCAATAGCGGCTAGGATAGCACTTGCCAGCGATATTAACGCCAGGAAAGGAGTCATAAGGGCAACAGCTACAGTCATTTTGAACAGAGCAAAACCCCTCTGTGTTTATTTCTTCGTCCTCTCTGGGATAGGGTATGAGTTGCGATGTATTGCATTGCTGAAGTGAACTTGTGGTAGACACTCAAAGCTAACAACGACGTCAACGACGAAAATGACAACGACAACGAACTATTCCGACCCCAGCGACTGGAGCATATATTTGAGCCAAGAAGGGCTCTATAGCTGGCTTCCTGGGTTTGCTTGTTGCTAACGCTTCCGTCTTCGTCGTCTTCTACTTTGGCCGCCGTCAGGCATCGTCACAGTCGCAGGAGCCCGACATCAAGAACACCGCTGCTGGCACTATTGAGGCCGCTAATGCGGTTGAGCAAAGACTTCTCGTCTAGTCTGTGGTCACCAAGGCCAGCATCAACGCCACCGCTTCCGAAGTGAGGAGCAATACCTACTTTCCCAGGTGTGGGAAGGGGTAAAATCGTAACAACGCGTTACCTCTATAAAGGCTGGGACGCGGCCAGGGTGAAGGGACAGTGAAGTGGCCGGAGGGAGGTAAGGATGTGAAGGACGGGAAGGACATTTGGGAAGCCACTGCATTCTTTCATGGCTGATAGCCAAAACACATACGTCGAGGGTAGGCGGTGGCAAGAAACTTCAGAGTGGGAGTCTGGTTGAGCCGCATCTTGAGGCATGCGGAACATGCAGCAAGCACATGCAGCACATGTCTGATGTCGATCATCAGTGCCCCCAACGGTCACCATGACCTCATCCCCCCTATCACATAGTCCACTGGTCATGAGGAGGATTTGTCGTCATTGCTCTAGCAGTACATTTTCGAGTGATATCAGAACCGTTTTCTTTATAAACCTCCTTCGTCAATTAAAGAGAGCATTACGGTTTTGTGAATGACTTATTAACAAAACCCCCTTTTTTAGACAGCAAATTCAAACCGCCAATTCATACAGTCCTTGAGTTAGCTACGGATTCTTCTGCATCCAGACACATCTCATTTGATTCAAACCCAGAGCCATCACAACGATCATAATGTCCGAGAACTACTCAAGAAAGCAAAACGGCTCCGGGGGGATGGCCAGCGCCACAAAAACACCTGCCAACTCCAATGTCGGTCTCGATAAAAACAAGTTGTTTGACGCAGAGGGAGCGATTGGAAAGCAGTTCACAGGTACGTCAGTCATCAATACAAGGACCAACCAACCCGAAACTCCCTCCAGGCACTCGCTGACTCGTAATATAGAGGGCGGAGCTCTCGGAGGCACAGCACAGAAGATTGGAGGTCCTCTTGCTACAGACGGAGCCATTGGCAAGCAGTTCACGGCAGAGGGAAGCATTGGTGGCACGGTACAGGATACCCTTGGTGGAGTGAAGTCGAAGAGCAACTAATTTGTGGGCATGTAATGGTCAAAGCTGGAGAGGGAACTGTAATTGAACAATCGTCTACCTAATGTCGCCTACCTAGATTTCTCTGCCGTCGCCTCGCAGGGCTTACAATGATGTTTGTAGTGACACAATATGTACTTGATTATAGTACTTATTTTTCCTTCTTCAAGCTTTGAAGATGAATACATGTATGGACCTGAGGTCTCCAGATTCAGAGTGCGTCAACGCGTTCTTTCCACGTGTTACTTGCTAACCACGACTACCAGTGACTGCTAAGAAACCTCTGTCCGATTCGATACCCTCTTGAATGATAAGTTCGAACTGCCATCACGTGGAGACCATAGTCGAGAACGCTGACTAGGGCCTCCTATGACGGTCACACCCTAATTTGACGTATTCCCCGTCTTGAGGCGGATTGTGGCAATTGACCACATCGCTCAGCCTCAAGCGTCCACCGCCTTGACCGCCTCCGTGCCATCCACCCTCTTCTCTGAGTTCATGATGACTCCTCCAGCAGATCCTTCCACATCAGTAGAAGCCGGTGAAGACACCTTGCGCTTCCGGAGGCCGAAGCAAGACAATACCGGTGTAAATACACCCAAATGGCCGTGGCGTTCATGGTACCGCATGGCAACGAAGCAAATAATAATGAAGATCCAGTACACGTTGTACGAAATAACGCTGCCGTAGGTAGCTGAGTTCTGCCAACCCAGTATGGCGTTGAAGATTCCCCAGCCGCCGCCCCCGTCTATCTCGGGATTGCAGCAGTTGACGTGCCACACACTTTTGGTGATATCGTAGGACCCGGGACCGGATCCCGTCTCAGAGGCATCACCGCCTATGACCAAGCCCCATTCATAGTTCTCGAAGTACCAGACAGCCTTTGAGAACAAACCAGCAGCGATGAGGTAGAGAAAACAGGTGGAGATGATGAGAAAGATTTGTAAAGAACTGGCGTAGCCGCCCCTGATAAGATGGTCAGATATTTGGTCGCTAGGGGACAAGGCATTATTGGGGAAAGCAACATACTTGTAAATGATGTATCCAACCAAGCATCCGCAGAGGATGCCGCAGATAACAGCAAGTGGGAACGAAGTAGCTGGCAGGCCGGTCAAGCTGACGCCGCCAATGTACACCACAGCCTCGAGACCTTCGCGCAACACCGTGACGAATGGCAACAAGAACATCACATACTTCTCCGACCAGACCTTAACAGAACGCATAATCCCACGGGCGTTGGACCAGCGGTGCTGATGTTTCTCTTTGTTTTCGAGGGCTAACTTGAGTTTTAATCGCCATTTCTCTTGCATCTTGTTGACGCGCAGCAGGGCAGCACCCATCAAGGAGATAATAACGCTGGCAATGATGCCAAAGACGCCCTCCCAGATGTCTTCTGTAGTGGAGAAGTAGTCCTTGCTAAGGGTGTAGAAAGCTCCGATCATGCCTGCTCCGATGCAAATGCAGATGAAAAGACCCAAGACAACACCTATCCATACCTAGATAATATTCATTAGCCAAATATGGGAAGTATACGATGCTGAGGATACAAACCTGTCTGTTCAGCCTCTTGCGAGTGGCATCGTCTTCTTCAGACGCCAGGCTCTGCTTGAGGAAAGCGAGAAGAACTGAGACGATGACACTTGTCTCGAGGGACTCTCGGAAGCAGATGAAGAAGACTAAAGCAAATGGTCAACAGGGCGAGATACGGGGATCAAACAGTCAAGAGGAGACTCACTCGAGACGGAAAATACATTGGCGGTCATGATGGGTAATCTGTGCTTGTTGGCAACACCAATTCCCTTGACTCGAGATACCCAAGGCCGGAGGGGAGGTGGTTTGGAGAGTAGAAGACTTGCTGCTTATCAAGTCCTCATGCACCAATGTATCTCCGCGCACGTTTGCGCTCGGTGGGACTCGTGAAACCCTCCTCCGGTTTTAATCCGGTACTCTATATGCAGGCATGAAACCCATGGGAGTAAGGTGACCCCATTCCACCCGTCGATAAGTGATCGACGGACCAGTACTAGAGACGGGTTGGAGCGGAAAGGGGCGGGAATACCCCAATATCCTTGCCAATATCACTTGCATCTGCAGCTATGTGCATTATCAGACCATCTGATAATACCTTTCGCCTTCCATTCCTTTACTAGCGCTGCAGCGTCACACACACCGCCCACCCCAGCCCTCATGGAATACTACTGAGTTTGGTTCGTTGCCATACCTCGAGTACGGGTATACGGATGATACAGCCAATGGATGACCATGGTTTGGGTGTGTAGTGACTGACCAAAGGTCCACGACTAATGAGACATTGCTCTGTGGCGTTGATCTGGAACTGACCGATAGCACATTGTTGCTGATGAGAGGTGTGAAGCAAACCAGAAGGGATGAGTACTTATGTAGAAACATTGAAAAGAAGTTAGCTAAAACGCCGAGGGGTGGGGAAGGGTGGCCCCAGTGGTATTGCGAGGTAACACTGATCCGAGCATCAAACAGTACCGTGTCGATAACTTTGTCCGACTCCTACCTTTCGTCCGGAAGCTTTGTGCGTTGGAAATCATCCATTCCAAGATTCCTGGCTCAATCTTCCTACAGTCCCAGAGTGGCCAGCCTGCATCACACGGAGTCAACTTGGAAAGCCATCATGATGCCGTCGATCTCACCTTTACTTCCGGCCCTCCTATGGAGCTCATTTGGTTCGCGAGTCACAGCTGAGACGCTGAACTTTGACTGGAACATCACTTGGGTATTGGCAAATCCTGATGGAATGGCACTGCGCCCTGTCATCGGATTGAATTCACAGTGGCCCTTGCCAGTCATCAACGCCACCAAGGGTGACCGGATTATCGCCAAGGTCACAAATGGCCTTGGAAACGAGACCACGTCCTTGCATTGGCATGGTTTGTACCAACATGGCACCAACCACATGGACGGACCGCCTGGTGTCGTTCAATGTCCAATTCCACCGGGACATTCTGTCACGTACAACTTCACAGTCTGGACACCCCTCCCTATGATGACTTCCGGAGTAAAGTTCAGTCAGACTGACATCTAAATAGGTGGACCAAGCGGGCAGTTACTGGTATCATTCCCACACAAAAGGCCAATACCCAGACGGCTTGCGACAGGCTCTCATCATCCAAGATCCAGATAATCCGTATGCAGAAAAGTATGACGAGGAGCGCATCATAACCTTGTCAGACTGGTACCACGACTTCTTTTCAGATCTCCTTAAGGGCTTCATATCGTACAAGAATCCAACAGGTGCGGAACCAGTTCCCAACTCAGCCTTGTTGAACGACACGAGCAATTTCACCATGAGTGTCGAGCCGGGTAAGACATATTTGATTCACCTCATCAACGTCGGTGCTTTTGCGTCGCACTACTTCTGGATCCAGGATCACACAATGAAGATTGTCGAAGTCGATGGTATCTGGGTTACTTCCGCCGAGGCTGAAATGATTTACATCTCTACTGCCCAACGATACAGTGTCCTGGTGACTATGAAGAACGACACAAGCACCAACTATCCCATGATGGGAAGTATGGACACGGATCTTTTTGACTCGATTCCTTCAGCTCTGAACTGGAATGTTACTGGATGGCTGGTATATGACGAAACGGCTGAGCTTCCAGCGGCAGACACTGTGTACGACTTCGATTATTACGATGATTTTGACCTGGTCCCCATGGACGGCGAAGCCGCTCTCGGAGCACCAGACTACTCGATCCAACTAGATCTGACCATGGTAAGTTCTCTTGTACCCGTTGTCTTGAACATTGATCGTCTCGTATGCTGACCTACTTCTGGAACAACCTTGGCGATGGCGCCAACTATGCATTCTTCAACGATATTTCTTACGTGTCTCCGGTCGTGCCAACAATTTTCACCGCCCTCTCCGCGCCTACAGAAGACGTGACAAACCCGAATATCTACGGAAAATACACCAACCCATTCGTCCTCCCTCACGGAAAGATCATCGAACTCGTGCTCAACAATGACGATACAGGCAAGCATCCATTCCACCTACACGGACATGCCTTCCAGGTCGTTTCTCGAAGCTACGACTACGCACTGCACTTCAATGGTTCCTTTTCAGAGTCTGGGGACGTTATCCCCTCTGTGCCTATGCGTCGTGACACCCTCATAGTCAAGCCGATGAGTAATTTTGTGATCCGCTTCCGCGCTGACAACCCGGGCATCTGGCTCTTCCACTGTCATATCGAATGGCACATGGATAGCGGCCTAGCAGCGACATTGATCGAGGCGCCATCAGTATTGCAAGAGCAGACCGTCATCCCGCAGGACTTTTTGGATCTATGTGCGGCGGATGGTACCGCCACAACTGGAAATGCCGCTGGAAATACCAACGACTATCTTAACCTCGCTGGCCAGAATAGGATGGTATCATGGCTGCCTTCTGGTTTCACAACTAAAGGCTACGTCGCCTTGGTTTTCAGTTGTGTATCAGGTATTCTTGGTGTGGCTACTATCGCTTGGTAAGTTCAACTTTGTAGCGGCTCTCTTCGTTGATTTTGTTTATACATGGTGCATCACTAACTTTAGTCCTCAGGTATGGCGCTGCACCTATGAATAAGGCGACAGCGGCGTAATGTGGGGGCTAAACAGGGAACTTAGCCCGGTGGCATACCCTATTCAGAATTGTTATATTTATACTTGTGATTTTATGGGCTTCGAATTTGATACATCGGTTAAACTTGGTATATGATTAGTGGCTGTCCGTGAAAGGAAAATCCGGCGAGCCCCGGTACTTGTGATGGGGAAACCGAAATTCGCGTTGACTGTGATGACCATCCGTAGGCGAGGCCAGCGCAGGATCAAGAAGTCCCACAAGTCCTTCTCTTTCCAAACGGTTTTGAATTTCATTGTCAGTATAAACACTCTAGAATGATCTTTCCAGAAGTCCAAGTTTCAAAACCAGGCCCAGAATTTTGGAGTCTTCAGATTGTATCTAACCCTTGTGCTGGAATGAGTACCTGACAAGTCAACTACATTAGGTAGTACGACTCCTATTTGGCCACAAAACTCAAAGCTCTGGCTTCTTTCCAATAACCTTCAACCTCATAGAATTCGCCCAAGCCCCATTCCGTGTTTCTTCCACAGCTTGAGGAAGAAGACGTTGCAGTTCCTGTTGCATTTTCTCGTTCTTTGTCTTGCGAGAGATGATATCATGCATCATCAAGCCGCCCTCGTGAAAGACATAGGCCCAGTGCGGCGGAGGGTCAACCCTGTCAACTTCAACATCGATGAAGCCCGCAGCAGAGAAGAGGTTATGTAGATCTACAGCCCAGGTTGGTTTGAGTCGTAGATCTTAAACTTCGAGCAACTAGAACAGTTGCTTGAGACTCTCCGTTTCAAGACCAGTTCCAGCTTGTTCCATACGGAGCGTCTCCATATCTGGCTCACCCCACTGCAGGTACCCTCCAGGTTCTAATTTGGATACGATTAGCATTGGTGGAAGGGATTATTAGATAAGGGTCAAGCGACGTACTAAGCATCCTGAAGAGCTTTTCAACCAGGCCTTGGACTTCACCATTCAGGAGAACAAAGGACAAGAAGCGCACGCGGACGATGTCGAATGCGACGGTAAGCTCCTCCGGTAACTCTTGTTTAACATCCCAGTGCTTGAATGATATGTTGGAGGGTATCATTCCTGGATGCGGCGCAGCATCAAATGAAATATCGAAGCCTACCCTAGGGTACTAGCTGAGCAGACTTGGCAACCTGGTCGCGGGCATCGAAGAGTCAGATGCTGAGAAATGAGAATGGTGAGATAAACATCGAGCCACAGCAATTCGGGCTGTATTTGGGCCGACTTACCCTGTGCCCGTACCTACATCTGCGACTCGCAGGTCGGGTTGTTTGCTTGGAACCTTCGGATGAATCACATAACCAAAGACTTTGGTCCACAAACAGTGCGTTAAGTTGATGCTGGGCTCCGATCAGTACACTAGCCTGGCTTGAGTCGTGGGCTTCTGGGGAATATATTGCTCTTTGTATCTCACGATGCACTCACCGGTTGTTATCGAGATAGTCCCGGGTGAAAACGTAATCGACCTTCGGCGTCATTTTGTCTTGCTCAACTGATGAAGCAAATGACAACTCACACGTTCACTGGCAATATATGTGTTGTCGAACGAAAGTGGCTGCGTTCTGGGGACTGGAATCTGGAGGGTCTTAAGCATTTGTTGTAGCTTATTGCAAGATAAAAAGCAGATATTCTTGAGAAAGACTCTCCGGGCGCCCACGCATCTAACCATTGTTCGCGTGTCCACAACCGGGTAGACTATCCCGCCAGCATCCGTACTTAGGTATTCTTGGTTGCGATGCAGTAGCCAACAAAAAGTATCGTGCATCATCTTCCCCTCCCAACATGTTTTGTTGCAGCTGCAGTTGGCAGCAAAAAGACTGCCAAGTACAAAATGGGCAAGTCGTAGAGTGAGCTCTGTCACTCATTATAAAAGTAGTTAGTCTGCGGAGTGGGCTTTATCGCATATCATGCATACTTTAAGTGCCTTCTCAGCGAGTAAATGCATCATAATCCTGGGAGCCTGCATCCAAGCGGGGCTCGCAGCCAACGGTGACATTCAGAATGTCCCGGTCTTTGAGCTCGGGAGGTTGGCTTAAGGACGATATCGGCACGGTTTAACCTCTCCACCATCAATTGATCTCAACCAACATGCATACATGATCCTGAAAAGGAGGAACCAACTCTTTCGAGTCCAATACATGCGTCTAAGGACTCCACCATCTACGGAGCTAAGTGCTGAGCGGGCCTACCATATACTGACATTACCTATCTACTAAGTAGGTACCCACCAAGGAGGCATGAAGTTACCAGATTCCAGCAAAAGATGAAGTCTAGGGAGAGGGTATGTACCATTAAAAGGACACAGGAGGACAAAGTCTTGCTGTGGACTGTGCGAAAAGTGGCCCAGTATAGCGAAGCGATATTATAGCGCCGTTGGTACCTTTCAAGGGGTTACCTGCTACAGGGTCTGCATGTTCATGGCACTCTGTGCTGCCGCCCACGAGACTTCGTATCACTTCGTAATTCATGCAGACTGGCCTCGCCGCTGGCACCCTTATCAATTGTTGCATCATGTGCGAGCTACCAACAAATATTACCAACCTATCCGCGGAGGAAAATGGACGCGTCCCCGCTGCATACATCTGGATGACTACGATTATATGATCGTAAGAGGTTAGACTCGGGGGGTATATCACTGCAGAAGCGACAATCGACGACCTGGATGGCTAGCGGTCAAGAAACCATTACCAACAGGAGGAGTATTCCAATCCCCTGTTCGAAAGGGTCCGGCCTGGACTGGACCAGGTTAAAAGCCCTTCCGGGGCAAGCTTCTTCATATCAACGTATCACCCCGATCCCCTCTTTATCCAGCCATTACACATCTAGTCTTCATTCATCAGGATTCCATTCAGAACAGCAGCATCTAGCAAGATGGTTACCAACCCGCCCAAGCCCATCCGCGTCTGGATAACTCGTAAGTGCCTCAGACAGCTGAGATGCATTACAACCAAGTACTGACTTCTTGCCAGCCCCTGGACCTAATCCTTGGAAAGTGAGTGCCTTACAATACTGGCATTGGCCCATTGACTGCGCGACTATCCTGCATGCTGACGCTCTGTGCAGGTTGTTTTCCTATTCGAGGAGCTTGGCCTGAACTATGAGATCAAGGCGTTCCAGTTCGACGATGTCAAGAAGAAGCCCTTCATCGACATCAACCCCAACGGCCGCGTGCCTGCCATCGAGGACCCCAACACTGACCTGACCCTGTGGGAGTCGGGCGCCATCTACCAGTACCTGATCGAACAGTACGACACGGAGAAGCGCCTCTCGTACGGAACGCTCAAGGAGAGGCACCTGTGCAATCAGTTCCTACACTTCCAGATGAGTGGCCAGGGCCCCTACTACGGCCAGTGCGGTTGGTTCCAGCACCTACACCCGGTGAAGATCCAGTCGGCCATTGACCGCTACGCCAACGAGATCAAGCGCGTGCTGGGCGTCCTCGAGGTCGTGCTGGCCGCCAAGCCTGCGGACGCCCAGTGGCTCGTCGGCGACAAGATGACGTTTGCCGACATGTCCTTCATGCCCTGGAACTTCCGCCTCAACGAGGTGCTGTTGCAGTCGTGGGATGAGGTGTGGGAGGGGGTTCCGCATGTCCGCGCCTGGCACGAGCGCATGGTCGAGCTCCCCTCGTGGAAGCGTTGCATGGAGCATCGCGCCCGCCTCATGGAAGAGCAGGGCCTGCAGTGGAATGGCGTCCCGAAGGGAATCGAGACTTTCAACGATTATGAGGCCAAGATCACTGCTGAAGCTAAAGCCGCCGAGAAGCAGTGAAGCATCAGTCTATTGTTTGTACAGTGATGTTCGAGAGTGGTTGTCGGTAGCTATGACACATGCTAGAACAGTTCCATGCGAGCTTTTCTCCCCAATGCTCTTCGCTTGCCAGTGATCTCTTGACAATCACGATTCTCCTTGGGATTGGTTCTATTCCCTGACACCCCGGAATTCACACCCGGGCTGCTCGGGGATCCAGCACACCGAAGGGTCAGGCCCTGAGCTTCCTCAGTCCCGACGACGACAAGTGCGGAGCGTACCTCTCTTTGCAGAATGTGCCGAATGATCCTTGGCCGTAATTTGGCCATTCTAGAAATAATCGACCATGAATTGGTCATTAGAAGTATAATTCATCGACCCAACCTCGCTGGAAACGGCGTTTTCGATGTCGTGATGAAAGCATGTCGCCCGGGCGGTGGCGATTGAAGTGATAAGCTCGACTCATCCGCTACACCTCACCTGACTACCTTCAGGGCGACCTACCTGACAACTATATAGAGAGGTCTTCACCTCCCTCAGGCTCACTATCTAATTCGTTACTTCTGATAACAGAGGCATTACATCTATCTGCCTATTGTCTCTATTGTTCACAGTCACCCTCATCAAATCGATCTCCCTTTTTTCGTGACCTTCGTACACCCCGAGCATGTAGAAAGGTGCAGAACAGGGTGACAAGCCACGGAGAACTGGCACTTCTGTTTCACAGGGTGCCATTGTCTCTTGATATGGGAGACGAACATTAAATAAATATAATAATCATGCCACGTACCATCCGCAGACCAATATCATCAGCAAACCCATACACAGGTACTGTTCCACATCCTCTCCTGTGCCCTCATCCATTACATGGCAGCGCCCTTCTCGGTGTCGGCCTTTTCATCTGCGACCGTTGGCACTGCCGAGCTTTTCTTGCTCTTAGTTGAAATCCACTTGCAGCCGAGGAGCAGCAGGAAGGAAATGGTTGGTGTTACCGCAGGGATATACTATTGTTTACTATCAGTCTATATGTCCAGTTTTGAAATGGAGGAGAAACGGGATGGGACTTACGAACACCTGGGTGACAGACAAGCTATACTTCCCAATCACTGCCGGCAGCTCAGCGGCATCTACAAGAGTGGCCACGTTGGTCACGCCGGAATTGATAATCTCATTTACCACATCGTCTGATACCACCGCTCCGAGATTCACCTGGAGTTGCTTTTGGAAGACCGTCTGGCCGATGGCCATGAAGATGGCGCAGCTGGTCGATATGACGGACAGCAATACCGAGGATCCGAGCGGGACCAGGTCCTGTGGAAGGGAGGATTGCATGGCTATGTGCGACTGATATTGATGAAAGAGGGCAGTTAATCAGTATCGAGTTCGAAGGATACTGGGAGACACGTGAAAGTCACCTACCAGGTTTGATGCCAGAGAATAGCCGACGCCACCGAAGATCTGGTAGCCGACCCAGTGGCCCCCTGAGATATTGGGATAAAGGGTAGTAAGCAGACCACCGCCGATGCAGACCATAACCTCAGCAAATAGCAGGAAAGGGTTCCACCAGCCCAGCTGTGTAACTATCGCCGCGCCTATGAAAGCGGCGAGCACGTCCGAAATAACGGTAGGGAGGAAGTTTATACCGCTGCGCACAGGCGACGCACCTAGCACGCCCTGAAACCAGATTGGGAGCCAGTATATGAGGATCTGGAAGGGCCCGTTGACGAAAAAGGCCGCCGCACAGATCAAAGCTGGATTCCGGTTGATGATGAACAACCGTGGCGGGATGAGGGCATCCTCTCCACGGCGGAGAGTCCAGAAGATGAAGAGGATGAGAACAATGCCAAAGCCTACGAACAGCCCGATGACTGTCGAGGATGACCACGCATACTCGACACCGCCCCATTGGAGCGCGAGCAGAAGCATGGTGATGGACCCAGCGAAAAGTGTGAGGCCAAGAGCATCTAAGCTTCGCAACTTCACTTTGATCGGTCTCTTTGCGGTCTCGGCGGGCTTGAGGTGAACGAGAAGGAAGAATATGATGGCCCCGGCGCCACCAATAGGTAACTGGAGGTCTGGTCAGTCAATAGATCCCTACTATAGCAAAACTCCAAGATCATGGTCGTATATACTTACGTTGATGTAGAAGCACCAACGCCATGTGGCATTCTGTGTTAGGGCACCAGCTATTATTGGTCCTACGATACTTGCAATGGAAAATGTTGAGCCCATGATACCGGTCCATACGGCACGCTTATGTAGCGGGATGATGGTGGTGATGATTGCAAAGCCGCCGGCGAAGAGTCCCGAGGCACCGAAGCCCGCAATCGTACGGCCTGCGATCAGGGCGCGCGAGGACGGTGCCAGAGCACATACAAGACTACCCAGCTCGAAGACGAAGAGGAAAAGAAGATATGACGTTTTCTTGGAGAACAGCGTGTACGCTTTGCCAGCAAGGGGCTGGCTTGCGCACATAGCCACCATGAAGGCAGCGCCATACCAGCCAATGTCGCGGGTGGAGTGGAAATCAGCCGTGATGACAGGGACGGCCGTGGCAATGAGATTGAAGTCCTGAATCAAAGTGTCACAGTCAACAAGAAATAGCGATGAGAATAATGAGTATGTTTTCGGGTCGGTGTACCGGTGACACTTACCAGCCCAACGAGAAAGGTACAGAGACAGATGGCCAGGTGTATCAGAATCAATTTCGTGCCCTTGACCTCATTGGCGGGATCTATGTCCTCGTTAATGTCAATTCTGACAGCATCGTCGGTGCCAGACTTCTGTTCTGAGTTCATGTTTACTGTGTCCGTGAGGGACGTCGTAGGGGCAGGGCTGCGGGCGTCCATCGTTGATCAGCGGCTCGCTACCGCAAACACAAAAACAAACTTAGTTGGAGCTGCAGTGGAAGGAGTGGTTTTTGGTATTAGTGCAGGTCACCGAGGAAGCAATGGGTAAGTCGGGATGGGCGGGAGAAAATATTGCGGACGATAAGACACCCGAACAACTGAATAGTTTCGGGATAAAGTCCGAGCCAGGCAAGCTTGAGCCAATTTCCTCCTCCTTTTCACTGAGGTTTCAGGTCGGGAACTTTGAACTAACTCTGGCCAGGGAGGCGGCAGCGTTGGCTTTGGGTCCCCGGGCCATATGCATGTTGGTTGTGGACGAACCGGCTCTATTTCCTGGAAGACGTGGAATGACCCAGGTTGGCGAGAATCTACATTATGTGACTGAAGAGCTGCCTGGGTGCATATTGAGGTTACTAGGTACTTGCTTAATTATATTGGCAGTACCAGGGCTGATGTGCAGACCACTCATGAAGGGGTGGGTGGGCCTACAAGGTTCGCAACCCTGGGAATACTACATAAGTACCAATTGACAAGATAGTAAGGTGCCTGGTGGGGGCCATTCGAGCCACTTGTCGCATTGTGTTTATGTGTTGGTAAATAATGTTGGACCCAGAATAGAGGCAAGCATAGATACGGGCAAACCAGGCATGTCCACCCAATCACTCGCCTCTGTTGGCAGCGCTCCCGCGAAAGTGTGATTGCTAACATTCTCGATTCGTATTCCCCCTTCCCAACTGACTTGTCTCCCTCCTAGACACTTCAAGCCCGGTACAATCCCTGTGCTCGAAGACTGAGACGATTAGAAGGGACTGGGGCCCCTCTTCTTGCGCCGCATGAGCGTCTTGGTCCAGGCCGGGTGAAAACATTGAAGGAAGTTGTGTATGGCAATAATCTTCAGCCTCCCGGATCCCGGAGAGGACGTGCTATCGGGCCCAACAGCTGAATCAGGATAAAATTGTTGCCGCCATGGAACTGGGAGTTTATCTTTCATTGCTCAACATACGACAAAAGGATCGAATGGGGGAGAGACCATTGTTTGTGGTTTCATTTCCGATAGTGAGGTATAGTCCTGGCATTCTCAGTGAAGCATACTAACTGTCTGGACGGTTTAGGCTCCTATATTCATCTTCACTGATACTTACATCCTGATACCAAAGTTTCCTCGTGCATCCAGGCACACATTTTAGTCGTAAATTTGTTGCTAGTTATGAGAAAATACTGCCAACCTCCTTCCACGCACTCCCATGTATTGTAAGATAGATCCATGGGGCTTACGCGGAGCCGAAATGTAGGCTTATTTTTCTCTGCAGGCATTGCAGCGTCAGCCCCCGGGTATCTTCAATGTTCCCACAAACAACTAAGGGTACCTAGGTACTGATGGGTATCTCTACCTCATACCACTGGCTTTGACGGCATATTCGGACGCGCACGGCTGCTCTGTGGGCCTCTCGATGGTTTACAGACGGTTAGTACTGATGATACATTTCTCCTAAAAGGGCTGAGGAAAGGGGTGAGGGCCGTTTTGTCGTCAGGATCAGGATGCCGTGATTCAAGGTAGCGACCGACTTTGAGCTCTTTGTATTCGGTATACTTCATGCTTCAAACCCCGATAAGTAGTAGATCAGTCATATGTCTTTCCGTATATAATCGGGCTATCACCAATAGTAATTACCACTTCCTGGAAAGCCCTGGTTCCCGACATGTTTGGTGTTGCATACTTCCTCGTGCGAAAATTGTGTGTGGTCTTGAAATGATAGAGCGCAGCACACCCCCGAGTGTCATCAGCCAAACTCTTCATGCCAGCAAGGCTCTCAGTGCTGTGATTATTCAGTCCAAGGGTGCTGGGATTTTGGGGGAAATGGCCACTCGAAAGTCGTCACAGGCGCGTTCCCGGGAGCTCAAGTTGCTCAACGGCCGAGTTCCACTGCGGATACCAAGTCAGACGTATACTAGTCCCCATATATAACAATACGTAGATGATTTAAGTCTCATTTGAGCCTTAGGAGTGTGCTCAAGGTTTGAAACCATCCCCGAGGTTCCCTTTTGGTACCACGCAGCGATGATCCAACATATTCTGTTGTGGAACTTCTGCCGACTACGGCAATGGTACCTATACATACTTGGAGACCTGAACTTTGTTTTGCTACATGATCCTCAAGGGTGAGGCGCATCGGAGTCACGTCAAAATTGGAAGGGTATACTATAAACCTCTCAAGTATCGTTCAAACATACGAATAACTTGAAGTTACGGGCCGTTCAATGCGCTCTGGTCAATACAAAAAAACAGCGCAGGAGGGGGTTAGATTGGCTGAGTCAAGGTTATGGGCAGTCAGGTAGGAGAATAATTAGTTCAGGAGTCTGAAGCACCTGGGCAAGCAATGGCGGGTAACAAGTAACTGGACACAATATCGAGTCTCCGCGACCCGACAAAATAGAAAGTTCCAAGGCCGCGTAGGTGAGAGCATCCAGATGAAATATCCGTCAACTGTAGAATTCATTTGTGAGGTACGCTGCCTCGATGGGTATCGATCATGAGTGTCAAATTGTACAAAATTCTGTACAAAGCCCAGCCCAACGAAGCCAAAAAAGTAGAGAAGTCATGCTCGTGCCGGTCGTAACATTCCGTTTAAAGTTTTTGTCATTTCTCGTCCATCGTCAAGTCGCTGATCGGTGTATCCTGACACCAAAGCAAATAGCCCTCCTTTTCGTCCCTCACGCCTTTACCAGAGCTTATTCGTGCTTAACAGAGCCCGTAGCTCGAGACGCAATGTTGATGGCATCCAGGATTTCGGAACCGAACTGGTAGATCATGAACGACGGTACAAGAATCCAAGCGCCACTGTGATGCAGGAATATGTGGTCAGTCGCGACTCTCGGCCAAAGTACAATTGATCAATAGGTAGCAGGGGGTACTCACTTGGGAATAATCCACAGCAGGAGCAGATCCCAGGGCTTGTTGTGTCCAATGTTGTCAAAGCCAGAGAAGTATTCATTCAGCCAGTACAGAACAGTCTTGCTGACAGTCATGACCGCGGCGGAGAATCCCACCAGCACAGCCAGACCTGCCGGCTTCCCAGCGATTCTTCGCCTCGAAGAACTATCCTTCACGCCCAAAGTCCCAGCCGTGCTGTACCAGATGACGACGTACACGAGGTACATGAGCGTCTCGATGACATTGAGGGTGCCCTGGGCAGCCGTGAAGCCATTGCCCAGGTTGTATTGCTTGAAGCCGTACATATGATCAACCTCGCCGTAAAGCTCGTAGGGCGTCCAGACTGGGGAGTGGGCCCATCCGCCTGGCATCGTGGCGGGTCGACCGAGGACGTAGCCAGTGTCCCATATTACCAGGGGCAGGGAGACGGCGAGCCAGAGGAGGGTTGTCGTTGTGGGCGCGTGCGACCAGCCAGAGGGAGGAGGGGTTTGGCGCTTGGATTTGGTGAGGGCGTTCTTGCGCGAGGTCTTTTGGCTTCGGTCGGGGACGTCGACGTCGAGTGCCGGGGTGAGGCCTCGGGAGGCTGATCGTGTTGCTACCATTGTGACTTACGTCGAGGATGTATACCGATTTTGTCTTTTTGCTTCGTGTGGGAGAATGGATGGATGTTGGAAGGGGAAAGGACAAGAATCAAAGAGTAAAACTGGAAAGGATGTGTAGGTATTCTGTTGAGGTTGGTTGAGAGGGTTTCCCGTTACGCGTTGGCAATACTTGACTGAATCAGTTGATGATCCTGTCGAGTCTCAAACTTGCCCCCCGCGTAGCTCTGCTTAATCAGCCACGTAGAGGTCTACCATTGGCTATTCTTTGTTATCAGTAGCCTTCTTGGGCAAAAACGGACACGACAGATGCGACTCTGCGGCGTTGTGAAGACTGCATTATCGAATAAAAGACTGTTATATCGTATAAGAAATTACCTAGTGTCATCCCACTTCAGTGACAACGCACGCACAGTGGAGTCCATAAGCTTGTCAAAACATGGAGTCGACGTCATCTCAGAACTGTCAATGCCCACAATATCAAACCCTAACCCTGACGATTGAACCTGGGGGGGGTACATCTCCGGATATATATGGGAGACGATGCACGATGCCATCGCTTGGGAATGCCATCAACGAATGAATGGGTAAATAATTGAATGGGTGCCCATCAGCTGTACCTAGTTACGACGACGGTCCATCATGACATCCGTCAGACCTACACCGACGACAGTGGCTGAGCATCTCGCCGGCACCGCTCAGTCGTGGCATGGCAAGATCACACCTGATGGTCCCTTCAAGCCGGAGAAGGACCGGTACAGACTCTACATCGGTAATATCGATTTCCCTCCATCATTATGAAGCTGGCCTGTGACGTGTTATACAGAGTTTCTAAACAACAGAACAGGCCTGTTTTGTCCCTTTGCCCACCGCGCCAACCTCGTGCGCCACCTCAAAGGGCTCCAGGATATCATAACCCTGACGGTGGTAAAGCCCTATCCCAAAGGTGACGAGAATGGGTGGCCTGGCTGGCAGTTTCCATCAACGGACGACGAGTATCCCGGGGCCAACCCAGACCCCCTCTTTGGCGCCAAGTACGTGCATGAGCTGTACTTCAAGGCCGACCCTCAGTATAAGGGTCGCTACTCCGTGCCTGTTCTGTGGGACACCAAGACCGATACCATCGTGAACAACGAGTCGGCGGAGCTGCTTCGTGACCTACAGACGGGGTTCAACTCCATCCTGCCCGAGAACAAGGCCAAGTTGACGCTCTACCCGGAGCATCTACAGTCCAAGATCGATGAAATTTCAGCGTGGATGCAGCGTGACCTCAACGCGGGAGTGTACAAAGCTGGATTTGCCAGATCCCAAGAGGACTACGACAAGAATGTCCCCGTAGTCTTTGCCGCACTCAACAAGCTGGAGAGCATAATCGCCAAGAATGGCGGTCCCTTCATCATGGGCAAGGAGCTCACCGAGCTGGACGTCAGGGCCTACGCCACGGTGGTGAGGTTCGATACCGTCTATGTGCAGCACTTCAAGTGTAACCTGGGGACGATCAGGCATGATTACCCACAAATCAACAACTGGCTAAAGAACCTATACTGGAACATCCCGGGTTTCAGGGAGACGACAGACTTCAAGCACATCAAGGAGAACTATACCAAGAGCCATGGCGATATCAATCCTCTCGCCATCACGCCCATGGGACCTTGGCCGGATGTGGAGGAGGGCTATGAGACAGATTTGAGTAAGGTGAAGGCCGGGGGAATCAAGATGCCGCTTGTGCTTGAAATGGAAGGGAAGATGTAAGAACGACACGCCATCGACGTCGTTGATGATCCACCCGCATCGAACAGCCGCCCATCTCGGCACGATACGGCAGAAACAGGCAACAGCTTAAACTCTCAGGTTATTGGCTGGATTGGTCACCTCCCCTGCGATGGTGGTTGCGCCACAAGTGTCAAGCATCTTACGTGTGATGAACCTTTTTCCAGAGATGGCATTTGGCTAGCCTATTGTTTTACAAGGATCAAGAGATGATCATACGGCTGGCTAAAGACCACATAGCCAAGTGTTCTTTTTCTTTTTTCTTTTCTTTGTCCTCTTCTTCCTCGTCTCCTCATCTAGGAGTTGTGCAACTTGAGTCTCTTGAAGACAACGTCATATCTTCCAATTCATACATGTTGCCCTCAGCTCAGCCAAACCAAAGAACCTTGGAAATCAGCTCTGTACATCCTTCAGCGGATATTTCCAGTCTCCCACACAACCCCGGAATTCCTAATGCGGGTAAAGGCATACACTAGGGCTCCTCTATTTTCGGTACTTCAGCGCGGGCTTTTACATATGGGCGTACATTAATATGGGGTAATTAGGACCACTTTGGCCTAGAGCCCAAGCCTCTTTACCGATATCTAGTCTAACTAACCATCACGGGCCGTTTCGTATTAACCTCACCCCTGGGTAATTTTGTGGCATCATGTGGATCGCATTCTTAGCTGGCCTCGGTCAAGAATGTCTTGTCCTGGCCGAAGACCAAAAGATCTGGCCATGGCTTGCAGGGGACAAATCCTCCGAGTCGATGCTAGTGATGCTACACTAGATCCTTAGCTGAAATGATCCTCAGTAAGAACCTCGTCATGGCTTAGGGATACCAAGCCTAAGGTTTAACAGTTGCCTGGAACAACAACAAATGTCATAAACAGGCCTTTCCCGTCCAGCTGGGTGGTTCAATATCCCAAAGTTGTGAGGCAGCTTCTATACCATCAACAACCATAACCATCGTGCAAAGGCCAGCATCCTGATCTTCCTCCTTCACGATGATACCATCCTTGCTCGCCGCCCTCACCACGGGTGCGCTCGCCTCGGCAGCTCCCAACCTTAAACCAAGGACAGACGCCGCTTCGTACTGTTCCTCCAGCGACAGCACCTACAAGCTCACCTCCTTCGACGCACCAGTCTCCGGCACAGGCAATGCCAATGGGTTGTCAACATGGGACCTCACCGTCGACGACACCTCGTCGGGCCACAAGCAGAAGATCACCGGCTTCGGTGCCGCCGTCACCGACGCCACGGTCTCCGTCTTCAACGCGCTCTCAGACTCTGACCTGTCAGACCTCCTCACCACCCTGATGACGAGCAGCGGTGCCGACTTCAGCCTGATGAGGCACACCATCGCGGCGTCGGACCTGTCCGCCGACCCGGCATACACGTACGACGACAACAGCGGCAACGCGGACACGTCCCTGGGCAGCTTCGGCCTCGGCGACAGGGGCACCGCCATGGCCGCCCTGCTCGCCAAGATGCGCAGCCTCAAGTCCGGCCTGACCATCCTCGGCTCGTCGTGGAGCGCGCCCGGCTGGATGAAGCTCAACGGTGTCATCGACGGGACCACGACGAATAACAACCTCAACCCGGACTACCGCTCGGACTTGGCCGATTACTTTGTCAAGTACCTCCAGGCGTACGCCGATGCGGGCGCTTCTGTGGACGCCATCACCATCCAGAATGAGCCGCTGAATAGTCAGAGCGGGTACCCGACTATGTATGTCTACGCGGACGAGAGCGGCAATATTATCAATGATAATGTTGGACCGGCCCTCGCCTCTGCTGGGTTGAACACCAAGGTTTGGGCATATGACCACAATACCGGTAGGCACAGACTTTCATTCTTCATCCCTCCACCCAACCCACACTCACACCTGCACAGATGAGCCCTCCTACCCCCAGACCGTCCTGGACGAAGCATCCGCCTACGTCCCCGCCGTGGCATGGCACTGCTACGCCAGCAGCAACGACTGGGGCGTCCTCAGCGACTTCCACGGGACCAACCCGGACGTCCTGCAGTACATGACCGAGTGCTGGACGTCGTCGACCACGAGCTGGTACCAGGCCGCCGAGTTCACCATGGGTCCCCTGCAGAACTGGGCCTCGGGCGCCATGGCGTGGACCCTCGGGTCCGACACGTCGCTCGGCCCGCACCTGAGCTCCGGGGGCTGCGACACGTGCCGCGGGCTCGTCGTCGTCGACACGGACGCCAAGACGTACAGCTTCGCCATCGACTACTACATGATGGCGCAGTTCAGCAAGTTCATCCCCTCCGGCGCGACGATCCTCAACGGTTCGGGGAGTTACTCGTATAGTGACGGGACCGGCATCCAGAGCGTGGCGAGTCTGAACCCGGACGGGACGAGGACGGTGGTTATGACCAACAGGTTTTCCAATGATATGTATGTGACCGTCACGTTGCAGAGTGGTGATAAGTGGAGTGGACGGGTCTACCAGAACTCGGTCGTCACTTGGGTATTGCCTGCTGCTTCTTGAGCGTCCAGAGGTGTTCAGGCGCCGAAGTTGCCCTTGGTTAGTGTTATCACTGCTGTAGTGATAGTGTTTAATTCTTTTGTACTATAATAGTCGTTTGCGTAATATAACTTCACGTTCCAATATCGTTCCAAAAATTCATAGATCGGAAAATGTATGTCTTCGAACTCGATGGCCAAATATGCACAACAAATTACTCGTCCAAAGCTATTCACAAGATCGTAGAAAGAGGTGAGTGCTCGCCCCTAATATGCCTCTTGAATAATTCCGTGCCTATCACCTTGCCCAAAACCATGGTCTGGTATTTGAAGATCTGAAGGCATTTCAGTATGGCCTTTCGTTGCTGACACCACTGTAGTAACTGATGAACTTGAAAATCTACTCATGCCACACGAGGATGTTTTGCCGATTTCGACAGGATATGGGTTTTATCGGGGAAGTTCAGGAACTCGCTCGGAACACCCTTTTGCTGCAGCATATTGAACAGCAAAATCCCCCCCGCCACCGGCAGGTGGTAGTCCAGCGAGCTGTGTACGACAACGTGAGGTGTTTCCCAGTTGTCGACATACATTAGTGGATCGAAGTCATGATATGGGTTCCTCGGCTGAAAGGCGGTCGAGTTCATGGGACCGAGAAAGAGGCGGGCTGGTCCGTTTATTCTTGTGCTTGTGTCAGCGTCAACCCGTCGTGTGTGACGAGGGATTTTGAATGTCGGCCAAAGTCCTGTCCTAGATCCTGCTCACGGGATTGTTAGTCAAGTGCGTCGATCATGATGAAATGCTATGGACGAATCACTCATTCACAATTTGGACATGTACCCTTCAAAGCTCGTACCAGCATGTATGGCATTCTCTACGTCCACAAAGGGCATGTTATCCCTAACGTATTCCCAGCAGCTTATGATGTTGGCCACAAGAGCTGCTCGATACTTAGGTACGCAGCATATTTATACGAGCACAGTTGTGGTCTCTAGTACTTGCAACGTGCCGCGGATCGAACTCACATATAACACATTCCCATAATGTCAACTCATCAAACTGGATTTCGACTTACCCATTTTGATACGTACCACTGCTATATGGCCAAGGTTTGTTGCTGCAGTCGCAGGGCTGAAGTCAATAATGCAATCCTCATCTAAGTCTTATGTCTCGTCGATTTGACAGTAAGCTATTCCGGTGATAATACAAGGGCTACGTGAGATCACCCTCTCCTTCTAGAAATTCTCAAGTGCTGGAACATTGCCTTCAGGGTGGGATGGGAAGAGAAAATCCTTTCCTGGAGCAAAGCCTACCCAGGGTGTCCAATGTGACGAGCCAGAGGCATTTTCTATGTCTCTTCGAGCTTTGTATAAGGTCTCCCCTGTTCGGCTTTCATCTCAAGAGTGGAATAGGCGTGCTCTATCAAGATCCAAAGAGGAACTTCATACCTCAGGGGTAACATTGCTCTATGTTGCATGCGTTGCCTTGTTTGCTCGCCTTTGATACTAGGAATCACACATCTCAAGTTCTCCTCATCAAGTTTGATATCAAAATTATCAATTTCCTTCTGTGGTAATTATATCCTAGGCTTTCAGGGCCCCGCCTCAAATCATTTCGAAAAAGGACAATATGGGTATCTCCAACAACAATAGAAAAAGAAATCGCTCAACGAGTGACAACCCTTGGACCTCCAATAACCTTCCGGAAAGATCAAGCCCCTGGCATCTCTTTCCCAGCCATCCCGTCTGTCTTCGATTAACGCACCTGTATGGACAAAGAAGAAATAGGTGTGTGTGTGTGTGTGTACGTAAACTGGTACTACTAGTACTAAACATTATAGCGTGGGTGAAGCAGGTTGCAGTCCACCCAGATCCGTATACTGTTCCCACGACCACGGCGGGCTGACATCGATCGCGCTGTGCATTGTCTTTTCCCACTCGTAGTCACTCAAGACTTCGCCGTCTTGCTCAACCACATCAGCCGGCGGCGAGGCCTTCCGCCACGTGCCACGGGCCTTCCGAGGCCGTAGCGGCGAGGGCTCAATGTCCGAGTCCGAGTCACTATCGTCATCCCTTTCCCTCAGAGGCGCGACGATGTCGATGAGAGTCCACCGCTTAGATGCCGACGCCTTGTTGTCGGAGCGCTTACTGCTTCTTCTCGGCAAGGGTGGTGGCTCGGCCTTGGACTCTGCGCCGCCGGGCATGTCATCGGTAGAGAACATCTTTCGGATGGACTTGCATGTTGATCGGCGGCGGACGGGAACCTCCAAATCGTCTTGTTGCTGCTCGTTGGACGTAATAGGGATCTCCGAGGACCCAGTGGTATCGGCAAGACCTTCGACATTGCCGGTATTATCCCAGTTGGAGCTAGAGAAGCGCGATGAGCACGAGCCCCCATCGACGGTAGTTGGTGTTGTGGACCAGCTATTTCCGCTGTTTGAGGGGGTGGACGACTCTGAGCCGTAGCTACTCGCTGAACTGGTACTCGCTGAGCGGCCTGCCATTTGCGTTGTATCGACTTCCAAGTGCGGTGGAGACTCCGTCGACTCCTTCAGGTCCGGCAGAACATCATCCATGATCTCAGTAGACTCGTGGACGTTTGTGCCGTTGGCCCCATTGCCGTAGCCATTAATGATGATCTCGTGATATACTGACTTGCGATTGTTCTGGGATTGGTTGTGAGATAGCTTGGCCCGCACTTTCTCCTTGGCGGTGGAGGGGTGTTGGATGCTGGAGATGCGGAGTTTGCTAATTGACCGGCGCAGAGACATGTTCCTTGAAAGACTTCCAGAGCGAACGACGGGTTGGTTCACTGTCAGCCGCTCCCTTGACGGGCTTTCATCCCGATGGGTCAAGGCGTAATAGTCAATGTCGGGCTTGATCTCAATGCTGGTGCTGGTCGGCTGCGGCTCAGTCTTCGGCGGCAAGACGAAGCGAATAGCCGATGGTATTCCACTGATGGAGTTGCGGCGTGCTTTTGGTGTAGGCAAGGACTTGTCTGTAGCATCTACGCCATCACTGATAGACCTGGGTGAAGGAAGGGCGCCATCCTGCACCTGGAACTCCCACGGCAGCAGCAGACCCTTCGTCGATACCGCGAGATGGTACTTGACCTCATCTTGACATTTGACCTCTTCGGGTACCTCGGTACAGCTCCTCAAGGTTTGGTACGTGGCGTACACAAAGATCCACCTCACCTTGCGAGCATCACCATGGCTCAGGTTAAGCCTTTCCACGCGATCGGCTTTATGCGGGGCAAGAACGGAGTTCTCCTCAAATTTGCGGTAGGCCAGGACAAGTCCGTTCGCTAGGAGGTGCACCTTTGTGCGATTGGTCGCCGTCATGACGGCCGCATGTGCGATGAGCCGCTGGTCAGGCCGCAATTTGCTCTCGCTTTCGGTTCGATTAGTGCCGATGGGCCAATGTATGGCTTTCCTGCAACGAGATTCTTTGCTTTTCAGTGTCGCGGGCAGAAGTGGCAAAGGATGAGGCAGAGGTACAATTTTGTGTCTGAGGTCGAAAGACTGGACACTTTGGAGTGTGCATAGCCCGCCTTGCGCTACCTGGGGACTGTTATCTGTCGTATCGTATCGTTCGTCGACGAGGTACTCGTAGAGCGCCTCAAAGTCCACTCTCATGGCGCGGTATACTTCGGGTTTGAATATTGTACTGCATTTGGGGTTCGCAGGCGGAGGCGGGAAGCATTCGAACTTGATTGTGTAAAAACTGTGGATGTACGCCCTGAAGCGATCCAGATGCGCACGAGCACCAGTTGACAGGCCCAGGTGAGCTTCGGAGAGCTCTTGTTCGAGAAGGTCACGGAGCATGGCGCCAGCATGGCTCAGCCGATGATCCAGGTCGACCCGTGCCCGTCGAATCAGCTCCTGTGATGAGACACTGATACGCTGAGCCACATATGTCAGCGCATGGGAGGCCAAGAATGACAAGTGTGCTATGAGTGAGGTCTCTCATAACAGGGGTAGGGGATCAAACTCACCGAATACCCAGGGCTCTTGTGGAGCCTCTCGTTCATGCCCACGCAGTGTGCTAATGCGTCAATGTACATATCCTTGAACTGGAAATTCTCGGCCAGTTGCAAGATGGCAAGGGCATGAGTCGGGTGGTTGCTCATGTCGAGGTAAGCCTCTTCGTCAAGGTAGCCCAGCAGATCCTGATAGTTGTCCGCATCATCGTCGCGAAATTCGCGCATGCTCGTCACCAAGGCGACGAGGGCATCTCCAAGGTAGTGTCCCACCATTGATCGTCGACACACCCACGCGAAGAAATTTCGAGTAGCGATATGATACTGCAATGCCTGTGATCGGCTAGCCGTCGGTGGTGCGGGGATGTAAAGGTCGATACGGCCATGTTGCGATGTTGTCTCCTCAGTGATCGATCGATCCGCAAATCTCTTAACCATAGGCTCGCATTTGGCGGATAGGAGGCATGCAATGGGTATTTTGAAGGCGGGTTCCCTTTGTGACTGGCCTTTTTCGTACAAATGCACGAAGCAGTTGCCATTCTTGTACCACAGCTCCGGATCCTGCCTGAAAATTAGCCGCCTGTAAATATTGATGCTGAAGATGCTGCGGTTTGAAGAAATGTTTCTTCACCTTTCTCAAGTTATCCCAGCCAGAACTGAGTCTGGCAGCGCCATCCCATCTCTTAACGCCCAACCCTCGAGATACTCTTGAATCTTCCCCAAGCGGTCCCAATAAGCCCGTTGACTTCCAGTCTCGCGATCGATTCGAGACCCCGTTGTACAGCATGCTGACAACACCAGCGGATCTCGAGTCTTGTGAGAAGCAACGCAGGTCTAGAGGACCTGGGTCGAGTGCGGCCATAGTCCGTTCTTTGTATCTGCAGCGTGTGTCGCTCACCATCTGGCAACCAAATTAAACTAGGTTCAACCCAGTAGTAGCTTGCCAAGGCCCCTGGCCCGTCAAGATGGGGCTGAGATTTGGGTGTGTAGCAGACTTTGGTGACTTCGGATGAGTGCGTGCTAGTGGTGGAAGCGGCTAGCGAGCCCCCAGAAAACCTCCAGTTAATATCAATAGCTCTGTGGCTAAGTACGGAGATGGGACCGTCCGAGGAGCCGAGAAGCCAGTGGGCGCAATCGGAGGTTGCGTCTGAGCGGGAATTTACCCATCACCTCGCTCCTGAGAGGAATCTACACTGCAGGAGGAAGATGTCTTATTCAGTTGACTGAGGGGTGTGAAAGATGAAATGGGATGGAAAGAGATGAGATGACATCAAGTGGAGAAGACTCTGGACCCTTTGTTGATCAAAAAGTAAGGATGTCGCTCAGCTCACGCTCATCATCAAGAAGACACCGGCAATCCTTCAGATGACTCTCTAGCAAGCGAAACCTTCTGGACAGCGGCAGCAATGAGGCAGACTGCATTGCTTGAAAAAGACGAGCACGAGTAAAGGCAATGAAGGCAGCGGTCAATGTGGTGTCTGGTCCGTACATATTGAAAAGGCCAGCCATGGCATGGGTGTGCAGTGCAACATAAGCGCGCGGTGATCAGTAGCGGTGATCATATTCCAGAGATTGCGATGCCGCTGCTGGAAATACAGTAGCAGTGGTAGCGTACGGGTTCCTGTCGTAGCTCAGACGCCATGCTTCTGATCGGAGTCCCGTATCCATCGATCGGCAAGCCCGGACTGGTGCATCACGAGCAACTTTGGAAGCATCTAACCGCCGCTGTGTGACGCTGCTGCACTGCCAGACTGCTGCCGGTAATCTGTACAGTGAGTTGTTGGCCTGGCAGCCTGACATTGTTGTTTCCGTGACTCGTCTGTCTGCTTGTATGGCATCACAAGCCGCTCATCCAAATAAGTCTGGAACCCTAGCAACGCCGTGGCGATACGAGCCAGTGCGGATTGATGGGGTGGACTTTTTTGCCCACCTGGAGCCCCATGTTCCAAGCTTCCCCAGCTATGGCTTGCATCATCTGCATAGTAGATGATGTCCTATGGCGGAGATATACCCAGATCCAGGGGCTTTGACTTCATCGTCAGATCGTCGACAGTTGCATGACAGGGCTAAAAAGGAATGGCCGGCCCGGACCCGCCTATGCGTCTATAGGTTTAGGTCAACGTTTGAATCATGACTGTGACTCTGAACTGTGACTCTGAACTGTGACTGTGAACTGCATCTCTCGGGCCGCCAACAGTTGTTAAATTTGGGGGACAGCAATGTCTTGTCAGACAAAAACCATGCCATCGTGATGGTAGTCGTCAGTGGCTGGTGTTGGTGACGGCATGCAGTAAAGATCGCTTCACCAAGTTGCTCCTGTCAAATGTCGGCAGATGAAAGCCCATCATGATGCAGTGCAACACATGCAATGTTGCAACGCCGTCAGACAAAGTTTCTTTTGATGACGAATGGAGAAAAATATATATAAGAGAACGAGAGACATATGACATTATAGCTTGGTGCGGAGAAGCATCAAATAGATTGAAAGTCATGTGAATGAGCTCGATGCGGGTTGTGTTTGGGGGGGGGTGTAATTTGTACGACAGTTATCAGCCCTAACCCTGTGTCTTCACCTTGGAGACTCTGGAGCTTCACCGTGCCAACCACAGAGAGGAGCGCGATTGTTGCCCCTCAATGCGTGCCCATTGCCGCAAAATACAGGAGGAGAACTCCTGCTCTCTCGTCTGACCTCTGGATAGCTTGTCATACGTCCCAAAAATGGATCCATGAGCCACCAACACTTCGTCTGCTCGTCCTGGTCCCGTCCAGTCAACCCACTCAACCTTGAAGCAGCAAAGCGCATCGCGTCGCGAAACGCCAGTCTTGACTGAACGAACTTTCCCACGACCACAACTACGACCACGACCGTCATGATGGCTGCTACTACTCCTTACACGTACATCCAATGCCCTTGCTCCGACCCGGCAAATCTGTCCCGCCACAGTCACAGCGATCCCACATCCCCGGCAC
Source organism: Cytospora schulzeri (assembly GCA_003795315.1). NCBI lineage: Eukaryota > Fungi > Ascomycota > Sordariomycetes > Diaporthales > Cytosporaceae > Cytospora > Cytospora schulzeri. Next base: position 54,866 of record LKEA01000024.1, on the reverse strand, counting down.
ATGAACTCGACGCTTTCGAGAAGCCCTTCGATCCTCGAGCTCCCCGTGCAAACTACAGCTTGTACCCCCTCGAGTACCTGCTCTACTGCGAAGACTGCCACCAGATCCGGTGTCCAAGGTGTATAGCAGAGGAGATTGTCACGTACTACTGTCCCAATTGTCTGTTTGAGGTACCGGGTAGCAATATCAAGAGTGACGGGAACAGGTGCGACCACTTGAAACATATGACTATCTGTCCATGTTGAACACGCCACGCTGACCAGCTATATTTTCCCTTTAGGTGCACCCGCAGTTGTTTCCAATGTCCCGTCTGTATTGGTCCCCTCTCGGTCACAGCAGTCGATCCACCACTGCCATCCGATCCCGAAAACGATAGGGCATACTCATCCGCCTTGCCATCTTACATCCTCACATGTTCCTACTGCTACTGGACGTCCAACGAGATAGGCGTCAAGTTCGACAAGCCAAATGGCATCTACGCACAGCTCCAGAAGATTCGTAACGGGGGCAAGACACGGCTCACGGTCAAGGAGCGCAAGGAGAAGCGGAAGAATGATCCCACGGGCACGGGAAGCTTGGTCGGTGGGTCGAGTCTGGCAACATCTGCATTGCCGCCCATAGGAGAGGAGGTGCCACCCAGCAGGGACAACGTCCAGGAGGAGCGGAGGGAAGACCTTGACGTCGAGACGCAGTTTGCCAACCTCAAGGCGTTCTACCAGTCACAGCTGGCCGAGTCATCCGAGAAAGGGGGTCTCACCTCCCTCGGGGAGCTGGGCATCGGCTCGCCGGGGTCCTTATCACGCATCATGAGCCTGTACACAGGCGCGGGGATCCTCGGCGACAAGAAGGCCAAGTCCCGCTCCAACATCATGCGCGAGTCCTTGGATCCGGACGAAGGTCTCCAGCTCGCGAATCTAGATGAGACCAAGGAGATCGAGCGGCTGTACCGCTCAGGCTGGGACGAGACCGCCTCTACAGACCAGGCAGCGTCACAGCCCCCCATAAACGTCTGCGAGCCTAACCTCCACGGCAAGTCACGCTTCGTCGATGAGCTCCGGCCCATACCGTACCTCCTGCGCACCAAGCGCTCAAAACGTTGCCCTGTTTGCCGACACATTGTCTCTAAGCCCGAGGCAAAGGTGACAAACACGCGGTTCCGGATACGACTGGTAGCAGGGAGCTACATCCCCAGCATAACCATGCGGCCCTTGCAGGCCACCTCCCTCTCGCAGAGCATAACCGGAAACCCCACCGGCACCATCACCACCGGCCCCTCCTCGGCGTCCGGCCCCGCGGCCCTGCTGGCGCCGCTCAGGCCGGTGCAGTACCTCCTGACGTTCAAGAACCCCATCTTCGAGTCGGTCAAGGTGACGCTGGCGACGCCCTCGGTGACGCCCGGCCGGTTCGCGAGCAAGGTGACGATCCTCTGCCCCGAGTTCGAGATCGACGCCAACACGGACGTCTGGGACGAGGCCCTCAAGGACAGGCGTTCCCTCCTGCAGCAGGCCGCGCGGGAGGAGACCCCCGGCGGCACCCAGCAGCCCTCGGTCGAGCCGGGCAAGGTGTGGGAGCGCGGGCGCAACTGGGTCACCATCGTCGTCGAGGTCGTCCCCGCGTCCCTGCGGCTCGAGAGGATGAACGCCTCGCTGGTCAGGACGGAGCGGTTCGGCAAGCGGGAGCTGGACTTGGGCCCGTTGAGGGAGGACGAGGACGTGTTGGAGATCCCCATGTTTGTGCGGCTGGAGTGGGAGGCAGATGTGGGCCATGAGGATGCCCCGGCGAGAGATACACAGGGCGATGGCAGGGAGAAGAGGGAGCTGGCTTACTGGTGTGTTATGGGGATTGGGAAGATCAACCAGGATTGAAACGGCGATGACAGATACAGAAAAACAGGCGGACAAGTCACGATACCCAAATTGAAGCGATTACCACTACCACTACGCAAGTTACAACATTCAAGTGAGGTGATGATTTTGTGAGGCGAAGAGGTTTGGCGATTCATTGGCAATGTTTAGACCATGCTTGTTCTATTTTGACAAGCTATCCCGTTCTTAAAACAAGACGCAGAAAACGCCGACATGCCTTCCTTTTAGTTGCCAATGCCAACCTTGTCCCATGATCAATCAAATCATTGCCAAAATTCGTTGAATTAAAAACCACCAAAACCCCTCAACACCCTTCGGGTATCCTTTTCATTCCTTGGGCGGGGAAACAGCCGTTTCACCCAGCCAAGTCCTCAAGCGCTCATGCCGGAGAGAGCACATCTAGTACTCAACGGCGCTGTTCTGGGGGAACTCGAAGACAACACCGCGGCCGGTAAGCTTGCGGTAGACCTCGGAGTAGGTGTCCAGACGGTAGTCAACGCCACCACGCTCCTTCTCGTCCAGGATGACCTTGAGGGTCTTGGCACCGTCCTCCTTGGTGCGGAGACGCTTGCCGACGATCTCGACGGGGTAGACGAGGTCAGTCAGGATGGCGTCGTGGACGGCAGTCAGAGTGCGGCTGCGAGGGCGCTTCTGGGTCTGGGTGTTGCGAGAGCGGGTGGAGCGCTTGGGGCGGGGAAGGATACGGCGAGAAGCCAGGATCAGGACGTGGCGGTCGGAGAACTTCTTCTCCAGCTCACGGGTGAGACTAAAAGGGAGTGATTGTCAGTACGATGTAGAGTATTTGTGGTAGAAAAGAGTTGAGAGTTAAAGGATAACTTACCGCTGCTGGACGCGGTGGAAGCCCTGCAGGGAAGGGACGGGGACAAAGATGACAATAGCCTTCTTGCCGTGACCAACCTCGATCTATTCAAGATCACAAAGTTAGCCTGCGAGCTCCCGGATGGTCTGTCTTGTCAAGAACAGAATCCGTGGACCGCTTCCCGTCCTATTCCACCTATTCCACATTGTACGGAGTGTTTCTGATTGTATTGTGTGCAGCGAGATGGATCGCATCTCTCGAAGTTCGAAGTATTTCGTTGCAGACAAACGGTCGTCGCACTCTCGGTGGAATAGGGGTTTTATATCGGTTTGCGAATCTCGAGATTCATGTTCCATTCATTGTTTGTGTTTTCCTTATTGTGCTGTGGAATCAGAGTAAGTGTTTTTCATACCTCCTTGGCAGAGACGAACTGCAGAGGTCGGAGAGCGACCTTGAGATCAGCAGTGTTGGTCTCGAGATCGTAGAGGGCACCAGCGATGCTCGTCTCGAGCTCAGAAGGGTTCTGGCGCGAAGGCGAGGTGGGCGCGATCTTGTTCAGCTGAGGGGCGGACATTTTGACTGCTGGTGAGGGTGGGTTGTTTCCGTTGAGGAATTTGGAGGCAGTCAAGTATGTCGGTCTGAAGAGGGGGGGGGGAAGATGGAGAGGTTCAAGTCCGGTCACAGAAGAAATAATCGTGGTGGAGGACCCAATCCGCTAGCGAAAAGTTTTTGGCTTGTCGAATTGTGGGCTTGGTCTGTGCGTAGCCTTTTAGTCTCTCTCTTTGGTCAACATTAGCGGACAGCTGGCAGCCAGCTGGTAATGGCCGTGGTCAGGCTTGGCACTTGACAGCCTTCAAATGTCGGAACTTGGAGAGCTTTGTATGTGGGTACCAACTGTGTACTATGTACCTAGGTACCTACCTAGGGTAGGTATGAGGTAGAACATCGAACACCGTAATCCGCACCAGAACTTCGCTGCTGTTCAACACCAATCAATGGCAACATACTCGGATCATCACCCTCGAATTTGCAGGTTAGCAATGACCTTCAGAATCTGGGCACAATATGGTTTTTATATTTGACTTGGAATATTGTCGCACGCCACTCATCCGCCCACAGTCCAACGCGCCACTTGATCGGAGCTGAACTCTATACACCACTACATACATATCCTCCCTCCTCTCAACCGTCTTACCACACCCAACCTACTAAGACAGATCCAACGCCTTCGTGAGGTTTCCAACCCTGGCATGCAACCAATCCACCCAGATGTTTCCCCTTCCCTTCCACGGGCCCTTTCCATTGGCATCGTTCCATGGTGTACTACCGCCAGCTTTCTTGATATACGTGGCCGCCAGATTCAACCACGATACCTTTTCCGCCTCCTCAACCCGGTAACCTTGCGGTAGTCGAGGGACAGCGGCCTCCTTCCCCATCTTCTGCATCTGATCGAACAGACGACACAGCGTGATGGCCGTGTTATCGACTCCCAGTGTCCATGAGGCCCAAGCATATCCCACCGTGAACATCAGGTTTGGCACATCGTTTACCATGCAACCGTTCCAGATAATGTGCTCACCTGGCCTGATCAGTTCACCGTCCACGCGCAAAGGGATCTTGCCACCCCAGCACATCTTCAGACCCGTCGCAGTGACAATGGCGTCGGCCTGCAACTTCTGCCCGTCCTCACATTCTATCCCGTTTTCTGTGATCGTCTTGATCTTTGCTGTCACAACTTCAGCCCTGGCAGGCTGACCATTCTCTCCGTGCAGGGCCTTGAAGAAATCTCCATCCGGGGCCAGACACACCCTCTGCTCCCACGGGTTGTACCTCGGCGTGAAGTGCGGGTCAGGGTTCACATTCGACCCCTTCAGCTGCCTCTTGATGGACTGCATCAACTTATCCCTCATAAAGAGCGGGAAATATTGGCACAGAAGCACGGTCAAAAACGGCACGAACGCGAACCACAACCACTCCAGCCACTCGAGCACCCTTCGAGGTAGCAGGCGCCGTGCCCAATCGAACGGCGCGATATTGATGGGGCTCGCGATCCATGTTGGCGACCGCTGCAGCATGGTGGCACGCTTCACGCCGAGCTTCACCAGCGAGGGGATGAGCGTTATGGACGTCGCGCCGGAGCCGATGACGACCACCCTCTTGTCCTTGACATCGTACTCGGTGGGCCAGAACTGGGGGTGGATGACCTTGCCCTGGAACCTGTCCAGGCCGGGGATCTCCGCCTTGAGGGGTTCGTCATAGTCGTAATACCCGCTCGCCAACACGATCCACTTCGCCCGGTACACCTTCTTCGTCCCGTCGTTGTCCACGTTCAGCGTCCACCTCTTCTGCTCGCTATCCCAGTCGCTCCCGACCACCCTATGGCGCAGGCTGATGTACTGATCGAGGTTGTGCAAGGCGATGCACTCTCGCAGGTAGGACATGATGAGATGACCTTGGGCAATAGGGGTATTGTGTGGCCAGGGGTGCCAGGCGAAGCCATATGTGTAGAGGTCGCTGTCGGACCGGATGCCGGGGTATTTGAAGATGTCCCATGTGCCTCCGACGGTGTCCCGGGCCTCCAGAACTGCGAACTTGGCGTTTGGCAATCGGGTCTGGAGGCGGTACGCGCAGTTGATGCCTGCGATTCCGGCCCCGACGACGACAATGTCGTAGTCGAAGGAGACGGCGGTGTCTTGGACGGAGCCCATCTTGATCGGTGGTTTCCTCGGGAGGTGTGGCGTGGCGTAAGTAATCCAGTAACTTCGATGACGAACACCTGTTGAGAAGAAGGGGCAGAAATGCTCGACTACCAGCCAGATTGACACCAACTCCGGAGAGAACAGCTTGGTTATCAGTGTAAGTAGGTTGAGAAATACGAGGAACCTCGGCTCCCGGGTGGAGAGCTTCTACTTGCACGGACGTGGCTCCAGATCAGGGGAGAGGTCTAGGTTGTTTGAGGTGCAATACACCGACGATCAGTCCGCATTACTTTGGCATGTCCTGGTCCCTCGTCAAGAAGACTTGGCAGTAGAACACGTCCTGACTCTTGTTAATAGGTGGTGTTGCCCTCTTTTTCCCCACCAAGGCCTCGGTTTCTTGACATCTGCCGAGGCACAATAAGAAAGGGTATGGCATCACCGCTACATCTCATCAAGACGGGGAGTTAGTTTGATAAGCCGACACTATATTTCCCTTCCCCCCCCCCTAGACTTGGCAGGCGGTGTATATGTGGGAACTAGCATCAAGACGTACGAGTTTCGCACTTCAACTGTCACTTGTCCTGGAGTCGAGGTTATTGCTCCTTCAGGTGAACGGGCCTTGGGATGATCATCTGGGAGATCATCTCGGGCCCCGCTTTTATGAATGCAGCTCTGAGGCGTAGTAGCTTGATCCGACCTCCGACACATGTCTTCCAATGCGACTACATCGTCCCCTACCAGGATCCGGAGGGCCCTATCCTGCCTATCACGACCGTTGATGTAACCAAACATCAAGTCTCGGCCGCTATGAAGACACCGAAAGCCCGTCACGGGAGTACGGCATCTGCACTCACTCAACCACTGCGACTTCCGAAAACAATTCTTTGAATTGAAGAACCGTATCTTATTTATCCCGTACGGGCCGATTCGAAGATGATATCATGCATAGCCCGATAAATATGTGAAGTAACTCCTGCGCCAAGTATGTATATACCCTTAACCCTTAATTAAACACACCGTTTATAGCATCAGATCCGCCAACTTGGCAATCTGTGTGCTGTACCAGGACTGTATTCACGAATAACAAATCAGCGATTGAGTCTTGCCAGCGCAACCAACAAGGCAGCAAGGAACAGGCGGGGGGGATGAACTTACACTCTCAGCTCCGGCACCGATGGCAGGAGGAGCCTGCCTCGCGAGCCATGGCATCTCGACCTTCTTGGCGTACAGCTTGGCGTCCTCGTCCTTGACCTCCTTGTTGAACACAATGTTCTTGGGAAGGGTGGGGTTGAGAGCAGCGGGACGGCCGATACCGACCATGTCACAGCCGCCCTCGACAAGGGCCGACTCCATGCCCTGGCGGGACCTGAAGCCACCGGTGACGATGAGGGGCACCTTGGGGAAGCGGGAGCGGATGGCCTTGGCGAACTCGATGAAGAAGGCCTCACGGGCCTTTGTCCGGTCGGACTTGGCGGACTCCTTGGCGCCCATGAACATCTGGATATAAAGTGGTTAGAATGGGCGTGAACTGTGCTAATCCTATCTATCGTTTCCAGGGTAGAAAGGAGACAAAACTTACAGATGGGTCCTCGTACGTGCCACCGCTGACCTCGAGGAAGTCGACTCCAGCATCGGTGATGACCTGCAACTGCTCGATGCAGTCGGACATGGCCGCCTCGGTCTGGTGGTCTACACTGTTGAGCTTGATGCCGACGGTGAAGCCCTCGGGCGTGGCCTCCCTGACGGCCTTGATGATGTCGACAATGATCTTGGTCCTCTTGACGGGGCTGCCGCCGTACGCGTCCGTCCTCGTGTTGGACTTGGCGCTCAGGAACTGCGCGAGCAGGTAGCCGTGGGCAGCGTGGATCTCGATGCCGTCGAAGCCGGCCTGGGCGCTGATGCGCGCCGTGCGCGCGTACCGCGCGACGACGTCCTCGCACTCTGCGACCGTCATCTCACGGGGCGTGCCGAACATCAGGGCGCTGGCCAGCTTGGCGAGGAAGCCGTCGCCCAGGTGCAGGGCGATGGCCGAAGGGGCAATGTTCTTCTCGAAGAAGCCCTTGGTGCCGGCGCCGAGCGGCGACTGGCGGCCCGGGTGGTTGACCTGCACCACGGTGGGGGTGGACCCGTCGGCGCCCCTGCACGCCTTGGCCCACTTGGTCCACGCCGCCAGCATCTTGGCCTCGTCGTCGATGAGGGCCGTGTCGTCGGGGCCGCCCAGGTACCGAGCATCCACCTGCACGTTACCAGTGACGACCATTCCCCAGCCACCCTCGGCCCAGGCCGCGTAGGACCGGTTCATGGCCTCGCTGGGCAGGTAGTCGGTGCGAGGGCCGGCCATCTGCTCTGTCATGGCGGCATTGAGGAGGCGGTTGGGGAGGGTGAGGCCCGAGGGCAGGGTGATGGGCTTGGCGAGTTGGATATCCATTGTGTGTGAAGTTTCTGGAGGGGAAATATTATGGTTTGGTATCTCGTAGTGGGAAAAGAAGAAAACGCTTGAAGTGTGGTATAAGATGATGCTAAATGCGTACAATCTGGGTATACAAATGAGTGAAGAGTCTATTTTCACGCCGGCGGACCTGGAAATCAGTCACAATATAAATACACTTGAATTTCTGAACGTATTGGTAAGCTTTGAAGAGATGATTGAAGATCAATGGCCCCCCTTCATCCAAGCTCCAATGGCCTCAGTAGAAATTATGGTCCCTATCAAGATTCTAGAAAACCTAGAAGAAACCTAGAAGAAAAACCCCGTTGCAAGCTCCACTGCTCTAGCGCTACTCGGACATCGCCATCCATGCCGGCAGATAAAAAAACGTGGACGGGACCATGACTTTGGTGTCGGGTAGAGTCTCTGTGGCCCTACTATACATACTTTAAGTAGTGGCACTTGTGAAAAAGCCAGGCCATGCTGATTACCTGAGCCTTTGTTGTTGTGCCGCTTCAGTAAAATATTCTGCGCATACAGCCAAAACATGTGGGACTAGGACATGAATCGATCAAGAAGTCGAAAGCAGCATGTGAGTGACAAATCAGATCTATTCGGCCTTTACTGCAAGTCCTGGAAGCCGAGGGAAAATTCAAGTCTTCTCAGGTTTAGTGCTCATTTCCCGACCGCCGAAACACAGGCGCAATGTCTCCGGAAGGCGCCCAAGGACAAAATCCGCCACACTCAAAACATTACCATCACCATCACCATCACTACTAGTTAGGTGAAAAGGTGAAGAGCTCATAGTACCGATGAAGCAAGATTTGATTATACGGGTTAAATATTCGATCAGTATTACTTATCTATTGAACTGTATGGTGAAGCTGCCTTCTTGTAGATCGTCTCTGATATCATCTTCGACATTTCGTACCTCGTCTTTTACAAAGCTCTCCAAATCCATCTTGATGCCCAGGATACTATCCTCGATGCGCTCGTCGATCAGAGCGTCTACATCTACGGTCACTTCGTCGATCCGGATGTCCATCCTCTCCTCTACCTGCGTGCAGATATCACTTTTCAACCCCTCGAGCTGCTCGCTCATGCGATGGTCAAGCCGCTCTACCAGTCGGGCTTCCATCTGCTGGAGCCTTTCGTCCATATGAGCAAATAGCCCTCTCTGCATTTCCGCCTGCTGCCGGGCGAGCATCTTGCCACAAATCTCGAGAATGTTCATCTGGTCTGTTGCAGGAGCGCCAGACTCGAAGCTGACGCGCCGCCGCTTTTTGGGAAAGGGCGGCTGGGGTGCGGATGCTGTAGATTGCGGAGACAAGGCGACTTCATTGTACGAAGGGGGTATCTCGAGAGGGTCGTCGTCCTCAGTTGCCTCATCTCTCTCTTGGATTCGTTCTTTTCCTTTGCTAGTGTTTCCAGACTTTGCAGAGCCAATAGGGCATTCGACGATCCTCCCGCCCCGGCCTCCGTACAGACCACTGAGATCGGCATGCTTCGGATGTGACTTCAAAGAGGAATTGCTGGATGCTTGGCAGAGCGATTGTAGCCGCTTCGAGTTGGGTAACGCATCAAGAGCTAGGTAAATGGCGAGCGTGTTTTGCTGCATGAGCAGCTCTAGAGTATCTAGAAGCTGGAAATCGGTCGTCGATTTTGGCCGGACAGGGGCGTCGACAGGAGCGACCACTGACACGGGCTTGGACAACACAAACCGCAAACACATGAATTTGCAAGAGGATAGCCTGGCAGCAGGACTAATAGCACCTTCGGGGAGTGTTTCGACTTCTTCCTGTACAAGCGATAGAACTTGTTCCGGATGTATAAAAATGTATACGTAGGTTTTGACTTGGTCTTGGGGCGTGGCGCCTTCGAGAACGACAGCGGCTCGCAATTTGAAGAAGGCGGTGCTGGACGACAAATCGAAGAACAAGTTCAATTGGATGGGTGAAGGATCGGATGATTGGGCCAGATAGCACGTTGATGGAGGCTGGGATGTGGCATCACGCCACTCCACCACAGCTGGCGTACCGCGGAGGTTGAGCACATCGGAGGATGGTGAGGCTCGAGACGAGGATGCAGCAGCCATGATAACGTCAGATCAGTACCTGGAAAAGACGCGTGCGTCGTCAGTATCAAGTTTGACCGTATGGTAAGGATTCAAACAACGGCAGGGAGGAGGCTCGTCCAGTGCGAAGAAACCCGGCGCTTGAAGATTTGAACCCCTGTGTGAGATAGCACAGGATTCCCACCCTCCCAGGCTTTGAATACGGTGTCGGGAGCAGCCTTGACTCTGGGTTTGGTGGCATTCGACGGTGATAGATGCTCGATGCGCAGTCGGTCAAAGGGCGAGTTCACAGCGGCACCCAAGGTGGTCCAGTTTCCGCGAGCCCAGAACCCAGACGTATTCAGGTCTGTTGACAGCAGTGGGCGGCTAGAGCACGAGGCCGTCTCGTCTTGTATGTGTATGTCTGTGCGACTACTACAAACTGAAGACAATAGAACCAGTTCTCCGCATAGCCCAAGGCCAGATCCTTCATACGCCTGTAGCTTGGCAATGGGTGCGATTGACGAGGGTCCTTGGATGCCCAGGCGTAAACGACAACTACAAAGTACTGCGGTTCAAGTGCAATGCAGTACTTGTAACGTCGTCGGCCTTCTGACTGTGATCGTCGAGAGTGAGATCATCCGTGGCGCAAAGGTAGATGGATGAATATGTGATGATGTTTTGACGGCACCCGTGGACGTGTCATGACGTGACGTGAAGGTTGAAGGAGGGAAAGGTTAAAGTGGAAGGGCCCGGAGAGATTTGGGGTGGCTGGGGTGGTCCGTGCACCCTCACATCGGTTTATTTCGTCCCCGTTCCGACCGGTATACTTAGATACCTGAGTACCTAGGTACATACAGTACAACATCAATGTACCTAGGTATCTTGCGATTAATCCTGCAATGTTCACGGAAATTGCCTGGCCTATACCCTATTATAATCAATCCCATTCCCATGTATTCCCTGGCAACCTGAAGACGCTTCAACTTCTTCCAACCATAATTGAATGAAACAGTATCCAAGTAGCTGTGCCCCCTGCCGCCGATGCTACCACCGGCATCGACCACAGATGTCGACATGAGACTGAGCCAGCTGGACTGGGACTAGATTGTGCGATGTTCATCATATGGTTATATTGGCAAAATTATTATTGACATGTTCTTTTGATACGGAGAGGAGGGTTGACTGCTGATTCGCGGTCATCATAATTTGTGAGGTGTTACTGCTGCTACAAATGCAAATATACGCAATAATTTATCACTAGAGCGGGGACGATACTCAGCTACCCTTACATCAATATTCATAGAAAGGTAGCTTACAAGGCACGAGGTCAAAGCCAGTCTGATGATTAGTTATCAGTGTACCGTGTTACCGCGAGGGTGCGTTCTCTTCAATGTTGAAGATGTTTCCTCCTGGGGGTCAGGAATTTGAAAATAAATCTTGAGCCAGGGGCACCACAGGATACAGGCCGTCTGCATGGATGAAAAAAACCATCCTTCGGTTTCTTCTTCCATAGCAAAGAAATATTTTGTTAAGTCGTTGTAGTAACAAGTTATTAGCAAATATATCGCTGATAGGTCATTGATGTTGGAAACCTTTGTTGGTTGTCAATCCAGAAATGAGTAAAGTTTAGATATTATCAAGTTCAACTTGGTCCTTCTTCAACAGACTATGTACTAACTTAAAAGAATACAGAAACGAGCAAGAAGACAACAACGGAAGCAAGGGAATCTTAATGGCCATCTCGTTTTCCAGCTCAAAAACTCGACCGCATTAAGGCCCGGTGGCTCAAAATCAGGAGCATTTTCCAAACTTGTTATGAAGATAAACAACTTCAGAGTCTTTCACGCGTAGGTACCACGTACTCACTGCAATTGTTTAATTACGGGAGACAACAGCTTCGGCAGTAAACTCTTCGACGGCACCGCGAATATGTTTTCTCTGCGACAGGTTCCGTGTTCCTTGAAACATACATATGCATCTGGGCTTCACTCCAGTTTAAGAGGCCACCTGGGCATCCTCCACCCCAATTTATTCAAGATAAGGACTGTAGATACCGAAACCTGTGGTTTGTTTTGTAAGGAAATTGGGTGAGTATTGATGAGTCAAGGGGTGGGAGGGATTGGACCAAGCCCTGGAGGCGGACCTCGGGACATCTGGAAGTTCCATGTAAAGGCGCCTTTCCTCACTCAGCATATTACCGAAAAGTGAATGGGCTACATAGTGTATTGCAAAGATCGATTTTTAGTGCCAGGCCATTGTTCATCGACCGGGCAAGGACTACTCACTGATTCACTGGAAATCCTGGTGGTCACCCCATTTATCTATCCTGACCCGCTGACGGGTTGGCTTACAAGCGATTCATCCCACCATTCCTTCTTGAGTTTCCGCATGAGCCCTGGAGGATAAAGTGTGTGTGTGGCTCTGATGGAACCACGCCGTATGTTTCGGTACCACACTTTCTCATGCGAGGTTGACGGAACAGCCGTTACAGTTGACGTGATCGCTCCAGCCCTATGGAAAACGTGTGCAGTGCATGATGCAGATTCTTGGGTTGCACCTAACGGAGCCAGCCACTCCTGGCGACGAACAAATCGAGGCTCAAATTGAGGCAGTAATGTCTAAGAAGGCAGGCAGGTGGAAGATCGCAACTCAAGGAATATCCATCGCATGTTATTAGTCCATTAGTGATACAAGTGGTCTATGGCGCCGACCCTGTCTAAATCTGCAAAATCAGAACACCCAGGGCCGAGGGCATGCTGCGCGATGATGCATCACGCCCAGGTTATGGACAGTCCCGTCTTGGTCGTCCAGAGCAATCATCTTGCTGAGGAACCAACCTCGTGCCAGGTGAGTCGCCGTCCGGTCCTGCCCCCGGTCCTGCTCCGTGCAGACCTATCCGTTAGATGCACTTTTGTGCACCCCGTTCGGTTGTACCGTTGTGTTGTGTTGTGTTGTTTCGTCTCCGTCCGTGGAATCAAATCGTTAAGCGTATACAAGCATCATAGCCAGTCATCCTTTCAACTCCCCTCGAAGTGACCTGATTAGATTAGGCCAGTCCATTTTGAGATGTAGCCGAACGCCATCCAGATGCACGCCAGGCCCAGTACAAAAGCGACTCCCTTAAGAAGGGCGTCCCGGATCTTGCGGTTGTTGCGTCCACGGATACCGGTCTGGAAGTCCCTTGACGAATTGGTGTAAGGGAACTCCATCTCGGGAATATCCTCACCCAGGAACTCGCAAAGTGGCTTCCAGCCTTGGCCGACGTCGTACTCGAGTAGACGGTCTGCGGGAACGAGTTGGCGGACCAGGTCGTAGTGATTCCTGAAGACCTCCTTGCCTCGGTTCTCGAAGTCGCCCTGGAATAGCCGATCCCAGAGGGTGAGCAGCATCGGCCGGTAGAGCGAGAATGCCCAATCGAAGTGTGAAATAACCTGGGAGGTGGGATCCAAGATTCCCTGGTAGACCGTCTTGTGTGTAGACCTGTGATGGTGTCAGCAAGAAGTGTTTCGAGTGGAGCCATGACTATGGCTATGAAGGAATAAGGAAAGTGGGTCGTACTTGTGCCAGGAATCGGGGTCTCGAATGGTAAGAATGACTTTGGCTTTGGGATACGCAGCTATCAGCTCTGACGCGAATGCGGCAGCTGGTAAATCGCAGACGGCCTGGCAGTGGCCGAGCAGCTGATCCCAGTCCTCCTTCTCGAAGGTGCCCTCACCATCCCACTTGGCCTTGATGGCTTGCATCCAAAGCTCGTTGTCGCGGGGGGTTTCTGTGCTGGCAGCTCGCATGTGATACGTCTCAAGGTATCCGAGGGACCGCAGAGCTGTCCGGACGGCTGTGGAGACGGCAGTCAGTAAGGCAGGCGATTACACCGCGGACGTACAATCCAGCTGCGTCAGTCGATGAGAGAGGACAGCACTCACACATAGTTCCGGTTCGGCAGAGGCCCAACACCAGCACCTTCATGGGGACGATACGCTTGCATTGCCTCCTGTCAATGTCTGTTCCATCTTGGACGAGGACTGGCGTTCCTCGCATGCCAAACCCAGCCATCTTGTAGGGTGGAGATGTTGTGGGGGTGGAGAAGGTAGAGTTGTCGGTTCGGAAGTAGACCAGAAAAGTCGCCGAGCGTTGTCAAGGGATCGGCAGGTGTGTTTCTTTAGGGAACTGAAAGATCAATTTGCACTTGTTAGGTGGTTCGAATCCTCATATACCGGTGCGATTGAGAGCGATGACTGTCGGCCCTTTCTTGTGTGTAGATATTAGGAACAAGTTGGTTGGCCAGTCGTTGTGTCGTTTTTTTTCTGATGTTGCCGGTCTTTGTACGTGTCCTAGCCGTCAATGGGCGAGTGTATTACTTGAAGTGAGTGACTTGGATGGTGAGTGGAAAAGTGAGTCCAAAGTGAAATTCCGGGCGGTGACGAGTTGCAAAGGCACAGAAGTAGGTCTCGAGGAGGGAAACTTTAACGATGTTTTGTCGTGAAACGGAGATCTTGGCATGAGTAAAACCATAAAGTTTCAGTCAACAAAGGGGGAAAGACCTGGCAGGAGTCGAAGGAGGAATAGATTTCCTATGGACCGGGCAAGTGCAGTGCAAATGTAAGAAAGTTTGGTGGTGATGATACGGAATCGAACCGTAATAATCTTAGGCATGGGCAAAGGGGGCCGAAATCGAGGGAACAGGACCACGAGCTGATCCCTGCACGGCTTGCGTGGAGCCGACCAGGGGCCGACGGGGGGCTTACGGGGGCAGGAACGATCAGGGATCAACCACGCAACCTGTGAATTACACTTTGTATTCTTCCTGCAGTTGGTGCACAAGCGGAATTGGGGCGTCTTTCTACACAAGCCAGGGTGTCAGGCTTCCATTGTTCCAATGTTCTCTTGCTCCATTACCCATTATAATCTGCTGGTAACCACACCATGTGGCGCAATGTGAGAACCTATGTTTTTAAATGGAAGTCAAGGTGTGCACTGTGATGTTGACCTCCTTCCCTTCCCTTCCCTTCCTTACTCTCAACACGTT
>LKEA01000024.1:0-39951 GCA_003795315.1 Cytospora schulzeri | reverse complement strand
CACGTTAGCATGTTCTCCACACCTTCCGTGAAAGGGATGGACAGAAATGCACCGTGACGGTCCGTGATATTATTGGCCAATTCCTCTGGCGAGCTCAACATTTTATGGAGATTGCAGATACCTAGGTACCGCATTCGGGTACGTACCGATAGGAGGAGATACTCAGGCCAACGGTACGTACCCCTAGCGAGCTGCAGTGGGGACATCTGGGCTCACAATCGGGACTGAACTTGAATCTTGAGCTCGAACTTGAGCTTCAGCGACATCTGGACGTTGGACCGAAATACCCGACTTACGAGGCGATGCGACAGAGTTCAATTAAAAAACCACACATAGGCTCAGTGCAGCCTGTTTGTCTGTTTGTATGTTTACAGGCGAGTAATACTAGCCTCGTTCCGTGGTTTTGTTGAAGCGAAGGGAACTGAAATGATTGAATTCAGAATAGCAGAAGACACAGCATCTGAGACAGTATCACGGTGTACAACTGGTTGCAGATCTTGTCAGACACCTGGGCAACTTTTTGAAAGCGGGCTCATCAGGACAGCCGCGTCATTGGGTCGGACCGGCATGACCCGGAACACCGATATATCTAGGCTATTTCTATATGCATCTACCGTAATACCCGGGGAACACAACAGATTCCAGTAAGTTGTTAGGCACAACGGCCTTGTATGTTGTGCAACGTGAGGTCGAGAAAATATGAGTGGGGGGAATAAGAACAGATGTATGATATGCCCGGGTCGTAGTTTGTACAGTACGGGTAGGGATGAAAGAGCCGCAGCAGGGCGCTTTAGTTGCGGAAACCCGAAGCTGGGGAGGCCGTTCATGGACGGTACCAGTACGGCTGTACGGATTCGTATTCTGTGTACCTAGGTACCCTGGTAATAATGATGATGACGACGTCGCTGATAATGATTGATTGATGATGATGATGATGATGATGATGATGGGTTATATGGCCCTCGCTATACTGCATCTGTCGCTAGCCTTATCACTGACTGTTTGCCCAGGGCGGGTGACACCTTGGCAGACGGACGGACGGAGTAATTTTATTGCACGGGTACATATAGTAAAATCCAAGGAGAAATGTAGATTCGGTAGCGTCTGGACAACCAAAGGAAGGGAACACCAGGTAAGCACCTAGGTATCCGTATCCCGCATCAACACCTGGGCATACATGCACACATACATACATATATACATACATACGCGTATATGGCTGATCTTGTCAAGATTGGGGTTACATTCGGAGTCTAGCGGCTGCAAATCCCCTGCATCTTGGGAAAAAGATTGCGCAAGCCAGGGGTGGCTTAGAGAAAGGGTGCCATCACATAGCATTGTCGCATACAGTACACTACACACATATAGGTACCTAGGTAGTGCTATACTACATGACATGGCCATCACCCAATGGAATTGGCCCCCCGTCAGCCCAGGAGGGTGGTAAGCTGGGCTGCTGATGGTTTCTAGTGTATTGCCTCTCGGATCTCCGGCTCGGTCAGGTCCCTTGATTGGGCAGATCTACAAGTTTTCTTGATTGATGTCTCTGAGGTGTTGGAAAACCCCGCTTGATGCTGCATATTGAACAATATATAAAATCCTGATACGATCAGGAAGAGAGAGACAACTCATATAGAGATCCCGGATTGTCCACCTAAACAACATTGACGTGCTTCAATGTTCGATTCAAGAGAGCGGTTCCACAGTTATTTCTTGGTGGAGGGCAGACAGAGTCTTCGGCCTGGTGATCGTTCGTTGGATGTTGGATGTTGGATGTTGGATGTTAGGTTTTGGATGTTGGTCACTTCTGTCACGGTGCAGAGTGCAGGGCTGCTTCCCCTTTGGGAGGGAAACTCCACCGGTAGCCGAAGGTGCTATTGATGGCAAGCAGCACCTGGGCATTCCCGAGGTTGCACAGGTACGTACCGAGATATGTACCTACCATACCGCCCAGCCGGCCCTTTTGAAAACCGTTTTCTGGTTGAATTCCGCTAGGCATTAATTCAGAAATCTGGAAACCGTTTCAGGCCGAAGCGATTCAAAGCTTACTAACAATTACCTACTTAAACTACCTTTCCTTCTATAAAGTTCATTCTCCCTCCTAAGGTCTACAGATTGCTTCGGGCTTGAAATTAGCCGAACTAGAATTGATTTATAGCTTTTCTTTAGCTAAGGACCTTACTTAATTACGTAGTATGTGGTACTGTAGCGTAATGTATAGCGTTGCCTCGAGGTCTTGTCTTGATCTCTTGAAGATTTTGAATCCCTCCTAGGTAATATTCAGGTAGTGTTCCTTCCCTCTTAATCTCCTAGATACCTTAATACTATAAAGGAAAAGGGGAGAGAAGGAAGGTACGATATCTCTCCTTACCTATTATTATGATTTTAATTTTCTTGAAATGATTCAAAGTCTTGAAACAAATTCACCTTAAAACTTATACCTAGCGGAATTTCAGCGGAATACCGTTTTGTAGCCGGAAGACTCGACCTTAGCCGGAAGACTATGCCAGGTACCGTTTTCAAAAGAGGGGGCTGCGCGGTATGGTAGGTACGTACACTAGGTACACAAGGCACTTTGGTACATGGGTACTTAGGTGTCTAGGTACTTTAGCTTCCAGTGGGCTCCAGCCCAACTAACTCATGTGCTACCAACAACATGGAACTGGAAACCACCTGGGCACACCCAATCTTTTTTTTTTATTATCTCTTTCTCATTTGAAAATGGAACGATTCAGTTTCCTGCCCCAACAAACAAAAACATCATGTCCGCCTAGATTAGACGAATAGACCAGACAAGACCAAGACCAAGACAAGACAAGACCGCATCTGATTCGACAGTCTCGTCGTTACTCTCTTCAATTTCTGTTTGCTGCCTTTTAATCAAATTTAATTATTCCCTTCTCAATCCCCACTTCCCGAGCAACACCAGCAATAACCCACCCAACG
Source organism: Cytospora schulzeri (assembly GCA_003795315.1). Taxonomy (NCBI): domain Eukaryota; kingdom Fungi; phylum Ascomycota; class Sordariomycetes; order Diaporthales; family Cytosporaceae; genus Cytospora; species Cytospora schulzeri. The sequence continues at coordinate 37,005 of LKEA01000024.1, read as the reverse complement.
TGCCCACCGTTGCCACCTTTGCCACCGTGCCCACCGAAGTCGTACCCGGAACGTAACACCCGTGGTTCGACGACGTGACCGGGGCTCAGTCGCACTTGCGTCTCGGGAGAACAACGGGGCAGCAGGCGGAACAGCTGTACACTTAATACTACAGAAGTTGGCCAAGGATCACACCGACTGGGTGAGCAACCACTGGAGTACACCGCGACGTCTCAACTCACCTCTTAACTCCCCCTCTAAGACGACAATGGGCAGAGGAGACGAGGAAGCACAGCAGCCCTTCCTGAACGGTCACCACCATGGGCCCAGAGATGGTTCCCTTGAGCTACCGGAACTCAACCACCGCAGCACACACCACGACGACAATGACACTGCCGACTCGATATCGTTATCATCACTACCGTCATCATTAGGGAGTTCGGAGCAGTCCCAGTTCGCAGAAGACAAATTTGTCTTGGATAAGACACCCCCACCAAAACGACCCGCCGCCTACGCCATCGCCTTCATGCTGGGCGCCCAGGTCTTCAGCGCCAGTATGAATGTGAGCATCAGGTTGTTGGAGAACACCTCGACCCAGTTACATCCACTTCAGGTTCGCATCATGTCGCCTCGTTCTCCTTGCTCGAGATGTCGAGAAAGGATATATGTCTTGTGGGTGGTGCTGACCTGACCCCACATTAGATCCTGTTCGTGCGGATGAGCGTTACTACGCTCGGAATCACCACTTGGTTATGGAAGCAGAATAAACCCAACAACATCCTGGGCAAAAGAGAAAACCGCAAGCTACTGCTCGTAAGAGCATTCGGCGGCTTTCTGGGTGTCTTTGGGCTGTACTGTACGATGCCCCCCATCCCCCGGAACCTTGCATCATTCTCAAACAGAACAGCAACCAGCTGACCACGTGCCAGACTCACTCCGGTATCTCAACCTCTCCGAAGCAACCGTCATCACCTTCATGATGCCCCTGGTCGCATCCTTCGGCGGCTACCTCCTCCTAGGTAGCCCCTTTTCCTGGGTCGAGATCCTGCTGTCCGTCGTCTCCCTGTTCGGCGTCCTGCTTGTTGCCTCACCCGACGCCATCTTCTCCGCCGCCGAGAGCGGCGACACCACCACTGACGGCTCCAATGCTGTCAACCTGGTGAGCCGCATCTGGGCCCTGTGCATCGGACTGTTGGGCGTATGTGGCTCCGCCGCGGCGTTCCTGTGCATGTCTGTCATCGGCAAGACAGAAAACCCGTTGACGGTGGTGAACTACTTTGCTGCGCTGTGCACAGTGGTCAGCTTCGTTGCGCTGATTGTCCTGCCGGGGCTGGGGTTCCAGGCGCCGGGGAACGTCTGGGAGTGGACCTTGCTGTTCTTCAGCGGGTTGAGTGGATTCCTCATGGTACGTACTTACTTCCTTGGACGAGGTTGCAATGTTGCGTCACAGACAGAGCGCCACAATCTACTTGGGGAGTTAGATTGTTTCCAACTAACCTTTTTGTGTAGCAATTCCTCATTACCTTGTCCTTGCAGGCCGAGAAGTCGTTGGTGGCTGTCAACATGGTGTATACCCAAATTGTCTTTGCGTTGACCCTCGACGGCATTGTATTCCATACCATACCGCATGTTGTGTCGCTGCTTGGTTGCGCCTTGATCATGGGATCGGCTGTATTCTTGGCATGGCAAAAGACAAAGGCGAAGAACAAAGCAGAGAATGCCGAGGAGGGTGGTCCGAGGAGGTGATGATATGTGGTATGTACATAGCTGATGAAAACTACATATGGTACAACGTTGGATACATATGGCGATGTAAATATGATGCATGTGAACTGGCTAGCAACAACCCAGAAATTATATACAATCAGCCTCCTCCTAGTATTTCCCTGAAGTACAGGCGAGGCCCTGCCATCTCATGCCTGCAGTCGCCGCTGACCGACTCCACTGTAGTGTCCTCTGGCGATCATCACCCGGGTCTCAGCCCTATCAACAACAACAGGGTCATACTCCCTCCTCAACTCCCTCCACCCGTTACAAACCCGCCGCAAGACCCACCACGCACACAACCCCAACCCAACCAGCGCAAACACGTGCTCCAGCATCCCCAACACCCGATGTCCCACGGTCCCCTTCCCTGCACGTTCACCACCGTCGCCAGCCCCAAACCCCATGGCCGCCGAGTACTCGTCGAGCGGGACCAGGTCCTCGTCCCGCAGGCGCATGGGGAAGCAGTGCAGCTCCCCGCACGCCTCCCTGTCACCCTCGGGCGGCACGTACGTGCGCACCTTTGTGCTGTTGGCGAGGGACACGCCGCCGGCGTCGAGGGCCTCGGCGAAGGCCCACGGGTGGGATGTCCCCTCGGCGGTGAAGTTTGTCTCGAAGGAGCCGCGGTCGCGGGGCCAGGAGCCGGCCTGTTGGAACGACTCGTGTGCGGGGGGCTGGGAGGAGAGGGAGGAGGAGGAGGAGTAGGAGGTTGGGTCGTCGCTGTCGTCGTCCGAGACCCAGAAGCGGTATGTCTCAGTGCGCGTGTCGCCGTTCCAGCTTACGTAGAAGGACTGGGCGGTTGTGGGCGTGCGGGCGTAGGACCATAGGTCTGGGGGTGTGGTGGGTTGGCCGGTCCATTGGCCCTGGCCGTTGCTGTCGAAGGGGTAGAGGAAGGTGCGGTAGTTGATTGCCTTCCAGTCTAATGGGGATGCGGAGAGAGAGTCGGGAGGAGGGAGAAGATTAGCGTAGAACATGGGGTCGCCGCCTTCGTGAGGGTATTCTGCCATGGCACCGTGTTGCCCGAAGTTGGTCAGGACGTGGCCGTTGGGTAGGGTCTGGAGGTTGCCCATGCCGTTCGAGGATATGAACTCCTTCACCTTTTTATTGCTATCGCCACTTTCTGACTTAGGGAGGGTGATCCTGCCGTAATCAGATACCCGTTTAGCAGTTGCGCTTGTGTGGTTGAGTTCCAATACGAGTCCACCAGACGGATGGCTTTTGAGATTTACGCCGTCGTTGCGGTTGTTAAACAGGGAGATGGTCGTAACCCCACTCCCAATGCCCAGTCCGGAGACGAAGCGTGCGTCATGCTGCCGCGCGAAGTGTGCATCCCCGTCGAGCGTGAAGTTCGACGACTTCCCGCCGCCCAGTCGCCACAAGATGTGTCCGTCAACGCCCGAGACGAGCATTATGCAATCGAGGTTCCGCGCTGAAACGAGGTAGTCGCCCGCGGGGGACTTGTCTATACTGTTGAGGTGGACGTAATCCCATGCTCTGTCGGGTGTCTTGCCCTTGTGATTTGAAGACAAGTCTTTGCGGTGGGAGTTCTCATCTAGGCTAACATGATCTGAGGCGCACCATTGAAAGTGAGTCTGCTCCTCAGGATTGGAGTCGACGGGGATCTCCTCGAAGCAGGAGTCGAGAACCCACAGTCCCTCGATAAAGCGTGGTTGATACGTGGTAATGAGTGCTGTGTTATCGGGCGTCAAGTGGAACTCGTGTAGGTCGACACCAGTCTGTGAAGAGGTGGAAGAGATGGTCTTGACAACGGTGTAGTCCTGGGACATGATCACACCAACGCCACCGCCATGACCGTCACGCTGTTGGCCGCGCCAGAAGCACAGATGTGGGTTCTCCTTGTACAGGCATAGATGTAACCCTTGTACGTTTGAGTGTTCTGCTCCGCTGGCGGCACTTATGCCTGACCATATCAGAGTCTGAAGTGAAGTGTCAGTTCTCGCCTATCATCCATTCGAGGAAATGGATACGGCAAATGGGTGAAATCAGGAGATCCCCTCGAGAAGTGGTCCATATGAGACAGTAGGACCGAGAACTTACGCCGTTGATAGTATCAAAGATGTAAGGACCCGAGTCTGGCCGGTACTGGCCACTGAATGCCGGCGATGCGAAGATATAACCCGTTGTGGCGCGTCTAGCATCACGGTGGATGATATTGAGGCGCGGTGGCCTAAGGTCAGGGCGCTTGAGAATCATCATCAGCTGGGCGAGGTCACAGAGGGGGACGAAGATGCGTGACGACAGTACAACTCACAGAGTAATAGAACGGGAGTCTTCCAGGGCCCGGCCACTGTTCGTCTTCCGGGCGCGGTCGAACGTGCATCTCAGGCTCAGGATGGGCTAAGTCGAATGTTGGCACCGGAGGGAGCCACGGCAGAAATGGTGTCTTTGTGAGTTTCGGACTGGGCTATTGGATCCTAGGACTGGCACTCCGTAGACAGGATTCAGGTCAGTCGTTCTTTCAGATATCAATGGTCTCTTTCAGATATCAATAGTCTCTGGTCTTGGCCTGCTTCGTGTCGTGACTCTTCTGAGACTACCAGACTTCTGGTAGGTAGACACTTGCACACAATGAACAGCCCGAAACCTTGACGACGTAAAGGCCATCGTCGGCCAAGGCGAAGTCGAGGCACCCACAAAAGGGGAATACGAGATAGCGAAATGAGATGCAGACCTCGGCGAGCATTGATGAGACGCTGTCCCAAACGCAGGTCGAATGTAGACACGACGCCGCCATGATTGCTGCTGTCGCTTGGTGTTTTGACATGGCAGTATGGCAATCAGACGGCGCCACCGAATAACAACACCCCCGGATTTCATGCTTCGAAAAACTGGGGAAAAAGGGCCGTGTTGATCGCAGTTCGCAGAGTCCTCACTTGTAACGATTGCCAAGTGGGTTGATGTCGTACTGAGTATGGCAGCAGAATTAAGCTTATAAAAACCAAGCATGTCATAAGTCATGACCTTGATAATATTGCATCCCCATATACCATTCGCCGGTATGGCACGATCATCATCAACCTGAAGATGGAAATTGTCGTGTGATATCAGGCCTCTTGGCTCCTTGGCTCCCTTGCCCCCCTCGCCCCCCCCCCTTTCACTGATAACCACGATGAATACGAAGGTCGTCGCCCATGTTCTCTCACCGTGGGGCTTTTCCAAGCTTGCCAGAGAAGGCTGAGCATGTTCAGTGTCCCGTGCTTCGTGCCTGAACGTGTTAATCGGCTGGATAGCCTGTCACCAACATTCGAACATTCGATGAAAGACCGTGAAGACGGTACAGGCACATGCAATGTGGCCACGGCGTCTGGCTTGAAGAGGGTTAGCGGGCGAGGGAGTCCATATCCGTCCAACGTTAAAATAGTGGAGACTGTTGTTTCAACCCGATCTGCTAGTGGGGGAACCGATCCAGGGTCCAAGATGGATCGATGTGAACACGAGTTCAGGGGGGGGTCCTTTTCATTGTGGGTGACTGTTGGCGAAGACAAAAAGAGAAGCATGCTGGTGAGACCGAAATCCAGGATAAAATAATTAGGGTTAGGAGATAGAGTAGTGGGGGGGGGGTTGAAGCAGGGATGTGTTAGGACCCTAGCGCACGGCCACCTCTAAGACCATAGCGTTACTTAGGTACTCGTTATTGTGGACCTGGCGACAGCTTCGAGCTCAGTAAGCAGTTAGTTAACACAAACAAAACAAAACAAAACAAAGAAGGCTGGTTTTGCAGTTGACAGCACCTCCCCTCTGCAACATCCCGAGGAATCAAGTTCCAAATTCAGCCAATTCCTTCACCCTTCAACCATGGCGCCAGCACAGCAACAACAGGTCCAACAAGCGGGCTTCAGCCTGCCCATCCCGTACCGCGTTTTCTTCCTGCTGATCGAACCCATCTCCGCCCTCGTCGGCGCCTTCTACGCTCACTTCCGCCAACGCGACTATCTCCTCCTCACACACGCCGCCTCCGCCCCAATCTTTACCCCCATGCCAACAGGCACATCCATCGTGCTCTCCCAGCTCGCGAACCTGTACCTCCTCTTCGCCCTGAATGAGGCCCTCGTCCTACGATCCACGTCCGACCTGCGCGTGTGGAAGTCGGTACTCTTCATACTATTGCTGGCCGACCTGGGCCACCTGTGGAGCCTGAAAGAGCTGGGATGGGAGATCTACGCGCCCTGGAATTTTGCCAGGTGGAATGCGATTGACTGGGGGAACATTCCCTTTGTCTACTTTGGCGCATTGATGAGGATTGCGTTCCTGGCTGATGTCGGCATGCCGAAGGTTGCAGCCAAGATCACCAAGCCCAAGAAGGGTTAAACATGCATGGAAAGCTGCAATCTTTTCCATGCCTGCGTTTCAGGCTCCATCATAGGCCAACCAGGGGACATGTAGTCCACCGCAGGGTCGCGTCCTGTGTCTGGCCTCCACAGCTCAGTGGCGCTGGAGTAGAAGCAACGGTCTTTGAGTACGTTTTCGGGAACGAACTGGTGCCCAAGAGGCTGCGTATGTTCCAGCTGACGTTGTCTGACGTGAGCTTGTTGGCGCGCTATCCGTTGCACGATGTTCCAGAGGAGTCAGCGTCGAAGGGCCTCTGTCCCCCGCATGTGTTGGATGCTGTGAGGCAGATCCAGAATGGGAAGCCATGGGTTGTGGATATATTGTCCGTTTCAACGCTGGAGAGCAATTTGAGAAGCAGGTTGGGGTCGAAGGGAGGATTGCAGCAGAAGTACTTGAGGCTGGCTGAGACAGCAGCGGCTGCTCCCACGATAATCTGCCTGACTGGCATAAGAGATGTCCTTCTGAAATTGGATACTAAAGTCGTGTAATCCATCTGACGACGAGTCTTGGACGCACAGAAACCAACGTCTAGCGACTGGGCTGTGGCCTTGACTAACGTCAGCAAGATACGTATTTCCAACAACAAAGAAGCTTCCCGGGGTTGATACGCCACAGCTTCACTAGCCTGGGCCATCTTCCAACCATGCACCGGTCAAGTCACCTGCTCCAACGAATCTTACTATGAGCCGGCGTCGTGAGCTGAAAAGGCGCCATAGTACAGTGACGATCATTTTGATCACATGAGATCCTTCCAATGCGGCATCGCCACAGGCTTGCATAGATGCGGCACAGTCCCAGGGCATCGTTATAACCGAGCGCATCTGGGAGCCAAATGACCTTCGAACCACTGCATCACCACTCGTGGCACTTGTCCCCTGCGCAACTACCAGCCAGAATCGAGAAACACACTATGACCATGGGCTCCAGACCTTCCGCCCTCGTGTCCGATTCTACAGCAAAGAAATCGCTCTACCGGCGCTACGAAGCTGCCAAGAGCGGCCGGGACAAGACCATCTCGTCGGAGGATATGCAAAAGCACGTTGGCATGACACCGGACGAGCTCTCAAATTGGTCTCAGGGTCGTCCGGGCGTGGCGGGAAACCAGAATGCCGGGAGTATCACAGTTGGGCCGGCGACAGGACTCGGAGGGTTGGGTACTGGGAGCGGGTATGGAGGATGGGGTCCGGATGCTCGTGGAGACCTAACATACCCGCCGCAGAAGCAGCAGAAGCCATCTAAATAGTCAGGGGGTAATGGCATATTTAGTTGAGTTGATTTGCGACGAAGTGCTTTCTTCTACACAGTCATTTCGCAGCCTAACAGGATTTGTGAACGCTTGAAACCTATGGATGACAAGTGCCCTCCCAAAGAGTGGTGACTACCTAGATACTTTCAAACACGACTTCTAGCAGATTTCAGCCAGCAAACTTGATGGTAAGGGGACTGATTCCAATGTACATGCCATGGACCGTATCCCAGCGCCTTGTTTTGCTTAATACTTAATATTATATGGCAGCTACGTCTCGATGTGGACGGGCAACAGCAGAACCTGAGAGTCCTAAAGTATACTATACAAATCAATACAGAAACAACACCCGCCAAAGTGAACATTGGCGGAAAGGGAATATCGAACACAACATCCCTCCTCTCCTTTACTTAACCACACGGGCAGTAGCATCCTTCCTGAACAACGGCGCATAATGGCTGATATCGTTGCCGTGTCCACACTTGACACACTTGTGCACAACCTTGGGCTGCTCCCCAGACTTGCCTGCCTCGTCCCGTCTCGACTCAGCCCCTGAAGACCGGCCTACTCCAATCTGGCTGTTTGGGTCATGATCAGCCGTGTCCGAACCCCTGTGGTCGCGTGTCCTGGGGGTGGTAGTGGTGGTGCTAGTGGTGGTGGTGGTGGTGTCTTCGTAGTCCTTACCGTGACCGTGCTGCTTGGATGCCAGGCCGGCGGCTCCGGCGCCCGCGGCCGTACCAGCAGCGGCGTACTCTGCGTCGGAACGCAGGTTGTTACCGGAGCTCAGGTTGTTGTTACCGGAACCGAGGGTGTTGTCGGATCGCAGGTTGTTCTCGCCAGAATCAGGGAAGGCGCCGCTGATACCGGGGTTCTCCTTCTCCCAAGCCCTCTGTGCCGCAAGTTGGGCGGGCGTCAGCTCGTTCGAGTTGTACCCCTCGGAGTACAAGCCGCTCTCGCCCCGGGTGGTGTCATCACCGTGGTTATGCCTGTGGCCCTCGTTGGCAGCATAGCCAGCCGCGCCAAGGCCAGCCGCGCCGGCAAGGCCTTCCTCTCCCCTCCTGTGGCTGTCGTGGTGGTGGCCGGTAGAGGACGATCCCGCACCATAGGGGTCGGCACCGCGAGAGGTCGTCTCTAGCTGGTCAAAGCTGCTGGGCACTGCTGAGCCGCCCGTGGTGGTGTCGCGCGAAGGGTACGACTGGTGTGCGTCTTTCCGCTCGTTCAGCTTGTTGTGACCGACGTAACCTGCCCCAGCCGCGCCGGCCAGACCTGCAGCCCCGACGCCGAGGTTTCCTCCTTCTCTGTTGCTGTTGTGCTCGCCGCCCTTCTCGCCCCAGTGGGGGTAGTTCCCGGCCGCGCTGGTGGCCTTCTGGGCGTCGATCTCCGGGTCGTGGTGGTGCTGGCCCGAGGAATGGAGGCCGGGACCCGTCTGCGTGCCAGGAGCGGTGTTGCCGGAGAAGGCAACGTTGCGCTGGTTCGAGCCGGGCGCATTCGACGAGTGGTGCTCGTCGTTGCGGTCCTTGGAGGCAAGGTAGCCTGCGCCGGCGAGGCCGGCTGCGCCAGCTCCTGCGCCGAGGTATTCCTTCTCCCTTCGGCTGTCGTGGTCGCTCGTGTTGGGGTAGTTGCCAGCAGCACTGGTCGCGTGCCTAGCATCCTTCTCTGGGTCATGGTGGCGGCTCGATGATGTGGCTGTGGTACCACTGGTGTGCGTGCCAGGCACAGAGCTCGTTGCTTGGTTCCGCTCGTCCCTGCGGTCATCCCTATCCCTAGAGGCTAGGTAACCTGCTCCCGCAACACCAGCGCCTGCTCCTGCTCCCGCAAGAGCACCCTCATGGCCCCTGAGGTGGTTGGTGTTGTCGGTGGTTGGGTATGTTTGACCTGACGTGGTGGAACCACCGGGGTGATCCCTTGTCGTCTGGGCATCCCGGGTCGACGCGTAGAGGGGCTCTTGTTGACGTCCCTCCCTTGACGCAAGGTGTCCTGCTCCAGACGCCCCAGCGCCGGTAGCCAGGGCACCCGCACCAATGCCTCCTGCTGTCTTGCCATGGCTGTGCTGTGTGTCTCTGGAGCCGCTTCCAAGACCTTCAGAACGGTGGCCCTGACCGTCACGCTCTAGGTTGCCCCAGTAGGGGTAGTTGCCAGCAGCGCTGGTGGCCTTCTTGGTCTCGGCTTCTGGGTCGTGATGAGCATGGCCAGTGTGGTGCTGTGCGCCTCGATCCTCGCAAGCAAGCGAATCGTTCTTGTTGGCCGTGTTGTTGTGGTGGCCTGTAACGGCTTCCTTGACCTTCTCTCCTACGCCGACCATGATGACTGAGTAAGTATAAGTAGTAAATAAGTGGTATGAAAGTGGTTCCTGAAGGAGGTGTAGTTAGGGCAAGTGTAAGGCTTAGTGTGTAGATATTCAAGATTGACGAATTGGGAAATGAGTTTAAGAGACAAGCTTTTGAGACCAAAGTTGTAAGTGCCGAAGTGCAGGTCTTTAAATAGGGACGTCCTACTCTCTACAAACATCACATATCAACATCATCAAGCTGTAAGACACCACCGCCGGCTTGGGACAAGCTCGTGACATCACACACACGCTGTTAGCTTCGTCCCGAATAGTCGTTGTGCATTTTCATGATGAGATGGATGGCCGGAATCCAAATGAGCTCATACGTGTAATTATAAAGCCACAGCTCGAAAAGGCCAGTCCTTGTCAGTTCTTGTCCAGGCCTTCCCGCCCCGCCAACCAACAATGTAAGATGGGTTACATAGGCGTGCTGGCGTTGCTAAAAGACCTTGGGCTAAGGCCATGAGATCTTGACTGAGACACTAAACTTGATAATTAGCAACGGTAACTCACGCGTGCATGACGAATGGCGCAGCCACAAAGGACATGTTACGGGTAGAACGGGTCGGCCACCAGCTGAATGATCGCCACCCGTCGACAAGATTGTGTATAGTGGACCTACCGGTGACGATGTCACGTCATCGATCTAACATACTGCAGGAAATTCTGAAATTTGGGAGGCCTACAAGGGGAAAGCATGTAGGAAGTAATTGGCATCATTGTAAACATCACATTGTTAGTTTTCCCTGTGGAAAATCCGGTACGGACCGTATAGTCAGTCAGTCTTGCGTGGATATCCTGGGCAACACCACTCACCACTGGACGATGCCGTCATTTAACCCCGGATGACTTATATTCTTAGTACTTACTCAAGTAAGTACTTAGTAATTCTACAGTTGTGGAGCCTCGGTAATACGTCCACATATTTCCTCCCAAGGTCTCACCTGTACATTTCAGTTTGGTCATGAACCTGAAAATCACGATTGTGGTAGGTACTAGGCAGGTTATTATTCTATTTCTGCAGCCTGCAGCCAAACAGTCTCGAATTGGTCTAGTATGTTGCCGTTTGCGTCCGTCGACAAGAAATGACACTTTGACAGCACTACCGACTCGCGCTCGGGATTGGTCAACCCTATAAACACATACATTATGTGCCATCCCCACCGGGCTTGTTAATTACAGAGCATATATTAAAAACAGAAGGATCTCGACTAATACGATAATTCAGTGAGAATGAATTGTGATTATCATCCCAAACGCATGTAAATCCATCAGTATCAAAGAGGACTTAGATATATTTTGTTGCTACACTGTGGAACCCTGCCAAAGAGCCATAATACGCAAATTGCAACGTGACTATTATGTCATGGCTTCTCAACACTCACCATTATCCCATGCTGGTGGGCATGAAGACATCTCCTCCACAACAAGATGGCAATGCTTGTTGCAGTCAAAATTATAGCTTTTAGTTAGACAACCCGTTCTACACCTTGGACCCCCAGGGAGCATTGATATTGGGTTTTATAGTTGTGTGTAATTGAATCAATCTGTTCAGAATTTGGGCTCGTATGAATCAGGGATCAGGGTCATATTCAATGTTACCTAGGTCTGTCTGTACTTAGTAAGTAGGTATGGGAAACACCATTCAGTACATTGCACAAATTGGAACACAACTTACGATACATGGATGGCTTGGTGTTCTAGTTCTAGGCAATTAGTGTTCCTAATCTGTTAGAACCCTGCCTCAATCAACGACCCTGTAAGGATTTGGCAGCAGATGTATTATACAATGTAGACTAGCGAGCGATACTTCATGGTCTTATCCATGGATGGCCTAGAGCTCTGCCCAAAGTTGGTAGTGTGAAGGCGCAATCCTCTGAGTGATATCATTGATAATTGCTCGAAATGATGATGGTGATCAATTATCATGGCAACCGTCAGTCACCTTAGACAAATGTTATAGCATCAGCTGCTTACCGATACATTCAATGTTTACAATGTGCATTTTAGCTCGGAAGGCAGTCGGCCGAAGCTGTGGGCCCTACATACTTACCTGCTAAGTAATTACCAACTACTGAACATGTCGAACATGTTCTATCCATAATCCAATATGTGTCGCAGTAGGCATACTTGCAGTCGACGAACGTGATCTCGGCTTGAAGCCCCGCCAGGCGTTCGGCTCAGACTATCTCGATGCTGCCTATTCTGATACAACCTCGTCGGCAAGAGATATCTACTTATTATTCCACTATACCCACTTTAAAAGAGAGAGAGAGAGGAAAAGAAGAAAAAGAAAGAAGAAAAAAAACCCCCCCCAAAAACACTCAACAACTCATACTATGGGAACATCACTACTTTGGCTAGCCAAGGTTTATTACGAGCTTGGATGGCATACGCTTGGCATATCCTGCGAGGAGGCGGAGGCCTCTAGAGGTGTAATCTTGGAAGTTGCGAAAAGATAACTAGTTGCATGGTGGGTGGGAACTTGATGCCTGCCAACATGTGTTTTCAACATGGCTCGAGGAGCCTATTCACGCCATCGCTGTGCACGTTGTTAATGGTACTCCAGGGATCACGCAGTATCTAGGTAGCAGCCGGAGACCTTCCTGGCATCGCCAGCTGCGGCACCCTTCTGGCGATCCCTTGAATGGGCCGAAGCGAATGTTTCGGCTAGGATGACGCGATGATTACTGTGATATCAAGGAAGGATAAGCCCCCCCATGGGTCTGATCAGCATATTGTGTGGGATCAACACCACGGATGGACAGTAACCCCATTCATCTCGCCGGCGTAAGCACCTTGACCGCTCGGAAGTGGTCTTGACACGGCAGGAACCCTAATTGACTTTTCCCAAGCATCTATAAGGGGGGGTGGATTGCCTTTCTCCTCCAGTGGGCCAGAGAGAACAAGTCAGATTGGGAAGAGATGAATCGATAAAAGTACATAGATGGGTGTCCCGACACCCGCATCTCCACTGCATCTCCTCCTGTACTGCAACCAAAATTAGTAGCCGTTGAAGTTGTGTTGTATAGTAGGTGGGGCTTACGGATACAATACTCCTCGATCTATTGGTCTTGGGAACTAGTGGTCAAAGGCGAGTCCTGCGGGTTTCATGTATGTTGGTTCTATATGCTTCGCAGGCCCACATGGGGCATCTCCAGTGTATCCATTTCCAGTGACAGCATACTAAAAGACAACTTCAGAGCATCTATCCCTCTTATCTATTTTGCAGTAGGTAACCCGGCAGACCCTTTGCTTAACCTGGATATACTGGAATTGGACCTTCCGCATTGCGTTGGCAATGGGTGTGAGATTCCGAGAAAATAGATTTTGTGGTTGGAAACCTAGCACTGTTGGCATGAAGGCCTTGTAAATCATCCACAAGTGGATCATGACTTGTGTGACCCCTTGAACACGTTAGACTTTGACCGTCACTTCCATATTGTGTCGATCCATTAATCAAGGCGCATGACTATGGGTTATCTTGAACGGTGAGGTTACAGAAGCCCCGTCTCTATAGGTGCGCTTTGGCAATCGCCTACACAGGGCAATATTCGGAATGTAGCATTTGTTTTCAAAAGTATTGGTTCAAGACTCTATGAACGGCCTCATGGATGGCCTCCGGGTTGGTGGAAAGGCTTCATGATAATTCGGTTTGAGTGTTAAATAATACTCGCGCAAGATAAATTATGCCGTCAAGAAGCCCAACTGTACCCTTATTAACTCCGTATATAACAACTCCGTATATCAAGTATGCAACCAATAATTGACTATATATGCATACCATATTGAAAGGACAAGCATGATGAACGCCAATATCCCATGCTTCTCTTCCTCGATAGCCGCTTCATCTCCCTCTCAGACCGCACAGAGAAGGAAACAAATCATAAACTAGGACTCGATGGACACCGCGTGAGCATCGACCTATCGGTTGAGTCTGTAACTCGGTTGTCTCTGCTCAGTTCAAATGCCTTCAGCATTGTATAGACCGTGCCTAGCGGCAAGAAGGACGCAATCTGTGACCTATACCTTTCTGGAAATTGTGCCGCGCCCCTATCACTAAGTTCCTCGTTGCATCGATTCCACCGGAGCACTTCGCTCCAGCTGACTATGTCGCTGCCAATCAAAAATGTCGGAAAGCTTGCCATGGCGATCTCGTTCAAGATCCAATCTCTCTGGAAGTACTGGCGGCCGAGGAACTTGGACATGGCGATATAGTTGTCGCACTCGCGCAGGTCCATCACCCCCTCGGGCAGTTGCCACAAATGCTGTATCTCATTTACCCACACGTGGCGCGGTGCGTAGTACTCCGGGTGTAACCTCTTATCCTCAGGACTACCGAAGTTTGGGGGCATAGCCCTGTCGACATCCCGGATGATTTGCACGGCCAGATCGCTGGACTCATCCTTCGGCCCCAGCCAGCCGACAACTGTCCTGGCGTGTCGGTAGGCCATCGCCATCAGGGAGTGTTGCTCCTTCTGCTCCATCGCATCTCTCTCGTTCACGCAGAATGCGTCTATCCAAATAAGCAGCGTTGTGCTCTGAGTTCGTGATCGGCCGCCCTCGGACGAAGGGAGCCCAAAGGTCTTTAGTAGATGGCGCAGCCAGTGAGGTTTCTTCCGGGTCGGCTCCAGACCCTTAGGCCCTTTCCCTTCCACTGTTGCTCTTCCCGATTCAGCCGTGCTCGGTCCAGTCTGGGGTGGCCAGAATACGGCCCTGGCATGTCGCAACGCTTGCCCGAGGTTTGCAGGTACCGCGATTCGCTTCCCGTCTATGATGATTGGTTCCGTGTCGTCTGTGTCTCCATATAGAGCCGAGACCCCGATAAAGTCAAGATCAAGTGTGAGCGGTAGGTTCACGATGCGGGCGGAGACAGTGTCGTGGATACTTTGAGCGGGCCGAAGTTCCAAAAGCCGGATCTCTGGCCGAGTGGGATCGACCGAGAGATTCTTGTACTGCAGGTGTCGAGTGGGGCATCCTGCTATGCCCTCTGATTGCGTCGCCATCGTGCGTCTATGTCTGTTGGTTCCAGGTGGCCAGGTGGCCAGGTGGCGCAAGCTGCAACCTTTTAAAGTCGTGAAATGGTTACTATATAATAAGGTTCAAGTGGAACAGACCCGTACATATCCAAGTCTTGAGACATACTTATCACTCAGGAATTTGGGCACGCGCCGAGCAAAACGTTTGATGGCCTCCAGGGCTTTCATCCTTCAACCCCCTCTTGGCTCATTCCATCATCTCCATTCTAAATAGGTCGTCCCATATGGAGACGGCCGTTGTGTCCAGGGCTCCAAACCTAGTCCACGGCTCCAAATCTTGTACCCTGTCTCGTTGCTTTCGCCTACGCCTGAGGAGCCAATAGTACTAGTCCACAATACGGAGCCTTGCTCCTCTGCAGCTCACAGTGGACCCCAAGATATTCGTGAGACCCACAAGACCCAGGCTACGCAAAGTGAGAGGTCAGGTCAGACCACTGATCGCCGGCGGTGTCTACTCCGCTGCGAACCTTGGACCACGAGCCGTTGAACCCTGCGTCGCCACGGATGGATGGAACTCTCCCGACCTTTGGGGCCAGAGTTCACGCCAACTAGTGTATACTGTCGGTACTGAAGAACTCCTGATCCTACACTACGTATTCGGCTTCTTGGAAAGATGCTCCCCGTACCCACCTGAACCTCGCAAGATAAGGGGCGTGCACGCGCCAGAGGACGACCTCCTTACTATAACGAGAGTTGAGATGTGATATGAAACTCCCAACGGTCAAAATCACCTGCATGATATCCTGCGAGTGTCCATTGTCGTGATGGACCCTGAATGTCCTCAACAGGGGTAGCGAGGAGGGACTCCGGAGCCATGGGGCCGGTTTTCTGGATAGCATGGAGACAGTCGATATGTTACAGAGAAAAAAGGGGATGTCTGTTCGGTGAGCTGGCTCGTTGTGTTGAAAAGGTATATATTCTGGCTGTCCCGAGTCGAGCTTCTCTGTTGTTGCCTCCTGGTCTTACACCAAGTTACAGCCTTCTATTATCATCATACTTCGAAAATCAAGATGGGCTCCGTTCAGGTTGATGACTTGCCCGTTGGGCCAAACGCGACCAAGCTCTTCAGCGTCACCCCAGCTGTACCCATCTCCACAGAGTACATGCAAAAGTTCACCTCAATCCCCGTCGCACCACTCTTCTGGGGTGCCGAGTATGAAGCAGGCAAAGCAAAGCCCTTCCCCCCTCACACCGGGAACATTGAGTTCGGCGAGCTCATCGGCGACGGCAGCGTGGACGCGTGCCACAAGCTCGTCGACAAGGCCCTGGCTGCCATCACCCGTGTCTTTGGCAGCATTGACAACCCTGACCCCAAATCACGGATCGGGCTTGTGGAGCTGAGTTTGTGCCCCGAGCTGGCCAAGTGGAGGGATGAACGCCACAAGCAGGGCCGCGTGTTGCCATCAAAGGGCAAGGGCCTGGCGCGCACGACGGACAAGGTCGTCGAGCTGTTGGAGTGCGCCGAGTGGCCGGCCCCCCTCCTGACGACCAATGCCCTCTTTGGTGTCGGCGTGGCCAACTTCCTCATTGGCGCATATGACCCCAAGGTGCTGTACAGCAACTACTGTGTCGACATGGCCTTCTACTACGAGCACGGTTATGACCGCATCTTCCCAGACTTTGAGCCAATGTTCCTGGCCGCTTCGGACGACCCGCACGCGAGGAAGTCTTTTGCTGGCTACGAGCGACGTGAGGCGGCCAAGGCTGGTCTGCGGTATATCCGCGGCAAGGTCGAGCTGGAGAGGAAGTACCTGCCTCACCTTCTGCCGGGCAGGTCGGCCAAGTTTGACCGCAGGACAGCGGCGACTATCATGTTTGGCGAGAGCAGTCTCGTGGGTCTGGCCGCTGAGGCTATGACTCGGGGCCACGATGTGCCCGGTGCCACTTCCGACATGGTGTTTAGTTCCCCAGTAAGTCAAACCCCATAACCCTCTCTTCGTATGACTGGATATCTGACACTATCGCTACAGGCTACAGATGTGGTCGATGTGGGCAGCGACCTCGGCAACTGTGAGACCATGAACAGTTTCCTAAACACGGCTGATATAACCAGCACCGGCATTGTGAGCGAGGAAGTGCTGAGGAGGGTCTATGATGCATACGCCCTCACCTGTGCCCGGATGTTCACGGAGCGGTGGGCTACACCAACCTCCCCCATGAACGGGCAGATCTATGTCTGGCACATGCGCGATGATCGCCACCTATTCCTGCGAAGATGCTTGCTGGGCTATGAGAAGGTGCGACGAACCGGGCCGATCTTGAGAGAAGCCGACTTGGACGAGGTCTTCGATGATGACTACCACACGACGGGATTCAGCAGGCCGCTCAAGAACGCTTGCGATGGCAAGGAGACCTGCAACCAGGTCACTGAAGTCGTTGATGGTCACGAGCGTCGTGAGCTCTTGGGTAGACTCTGGCACTTCTTGGTCGTAGCCCCAATGGAGTACGTCAGGTCTGGCGTTGTGAGCCCTGCGAAAGAGGATGAGCTCGGCAACGGCCTGCATGAGTGTATGGCTGAGTGCTGGCACGAGGGTCTAGTCCACGAGATGAGCTACTTGGTGTGCCATGCTAGCTTCCACTCCTGGCAGGTCAACTTCTTGATGGAAGCTGCTATGTGGGGAAGTTTCTTGGATGATGGAGCGCTGAATGGAAAGTTGGACAGAGCCGAGTAAATTGGTACGATGTGGCCTGGGAGGCAGAAGAGTGTGTTTAATAAATACCTGTAATGTCATGATAAATCAGAATTCCAAGCGTTAGATTCCCATTCCTTGAAGCCATTTAGCCCTCCGTGCCGCATTACCTACATTTGCCTACATGTATTACTTTGTTGCAGGTCGTCGACAATGCCCCTCAAGCCGAGGTATAAAACCGGAGTCGTTGAGGGAAATCGCGGATGGCGTATGAGAAGAGATGGTGTGTTGAGATACAGTATTCTGTTGCACCCTTTCGAAGGAGTCAGTGAAACTCACCTGCAAGCTAACAATCCATACAACTATCTGTTATTCTAGCTTGCTAGGCCTACTGTCTCCGGCCGGCTCAACTATCTCGGATTGTATTCTGACCAAGAATGTTCTGGAATTATATCATATCTAACAAAGCGATTGGCTCCTTATTTTCCGTTTGATTGCCCTTGAAAGCCCTCGGAGTTCTGATAACCGGGCTGCGGGGAGGGGTTGTTAAACAAGAATTCACTTATATTTATCAGCCTTACGGATTGCTGAAAACGCTTATAGATCACTATTTGATGCGATACAACTGGCCAACGAGACCAAAATATAATGGCACTAACAGTGGGAATAAGGCTGTTAGTTATTATATGTTACACTAGTTATACGAATACGAAGCCTACTTACCATTCATCTAAACTTTGATTTGGTCCTTACGCCGGACGCCATTCTCATACCCCTAATTACCGCATCGTTTTCAAATCCAGCGCAACCTAATGTCTCAGCATAACACCCAAAGAAACAAACTGATGATCCTCAACGCGGTAACAGTCAATATCGCAGCGTAATAGTCATTCTCCGCAGCATAGGATGTCTTGGCCAGTGGACATCACACATGAAGCCATGAGTCCTCACATGCAGTGAGTCTCGAACGAGAGACTATTTCGTGTTGCAGTGGGCGTTAATCAGGATGGGAACGACGATCCTGCCTGACATGTCGAATTTCAGAACCAATGATGAGGCATATTTCGGAGAGTCAGGTGTGAGATGATGGCAGATGTCTTGTCTATCAGGGTTCTGCAAGATCCGGTGACGAGGAACGGTCCATCGAAGCATCGAAGATGCCCAGGGTGATCTCGCCTTTTGCGATACTGTTACGATCCTGACCCTTGAATGACAGTGGATGCTGTGGCTTGACAGTGACGATAGAATCTTAATGGCGATGAGTCCCTCTTCCACTTTGGACTCCCTAGGGTATCACACGGCTTCTTCAAGTGGCCATCGTCCGGGGTGAGATATGCGCATAATTCAGAGGGAGGGAGTTGGGGAGATAACCTTGGAAATGATGCCTCTTCGGCGTCCTCCGCCGCGAGCCATTGGAGGTGACTGAAACGGGGAAGATGGTTCTCGATGGCAGCACATAACGCAGATATTATGGCAACCCCATTGATTGAACCCATTTATAGCCGAGCGAATTGCTCTTCTGGAGGCCCTACTTGCACTAAGGAACACCAAATTTAAAGCCGGACCGTTTGCAAAGTAGGTACTTGGACTTTTGAGAGCGCTTAAAACGAAACTACATAGTGTATCTTCAGATTTACTTGCCAGTGTGGTCTGTCATTTGACAGCAAGGGCATGGCTCTAGATCGGGCAGTCATTGTATCACTTGGCACAGTGCTGCATTCTTCAAGGCCAGAATAGGAGTAAGTGACCGGTTCACACCGCTTCAACAGTGTGAAAAGAGAATAAGGTGCACACCGGCTCGAAGTACGGGATAATACGTCCAAATGACCACTCACTTATTGTCAGCCCCAAGGCCTGGAGGAGGACACCATGCAGGAGTTCTGGAGAACACGTAGTACAGTGGTGTTACCCAAGTGAGGACGTGCAACCGAAGATCTAGGTAACAGATCTCCCGTTCCTGTACCTTGGGAAACGGCCCGCTCCCGGCAGACTGTTGGTTGAGCTTTCTCTTGTGTTACCATCTGTGCTCGATCATGGGGGCGGTTGGCACATGGCCGAGTCAACTGCCGCCAGCATGACGGTAGAATGTGTTCGGAACGCCTACCGGTATTTGCGAGCGGTCAACGACTAGGATTTCCCGCAATGCTTGAAATGACTGCATGGTCGCCTACTGGGTGAGTACAGTATTTGTTTAGTTAGCAAGCGAACAAAGGGCGCGGAGAAATTGATGAAGGAGCACCCCCTGAAAGTCAAATTGCTATTGAAGGCGTCGAGAGCAGGGCAAAGCTACTTCGTAGTATGAAAATAGATCCAACCACATTAAGGACCTGCCACAGCACGTCGATCAGGCCTGAAGATCTATGAAGATCTCACGGATGGCTAGAACGGATTGACGTCGATCTGCACACCCCCGGCGTTCATGCGCTAAATAGGTCTCGCAACCAACGCCCTTTGTGTTCAGAGCAAATAAGAACCTCAGAGTCATTACTTAGATGTATGTTTGAGATGATGTGCCACAAGGGCGAATGCAGGCGTTAAAGCAAGGCATTCCCGTTCTAGCGTACGTTTGGTCGAGTCAAAGCGTTCCTGCAAGCGACGCAACGTTTCGCAGCGGCAAAGAAATACACAAGAAACCCCCTAACATTGGGGGGGGACCGTTGTCCAAGAGGAAACCTGTCCGCTGATGGAGGCATGAAAGATCGGCGGACGAATTCAAGGAGGACTCCGGACGAAAAAAAATATGTAGACAAGACCCAAGGGGCACGGCCAGTGTTTCGAAACAACTGGTACTGCTGGTTCGGCTATTCGGGAACCGATATACTGGATTCTACACCTTTGGCTGAAGTTGTCGTAGAGGCAATGGCAAAAGGGGGTCGGTCAGTCCCTTCATGCTGCATGTGGTGCTTCGTCAGTGGGGGTGGAGACGTCCCCACTTATGCGAGTCCAGATGGTCGTCTTCTGAAGCTCTCGTCGAATCATTGTAACCTTAGGTTGTTTTGGCAAGAACTTGCATTGTCAACCAGCCAAACGAAGCGAACCAGGCAGATTTCGAGACAAGATGATCTGTGTTACTTGATTTGTAGGCACGTGGACAGTGCATGTCGTGATGGATGTCAACTTGTGTCTAACTGCTCGTCAGTCAGTCAATTCCTGGCAGTCAAGTTCTGGCCCGCCTTGTGGCAATTGGGACAACGACTGCCCAGCTAAAGAGTAATGATTTCATGGGGGAGGCCAAAAGACTGCAAAGCCAATGGATGATTTGGCGCTGTCGGCACTTTCAACCGGTGGGAGGATCAAAGGATCAAAGGGCAGGAGGTGTCCACCGCCATCGGAGACCGGATCTCCTGTCAGTGTGAATGAACATGGGAGAATCCCGTGTAACAAAAATAAAATAAAAAGGGGGGAAAAAACCTCCTCTTGGACACTGGCCTGATGACTGTCTGACTGGCACAATTTCAACAATGGCTGAATGGAAGGCCAGCAGAGCTAGAAGCAGAGGGTGTGGCTTGTTGCCTGCAGCAAGGGGCGGGAGGGAGAGGTTGCTGACTTTTGAAAGGGGATAAGGGCACTGGAAGGGGAAGCCTGTAAGGCATAGCGGATTGGTCTAGGCGCTGTGTGCCTTGTAAGCCATGTGAGCCACACAACGGTGTTTTCCAGCTGCAAGGCACGGGAATCTCAAACTGTCAAACGGCGCTAGAATGGAGTGACATCCCTGACACCCCTGACAACCATCCCACGCACCCCTGTCACGCCACAGCTTGACCCCTGTCTCGGGACGTTTTGAAACGGCAGGCTAACCCTTCTTAGGCATAGAGACTGCACGGGTGGTTATGTCAGCTATGCCGGTATTTGGTGACTCTTCGAAACGGACTTCAATTGTTGTTATCCACCATCAAGTGACGGCTCACGCGCCTAATATCGAGACTGAAATTGGCAAACAGTGTCAAGAGCAACCTGATTGTGACCCTGCTATTGTGAGACCGATCTACAATAACGAATGGATTAGCAGGAGTGCCGTTTGGCCAGCTCACAGCGCAGCTCTCTGCATTGATATTGGCATTGATATCGACAAGGATGGAGATAAGATAGGACAACATCCCCGTGCCTGGATCTGGACGGACTCAGATTTTTGGGAAGCAGGAACACGACTGGCTGTGGAGCGGCGAACCAGGGTGCATTCGGCAGGGGTTTGCCGTTCCTGTACTGATTAACTGTTTTAAGTGTGCCAAACAGTTCATACCTGTGTGATACCTGATCCCAAAAGCAAGGACGGAATTGGATTAAGCACGGCGGCTATTGCATGATACGGATGGGCCCCCCTATGACGGCCTGACTGCCTGACAGTAGACACCAAGAAAGTTATTCCAATCTCGAAATCTGGGTTCCTAGACCTGTTGTTGCAGTATCTAAGTATGAGCTGTCAGGCAGTTGGTCACTGGTCACTCACTGGTCACTGGTCAATGGCTTGTCTTGTCCCATTTGCCACAGAGAACCACATGTGCATCCTGTCTTGAATAACGGTGACTTACAATGGGTCACAATGGCTTCTCGTCTCGGGAATAGAATGGCCCAAGTCCAGATCATAGGAAAGACAGAGTCATCCAGATCTTGTTTGCGATCCAAAGACTCGGCGGAATCCACAACCAAGGTGAGGGCAGTCGAGATTTGAGATGGATATATTCCCCACAGCTTACAGGCATTGAGGGGTCCAGATTAAGGTCAAGAAGCGAATAGTAGGAAAAAGACTGGTTGAACACCAGCAGGGCTGGAAGGGTAACATTGGCTATATGCTATATTGGTGTGTTCCTGGGCAAATATAGTGGATTGAGTTGGGTTGACCTGGTTGACTGGCTCAGGAGAGTTTAAGGTCCGGCGGCGCGGCAAACGACCCACGCGGGCACACCCTGGCACCCCGGGCAAAACCACAAGCCTAACCCCGGTAATTGTATTCTATTGTAGCAGCCAGCCCTGTAGCTAGTTGTAGGCGCCTCTAGATGACCCCCCCTGGTGACTCTCCTGCCGTTTATGGATTCTGTGCCTGCAATTTGTACGCTAAATATTCAGGTACCTATGTACCTCAAACAACCAAGCTCCACCACCACCTACACGCCACCACCTAAAACAAACCACCACCACACTTCTTCGTCGACTACTTAACTTTTTACATTTCCGACTTTCCTTTTCTCGTCAATCTTTCTAACCACTACAACATTCTTCTTTTCTTCATCTCTTCATTCCTTCTCTAAACGACAACCTCCCAAGCGGAGTCATTCATTTCACATACCCAAACAATCTTCCATCCTTTTCCATCTTCAGCTTCCTTCGCATCGACTGGTCGACGCACAGCAGCAAATATCTGCAGCTTTCACATGTGAGTACCAACAAACACCTTTCCTTTCTTCAACCTTGCCTTAAATCCTTACGGCCGTGTTTGCCGTCGATACCTTCGTGTTCAGTTCCCCTCTTTTAAACTTTCCGTCGTCAATTCGACTTCCCAACTTCCTGGTTCCTACTACTACACTCAACGCACTCTCTGTTCTGGTGAGAACCATCACAAGCACAAGCCCATGCTACACGCACAGCGCCCAATATACCCCACTACTGTTGTTTCATTTGATTCCATCGCATTGAATCCCATTCACCCACGAGGAGTGCACCTTTGAAAAGAAGGAAACAATGGACTCTTGATGTTTGCCTCGAGTGAGGTGACTCGTCAATCAACAAGGTCGCAATTACAGGGCATTATCCACGACCACCAGTCACCAAATTGGGAAACAATGGCAAGATGATCCTGTGAATCAATGGCACATGGTCTTTGCCACAGGTTTCCTTGTTGTCTATTTGTACCTTGTTGATCAGAAGTCCTCGTCGACTCTGACTGTCTCTCTCCACCCTAAACGTTGCACCCTGAGAACCACACAACATCACGAGCTTTCTCAAGCCTCAGCACTCAATCCCTATTACATCCTTCCGTCTCTTCATCATACGCATATTCGGTCGCTATTCTGCTCTTCAGCGTCTTCCCAAACACAAACCACCAAAATATTTGATATATTTAACTGACAGTACTGCTATCACAGTCCCCAAACTGAAAATCTTACCTTCCTTCAACACTATCTCTCATACCCAAGAAAAAGACATCAACAAATAGCTGTGCTACTTCAAAGATGATCTTCTCCAAGCTCATTACGAGCGTCTTGATGGCGCTGCCAGCCCTTGCGGCTCCAGCTGCCATCACTAGGGCTGCTGCCTCCACTGGCAGCAGCTACTGGGTCGCCGATATTGCGCGAAACGGTGTTGTGCCCTTCGGTAACGACTCGAGCTACGCCATCTTCCGCAATGTCATGGACTACGGTGCCAAGGGTGACGGTTCCACCGATGATACTGATGCCATCAACAAGGCCATTTCCGACGGCAACCGTTGCGGTGAGGGCTGCGGCTCAACCACCACTACCCCCGCCATTGTCTACTTCCCCCCTGGTACCTACATGGTCAACACCCCGATCATCCAGTACTACTACACCCAAATGATTGGTGATGCCAATGATCTCCCGGTCTTGAAGGCCATGTCGACTTTCACTGGTATGGCCGTGATTGACTCTGACCCTTATGCCGAGGGAGGCGCTAGTTGGTACACCAACCAGAACAACTTCTTCCGCCAGGTTCGCAACTTCAAGATCGATCTCACCGCGATGCCATACACCTCCGGCGCCGGTATCCACTGGCAGGTCGCCCAGGCCACCTCGCTGCAGAACATTGTCTTCAACATGCGCACCGACGGTGGCTCCGCAAACATCCAGAAGGGCATCTTCATGGACAACGGCTCCGGTGGCTTCATGAGCGACCTGACCTTCAATGGTGGCGGTACTGGAATGTGGGTGGGCAACCAGCAGTTCATGACCCGCAACATGACCTTCAACAACTGCCAGACGGCCATCTTCATTAACTGGGACTGGGTCTGGACTATCAAGGACGTCACTATCAACAACTGCCAGGTGGGACTTGACATTAGCACTGGAGGTAGCACTGACCAGACTGTTGGTTCTGCCCTCTTCCTCGACAGCACCATTAGCAACACCCCCATCGGCGTCAACTCTTCGTACTCCCAGATCCAGTCTGGCACCAACGGCACTCTGATCATCGACAACGTCGACATGTCCAACAACGTCCAGACGGCTGTCCATGACGCCAGCACCGGCAATGTCATCCTTGACGGCATGAAGATGGTTGCCAACTTTGTTCAGGGCAATACCGTTCATCATGACGGTGGTATCATTCACGCCGTGCAGTCTCAACTGAATTCCCAGGCAAAGCCCGACTCTCTGCTCAACTCTGCCGGCGCCGTCTTCACCCGCAGCAAGCCCCAGTATGAGAGCCTTCCTGCTAGCAGTTTCGTCTCTGCCAAGGCTTTCGGCCTCAAGGGTGACGGCTCAACCGACGACACGTCCAAGATGCAAGAGTTCCTGAACAGCGTGACCACCGACCAGGTTGCCTACTTCGACCACGGCGCGTACATTGTCACTGACACGATCAAGGTTCCCAAGGACATCAAGATCACTGGTGAGATCTGGCCTATGATCATGGCCAAGGGCTCCAACTTCGGCGACATGAACAACCCTCGCCCCGTCTTCCAAGTTGGCCAGCCAGGTGAGACCGGTGCCGTGGAGATGTCGGACCTTATCTTCCAGACTGCTGGCCCCGTTCCAGGCGCCATCATGATCGAGTGGAACCTCCAGGCTTCCTCCCAGGGTGCAGCCGGCATGTGGGACGTCCACAACCGCATCGGCGGCTCGGCTGGTACGAGCCTGCTGTCCGAGCAGTGTGCCAAGAACAATGGCACGACGCACGGTGCCAACGAGGCCTGCGAGGGTACCTT
Source organism: Cytospora schulzeri (assembly GCA_003795315.1). NCBI lineage: Eukaryota > Fungi > Ascomycota > Sordariomycetes > Diaporthales > Cytosporaceae > Cytospora > Cytospora schulzeri. Next base: position 11,792 of record LKEA01000024.1, on the reverse strand, counting down.
CCTGATGATGCACATCACCAGCTCCGCCTCTGATGTCTACCTGGAGAACACCTGGTTTTGGGTTGCCGACCACGACCTCGAGCCTGCCGCCAACTCGGCGCAGATCGACATCTACAACGGTCGCGGCGTCCTGATCGAGTCGCAGGGCCCCGTCTGGCTGTACGGCACCGCCTCGGAGCACTCGGTCATGTACAACTACCAGCTCAACAACGCGAGCGCGGTGTACATGGCGATGATTCAGACCGAGACGGCTTATTTCCAGGGCAACCCCGCGGCACCCGCGCCCTTCGTGGTCAACGCGACCTGGAACGACCCTGACTTCTCCAACACCACCAGTGCCTCCTCTGCTCGCACCTGGGGTCTCCGCGTGGTCGATTCGTCCGATGTCTACGTGTATGGTGCCGGCCTGTACTCGTTCTTCGACAACTACGACCAGGACTGCCTGGCCACCGAGTCTTGCCAGGACCACATTGTCTCTCTCGAAAACTCGAAGATTCAACTGTTTGGCCTGTCGACCAAGGCTGCCGTCAACATGCTGACCATGGATGGCGTCTCCAAGGCCACGGACACGGAAAACCGCAACAACTTCTGCGCGACCCTCGGCTACTTCTCCACCCTGATATAGAATACAGGGGCTGGAGGCGGTGGCTCGGACGCCAGCGGTGACAACGGAAACAACAGCACGAGCAGCACGACTTCTACCATGACGATGAGCTCGACCACGATCTCGACGTCGACCATGATGGCTTCGACTTCGACCTTGTCTATCCCCACTGTCAGCACCAGCGTTGTCAGCTCCACGGCCACTCCCAGTGCTGCCAGCACCAGTGCCAGCGTCTCTGATTCGGCCACGCCGACTGCGTGTGCTAAGCACAAGCGCGCAATGGCCGATGCGCGTGCCAAGGCCAAGTCCAGCAGCAAGACTGGCGGCAGCAAGGTCGAAGATGGTCGCAAGTCCACGGAGCTTTGAGCTCTAAGCGGGCCGTACTCAGCGAACTGCCTCTTGGCAATAAACACGAAGCCTTCTTTTTTTTACTTCACTTCTTTTCACGGAACGGGCCCTCGGTGGCATTTTTGTTTTTGACTTTTTGATTTGTGCCCCTCCACCTTTCTACAAGGCAGGCATGGCAGGAGTTTCGGTACAGGGAACCTGGAAATACCAATGATCTGGAGATTTGGCTCGATTGAGTCGAACAAAAGGGGGCACGACGAGGCAAATGAGACAAACGTATTTGGCCACTGGGTCGGAGGCCTTGGTTGCGCCTTAGTTCACGCGCGGATTGGACCCTGAACAAGTGCTTGTGATCATCTTCGGATGAGAATGGCCAAGTCAATAGGATGATCAATCAATACTTTTACAAAAAGTTTCAGCTTCCGTGTGATAATATTATGATTTGTATACTGTGATTTGTGATATATATGTTTGTTTTGTGGTCGTGAGATTCGATCCGTCATGTCTTGACTTGCAATTTGACTGGAATGAGAAACTGAAGGCATCGTAGCCATCCATGGCCTCTAACACCTACTCTCCAGATTGGGTAGGTTAATTGTTAGTGTGCCCTGTCCAGCGGTGGCCTCTCGTTAGGGGCCCCACTGAACACGGGGTTTCAGGGGCCCCTTGCAGCAAAGACTCAGCAAAGACTCAGCAAAGACTCGGTCGGTCCTTGCTGCTGTTGACAACGTCATAATTTCCACGCGACTGGGACCACGAGATTTCCTCTTTCTCTCGATTTAAAACTGCGCCAACTTCCCGCCCTATTATGTTATGACCTTCGATCTATCATGTCCCATGACCTAGGCGGCTTGTACATTGCACACAACTTTCCAAACATTCGAAGCGACTGCGACCAGATCGAGGAAGACTGGCGCATACGACCAAACTGACTTACTGTATCTCGCCCCATTTTCTTTTGAGGACTTGACACCATTCTTCTTCCTACCCTCTCTATTCATCCATCCCTCGATACAACTATCCCGAAAACCACCCTCCCTCCCTTCTTACCTACGACGTGTAACGTGTAATGGACGACTCACCAGCCCGCAACACGCGAGCCCGCGCGAAGAAGATGGCCAACGGCGCCTCCCCATCGCCGTCCCCCACGACCACCACCTTCGACGAGGTCACGCCCGAGCTCTTCAGGACGACCACCACGAACAACACAACACCGCGCAACCCGCCCTTCCTCCCCACCCCGATTGAAGCCGTACTCCTAGCCGCGTACCCGATCCTCCTCACCTTCGGCACGCTCTTCTCCGTCCTCGACCCGACGGTGCGCAACGCCGCCTACGACCCGGCCCAGCAGGCGCACGTGCAGGACGCCGCCCTCAGCCCGAGCTACTTTGCGCGCAAGAGCAACGTCTTCAACGTCTTCTTCGTCAAGCGCGGCTGGGCATGGATCACCCTCGCCTTCTTCGCCTTCATCCTCACGCACCCGGCCTTTTACAATAACGCGAGGGCCCGCTTGCGCGGCATGATCCGCTGGGCGCTGGTGACGACCTGGTGGGTGCTGGTCACGCAGTGGTGCTTCGGCCCCGCCATCATCGACCGGAGCTTCCGATTCACGGGGGGCAGGTGTGAGGTCGCGGGCGCGCGGATCGAGGGGGGCGAGGCCGATGGGAAGGACTTTGTCACGGGTATGGCTTGTAAGGCTGCGGGCGGCAGGTGGTCGGGCGGGCATGATATCAGTGGGCATGTGTTCCTCTTGGTGCTGGGGAGTTATTTCCTGCTGCAGGAGGTCGGGTGGGCTTACCTGAACCATTGGCAACGACAGGCTGGTGGTGGTGGTGGTGGATCTCCTGTCGCGGTCAGGGATGACCGCAGTGTTGTCATGCACGATGGGGCGGTTAAGAGCGCTGCTGTCGAGAGTGAGCGCTACATTGAGGCCGTGGAGGGACGGGTGGTGACGGCCTGGGAGGCCTTGGGACTCGGTGGCAAGGTCGCAGGTGCTGTGGTGGCCATGAGCTGGTGGATGATCCTCATGACGGCTATTTACTTCCACACTTGGATCGAGAAGGTACGTTTCATTCCCCACCATGTCGAACCTGTGCTATAATTTCTGGACATTATGCTTACTGACCTTTTCCCCTTTAACAGCTTACTGGCCTTCTCGTCGCGTTGATGGGACTGTACACTGTCTACATCCTACCACGATCTGTGCCGGCGCTGAGAGAGATTATTGGTCTGCCGGGTGTATAGGCATGAACGACAATACGTTGGACTAGAGATTTGATTTGGTCGGGTCTGGTCCAGTCTGGTCTAGCCTGGATACGGGGGGAAAAGTTTAAAAAGACTATGTATGCATCAGAAAATACCACCGCTCTCAACAATGTCTCTCTTTTTATTCATAGATCCGAATATCTACCAAGTACTTAGGTACTTAGGTACTTAAGTACATCCATGGATACCTACCTAGGTACCTAGGTATTTAGAGAACCCCTGCCCCTGAACAGTTGCGTCATCTCTGCAGGACCCTAACCCGCCAAGCTCTTGCTGAAGATCGACATCACATGCCGGGAAATCAACAGGCAGAACAGGCTACAGCTCAAGTAAACTCAATTCGTCCATCATACAGTACATACACCTTCAGCCCTTCTCATCTTTCCAAGATCCATAACCTCTTCAACGCATTGCACTGCAACGCACCGCACCACACAACGACGGGACGCATAATCGCTTTGATTACTTCAAGAGATAATGGGACGAAATACTTACAGACCCTACTCAACCAAGCTCCCTGAGCTGGTAAAGTCCAGGTTTAGCAATGCTAAAGCCAATGGAGATATCAACTACTACCCGACCAAGGTCGCCATCCTGAAGCCTGACTCAATTCCGGTGCGTCTAAACTTCCTATCCCTTACTCTTCTTTGCCACCTCTCTTCACTCCCAATCGCATCATGACTTCGAACAATAAATAACTAACAATGACGAGTGAACCACCAGTTCCAACTACGCTTCTCCCCATCCCTGGCAAACAAACCAAAATTGCCCGCACCTCCACCACCTCCAGCCGCCACCGAACACGGCACCGAAACCAAAAAGAAGCCCTTCGATCCTTTCGAGAAGCCCCTCATGTCCACCATCGTCGACAGCGTGGGCGACGACCACCAGCTAATCCTGAACAAATTCGCCGTCGTCCCGGAGCACTTCCTTCTCGTCACCAACCGCTTCGAGCCGCAGACCGGCCTCCTGGAGGCGGGCGACCTCATGGCCACGTACAACTGCATACGGGCGTACGAGAAGGAGGGCCGCGAGGTCTTTGTCTTCTTCAACAGCGGGCCGCACTCGGGCGCCAGCCAGCCCCACCGGCACCTGCAGCTGTTGCCCGTGGAGAGGATGAGGGAAGGCCTCGAGGAGATCGAGGACGGGGGCGACGGCGGGTGGGGGTTGCTGGCTGACAGGCTTGCGGCTTCTGCTGGCAAGGACGAGGGCTCGGGCTCGTTGTTGCCGTTTGTGACCTTCTCGGAGAGGTTGACCGATGACATGACCTTCCGGGGCCTGCGGTCGGCGTACCTGCGGCTGTACAGGAGGGCGTGTCGTGCCGTTGGCGGCGATGCTACGCCCCAGAAGGGCAAGGGCGCCGGTGCTAGCCTGGACGAGGAATCGGAATGTGAGTCTGTGGGGGAGGATGAGGAGGAGGTGGCCAAGATCAGTTATAACCTCGCCATGACGCGCGACGCCATGGTGATCTGTCCGCGCCTCGCGGAGGGTGATGTTATACGGGACAAGGACGGGAAGGAGGTGGGACGGCTGGCGCTGAATGGGACGGTATTGGCGGGGACGGCGCTGGTCAAGAGTCAGGCGGAGTGGGATGCGCTGAAGGAGGATGGTGGGAAGCAGTTGTGGGAGATCTTGGGGAAGATTGGTGTCCGGGCTGAGCATGACACCAGCGATGATGCTTAATGAGTTTATTGTGCATGAAAAGGGCCCGTTGGAGTATACGACGTCTTCTTTCGGCGTTTTCTGGCACACCTCGTAGACAGGCTGCTTGTTGTTTGTTGCCCACAGAGTAAGAAGACGTACTTCATCGGATTCACGCCTTATAACCCTGGCTTTGGGAGCGACTTTCGGCATGTGTGTGTGTACCTACATAGTAACTTAAGTAGATATATTGGCAGAGTCCATACTCACACAGTTGTGAGCCATTTGCCCCCTTTTCTGCACCTGCTGCTAATTCAATATGATATTGAAGGGGAAACTTCCATCTCTGGGCTGCTTTTCTGTTGAGTTGTCATTAGCTATCCAATACAAGAGCGCGCAGAATCATGTTGACGGCAGGAGAACTACGTATCGGGTATGAATTCCCTCTGATACTGCCATCTTACCTCTCGCTATTTTGACCCCTTTTCAGTAACAACAAATCACTTTATTCTCCACTTAGGGCTATCTGTAAGTTTTGTACAATGTGACTTTGATGCAAAGAGCAGATTCAGCTCGTCTCATATGACCTCCTATATGTAAATCATGCTAAGCAACAGTCTGTCTATTTTGTTTTCCAGTGTCCCTGCCTCGAATATCTTAGCAAAACTCCCACAATCATTCCTTATAAGCTACCCATGCAGTCAGTGTACTTGCTTGTCAATATAGCACAACAGACAACAGTATCGAGAGGATGATACGGCACCAGTCAATAGTTAGGGCGGCAAAACCAATATATCACGTATCTGGGCCCGCTATATTATAGAGCTCGCTTTCCTTCTTTTATATATATAAGGGAGCTCCCTACGCCTATTATAAATAGCTTATAATAGCAGTTAAGTTACTCTATTCGATATACCCTACTCGGAATCGTTATAGTTATAAGCCCGGCTCTTATAACCCTATTAACACTAGATTCTTAGAGTAGTCTTCTTATCGTTCAGACGCTCTTTTCTTAATATAAATCTCACTCCGATTATATCTTTAAATAGCTCGGAAATTCTTACAGGCTCTATACTTTTATACGATTATAGGAGCTATTTAATATAGTTTTTATAGCTCTAGTTTTATTATATATTTCGTAGTATCTAGGAGTAGATAGATCCCGAGGCTCCTAACTAGCTAAATACTCTAACTAAGCTTTTAAAGTAGCCTACTCTCGAAGGGCTACTTAATAATAAAAGGGCTACTATTTAGATTAGCTATATTAAAGATCTCTAAGTATAGGAAATACTCGATATAATAACCTATAGCTCGAGGCTAAATAAATTATTAAAACTTAATAAATAGAAGGCTTATAAGAAGCTCGATTAGCTTTAAAAGTAATAGATTATAAATAGTATAGTTATATTTATTCTTTCGAGTAGATATTAGGTAATCTAGAATTAAGTAAACTGTATAATAGACGCTTATCTACTTACTTCTATCTAAGTTAAAATCGTTATTTAGAAGAAAATTACGCTCTAGATAGTAATTCGAATTTTAAAGGACTACCTAGCTCTATCTACTTCGAGCGCTATAATTACTATAACGGAGGATTACTATACTACCCTCGTCTCGACTCGAGTTAAAAGGATAGACCTATTTAAATAATACGCTCGCTAATATTATATATTTCTTTAGGCTTAAGCTTACGATTTAATAGACGTTTAAAGCGTACTTATAGCTAAAGATTTCTTTAATATAGTAAGCTAGAGAATAGCTCTAGACTAGATTAATCGTATTTTATAAGAACTAGTCTATAATAATAAGCTTAATAGACCTACTCTTACTTTAGAATAGTTAAACGTATAGTTTATCGCTATAAACTATAAAAATATTAACTATTTAATTAAAGGACTTATTATATTTACTACGCTTATAGACTCTTTATTAATCTTATAGTAAGCCCCTCGGTATATAAGACCTAAGTTCTTATACCTATATAGCTTAAGCGATTATTAATATTATTAGAAGTTAGAAGATTATATTATATTCGAGATAGCTACTAAAAAGTTTTTAAAGACTATTTAAAGGCTCGGAAAGAACTCCTTTACGTTTATATAAATAAGCGAGATCTATAAACGCCTCGAAGAGTCGAGTTAATTAGTATTTTAAAAGCGGCTCTTTAATAAAGGTTAGTTAAAGGGTAAATAAGGAACTAAGCAGGACTAGATTAATTACCCCGGGCAGATTAATATCTTTATAATAGAACGCTTTATTTTTAAAAAAAAGAGATCTATTTAACTTTTTAAGCCCTCTTTTATTAGCTCTTATAGAGTATTCTAATTAATAATTATAGAGCCTTATACCTAATTAATAGTATAGATATACTCGTTTTAGATTCTATTTAAATAGCCGAGCTTAACGAGTTTATAAAAGTAAGGATAATAGCCTTCTTTATTATTATTAAGGGAACCCGAGTAGTTAAAAATATCTTATATAGAGCTTAGAGACTTTATACAGAAGACCTTATATTTAAAGATATAATAATAGTAGAAGGATTTTATATAAATATTATCTCGGAAGCTCGTTTAAAGTAAATAAGTATCTAGTATATAAGACTAGACTATACTTTTCGGTTTAAAACGCTCGATAAGAGTATAATAGTTAGCTAACTTATATATTATTATAACCTAATTTTTCTCGAATATAAGCCCCTTTCTATTTATTCGAGCGATTAAATAGTAATTCCTATAAGTAATATAGATATAATCGTATATACGATAATTACTTTAACCTAAAAGAAGATAATATAGCTTCTATCTATCCGAGAAGACTTAGAGCTCTTCTAGTATTTACGATTAAAGTATCTAGGGCCGGAAGCTTTAAAAGTATTAATATAAGCTATATAGAGAGTAAGGATTAATAATATATAATGCGTAAAGTATAAGTACTATATAATAGTATATACTTTATATATAATATTAAAACGAGTATCGGAAGACTACTTTTAGCGTTTATTTTAATATATTAAATAAAATCTATTTAATTTCTTATATAGGCTAGATAGCTCGTTTTAACTATTAGTAATTAAAAACGAGTTCTTAAAGGTACTCTATATAAAGATATTATTATCGAAAAATAAAGGAGAGGTCTTCGCTACGCTTAGGAATTTCTAGAGCTTAATTAAGACTAAATATAACCTTTCTATCTATAAGATTCGATAAGATAACGAGCGTATAGTAATTTCTAAATATAATATAATAGATTATAAGTAGTAGTATATATGCGAAGAAATCGAAATCGAGCTAATATTTATATATACTTACGAGCTAAATAAAAGAAATAAATATACTAGATAAGAGGTTATCGTTAAATCGATTAAGATATATATAATAACTAACCTATTTAAACGGCTATAGTTATAGACGAGTATTATAGTAATATATTTCTATAACTATTTATTTAAATAAGAAAGAGCGTAAGCGTTTCTAAACTAAGTACTTAAAACGTAGTTCGCGTAATACTTCTACTAATACGCTCCTTATTATATTTATAAGCTTATAGCCGACCTACGCTTAGATTAGAGCTATACTTACGCTTATAAATACCGAATATACCTCCTTCTTAAAGACTATAAAGCCGAGTAATATAGACGTTCTTTTAAAGTATAATTTAAAGCTTATATTAGGTATTTAATAGACTATAAAGCTTCTAATATTTATTTAATCTAAGTCCTAGTACTCGATAAGGTAATTACTATATATAACGTTATTTTCGATAAAGAGCTTTTTTATAACTTAGGAGCTAAAGACGATAGTTTATTAAAACTCGAATAAGCTAACGTACTACTCGAGATTATAAACGAAGAGGTTTTAGATATTATACTAATTACCGAAGCGCTCGGTATATTAAATTCTACCGAAGAGTAAACTATAAGAGATAATTAGTTACTATTTAAGCCTTTAACTTTATAGCTCGAAGGCTTAAGGGTAAAAAACGAGCGACTTTTAATAAGACTACCGAGCTTTAAAAATATATTTAACCTATTATTTAAAGCGATAAAGGGTAATAAGCCGCCCGCTTTTAAAAGAGTAGGCTAATAAGACCTTATTTATAAAGATAAATAAAGTATATAAGACTTATAGTAATCTAGAAATAACGAAGTCTCGGATACGAGTATACGAAGTCTTTTATTAAAAGGGTAGATTAGTGATATTATCGTAATACGTATAGAATCGTTACTATAAATAAGGCCTTCCCGGTAGACCTATATTTAATAATAAGTAGAATAATAAGAGTAAGAAAGTAGGGCGAGCTAGCGCTAATAAGGACTTCTATTAAAAAGTAGTAGAATCTTTATAACGATACTCTTTAAAAATAAACTAATTAATATCTTAAAAGAACGTAAATAATTAACCTTTTTTAATACCTTTATATTTAATTAATAGAGAGTTCTAGAAGAAGGTAACCGAGTATATAAGATATTATATACTATAATATATATAGTAGTATAATAATATTTAGCTACTCGGAAGAATATTAGTCTTACTCGTTTTAAATAATTATATAAAAGTAAGCTCTTTAAAGAATTATTAAATAATTAAAGAGAGCTCTAGAATTACCCGGTATCTAAATTCTTTATATAGGCTATATATATAAAACTATAGACTTTAATCGTAAAGAGAATATAATAGAAAATAAAGAAGTATAAAGCTATAAGCCGGCTACTCTTTCTTAAATAAGTCTTTATTTATAAATAAAATTAAGATAGCTTTCTTAAATACAGAAAGGCTCGTATCTATATATAAGGAGATCTATAGCTAACTAATACGCTCTAGAGTATATATATTATTATACTTATAATAAGATTATTTTAAATAACTATAGCTATAATTATTTAATTCGACTTCGAAATCGAGTAGTTTAATATAATTAACGCTTTCTTAAATATTATACTTAACGGAAAGCTAGTCTATTACGAACTACCGGAAAGCTTTAAAAAGCTTAAGAAGTATATATAGCTATTAAACGCTTTATATAGCTTTAAAGATACTCCTCTTTTCTAGTATAAAGAGTTTATATTTATATTTAAGAAGTTTAGTCTAACGTTTAATAAAGAAGAGTAGTACTTCTTCTAGAACGCGTATAAGACTATAACTATTATATTTTATATAAACGATTATCTTATACTCTATTATAAGCGAGACTAATTAGAAGCTCGCCGAGTAATCGATAAGCTAATAAGAATATACGAAATAAAGGTATAAAGTATAGCCGAATAGTATTTTAATATATACGTTATAAGAGATAAAGTAACCCGGAAGATCTATCTTATTTACGATTTATATATCGAGAAGATTATTAAACGCTTCGAGTTAATAGAGAAGTAGTTCTTAAGTATTCTTCTATTAAGAGTATAATTTAAAAAGTATAAAAGAGAAACTATAAAAGAATAAATTAAAGTATATTAAAAGCGAGTAAGCTCGCTTTTATATATTATAATTATAATCCGAATAGATATAGCTTTTATAGCTATATAGCTCTCTTACTTCTTAACTAACTTAAGGCTAGAATATCTAGCTATTATCGAGTAAAGTATTACTTACCTCTATAATATTTATACGTTCTCGATTCGATATAAGAATAAGTAGAAAGAAACGCTTATCTTTATAATAGATACTTCTTTTACTAACGATAAAGAATCGAAATACTTATTCTATAAGTATACTATTATACTCTTTAAAGAACTAATCTACTAACGAGCTATTTAATAAAATATAGTAATTATATTAATAATAAAAGCCGAACTCTTAAGCGTAATATATATAGTAAAAGAGCTTATAGCTATTAAATATTTATTCCGATATTTAGCGTTAGAGATTAAAAACTTATAGAATCTATATAATAATAACTAATAAGCGATTAGGTTAATCGTTAAAGATAATAAATATATAATTACGAAGCTCTATTATATCGATATTTATAATATATAGCTTAAATAAGAGTATATTAAGAACTCGTTTATTATATAATATATACCTACCGAGCTTATATTAACTAATAGGTTTACGAAGAACTTATTAAAGGTATAATTCGAGTATTTTAAGGTATTATTAAACTTTTATAATATTATATAGTTATTTAAACTAAATAAGAAAAAAGACTTTTAATTTTAAAAGAGTACCCCCGGGCTATATAGCTAATATAAAGATATAAACTATCTATTTAAAGAATAGATTAATAGTAGTATAAAGGCCGGGTTTAAACTAGGCTTTAAACGTTTTATAACGCTTCTCGTATAACTCGTCCTCCTCCGAGAACCCCTCGAACTCCTCTTTAAAAGACTCTTTAATTCTTTCTTTCTCTTCTTCTCCTTCCTCCTCTTCCTTACTCTATTTAGAACGAGTAGAAGAGCCCGGTAGCCGCTCGATAGTATCGAATATCGTATATAAATATACGCGCGTAATAATAATAGCCTTCTTATCTTAACCTTCTTTAAAGGTAGTAACGAGGTCGAAAGTAGTAGGGATAACGAGTAGGGTAAAAGCGATATACTTATACCTACGAGAGTATTATATATAACGATCCGTATAACCGGGATCGGCTAAGTTAAAATATATACTAATCGAGCGCCTAGTTAGTATAAAACGAGTATATTTAAGGTAGGGTATATTCCTATATAAGCTAGTTACGCTAATAAGCGGAGAGGCGTTCGGAGAGGCGCTAAAAGAGGTATAAAAAGAGACGTTTAGAAAAGTATTAAAGAAAGTATTAAAGGAAGCGTAAGAGATATAAGACTCGAGCTATATATAGTTAGTTTATACTATTCTATTAAAGAATCGAGTAGGACGTATTCTAGCGGCTAGCGCTTATTAAGCTTCTTACTCTTTAAGGGAGTATAAGCTAAAAGGGCCTAAAAGGCGAGGGACCTTTTTAATAAGCTTATTCTATT
>LKEA01000023.1:422130-432606 GCA_003795315.1 Cytospora schulzeri | reverse complement strand
CGAGCCCTTAAGTTAAAGGCTTTATATTTAGCTCTATATATACTATATACTATATATTAACTATATATATAAATAGAACTATAGTTAATAAGTATAAAAGTAAAGAAATTAAAGTAGTATATATTTTACCTAATTTATTATAGCTACTTGAAAAGTCCTGAAATAGCCGTTTTACTATGTAGAACAGTGGCCCACGAAAGGGGCTGGCCCACGTATAGGGCCTTTGACTTACCATATGGTGAGGTCCGGGGGTGGCAGCCAAATTTCCTTGTGCCCTGCATGTGAATACTGCATGTGATTAGGTAAATACCAAAGTAGCAGCAGCAACTTTAATAGACTTACTGGATTTACCCGCATTTAAGACTCAAGGGTTTTGGGCTGTAATAGCAAACGGTCTCCGGATCTGACTCCATTCAGCCGACTTGAACAAGAGGTTGGTAGCTTCACCGAGCCCATCCAGTACAATCTGGTTTGACTGCAACTCTGCACAAGGCATGCACGGCTAGTGTGCTACGTCGTTCCTTTCCTCGGCATGATAGTATCTTTTGAGTTACCTACTTAGTACCTTAACGGGCAGCCCTTTCCCATGAAAACCCTCTTAGTCATATTTATGCTTAGGAGTCTAGGCTTCGTCTTACAGCTACAAAACAATATTATCGCTCGAAATCAACTAGGCTATTATAGCAAGATAATTCTGTTTCAGGCCTCCGCATCTTTTAGAAAAGTAACTACTACAATGTAGTGGGGAAAGTACCATACCTTCCTTTCTCGCCCTACACCTAGGTACCTATAGTACAGTGGCTACCCCCTTTTTATCATCTCCCTTTTAGCATAAACCCATGGTTTATCATACAGATCTGTTGGATGGACCGCATGATAAAACGGGGGTAGCCACTGTAGTTACGATCCAAGAAGGAATAAACGCTAGCAGGAAAGAAAATACATTCCTCTTAAGGATTTATTCTTTACAAAGAGATCAAAAACAGATATCCGGAGGCCACTGCGCTATTATATAAGAAGGTAAGTTTCATAGAACAAAAGGCTACAATTCACTTGTAGAATGGCTAGTCTAAAGCCCCATGCAGCCTGCACCTACAGACTTAGGGAGGGAAAGTCTACTTTAGGGGGGAAGGGCATCTTGAGCATAGCATTACTACTAAGGATTCTGAGCCGCTTTGGCCTTGGATATTGCAAGGTTTTAGCATCCTGAAATAAAACCTAGTTGTATTTCAGAGCAATCCTAGCTTTCAAGAACCCGGCCGAGCGGTGTAATATACAGATGAACTTGTAGTGGTGTGGAGGATGTGGCCGGTAGGACCTACTGTATCGGTATTAATTACTAGAACAGTATAATCTGGCTGAGCATGCAGATCACGGCCACACTTGAAACTCTCTCACATACTGACAAAGTTTTATATAAATAATCACACGGATTCAGATAAAAGCAAATTTGCTACGTCTCCTACAGAGGGACACTAAGGATATAACACCTATATAGCTTAACTAGAAGTGAGCATATATATCAGTTATATATAAAGGATTAAGTTATAGTAAAGGTGCTAAGTACAGTGAAGGTGCTAAGTACAGTGAAGGTGCTAAGTGCAGTAACGAGCGCTGCTAAGGAGTTTAGGACTGCTGGCCACTATAACAAATCACTCGAAGCAAAAGGAAAAGAGGGCTTAAAAAGACCCATCTAAAAAACAAAAGATGAATCCGCCCGGTTTCGAACCGGGGACCTTATCGGAAAGTTATTCACATTACTGTGAACGATACGTGATAACCACTACACCACGGATCCTTTTGTTATGAATTTGTCTATATTTTAATTACTATAAAGTTCTAAAGGCTTCAGGGAAAAGACTAAACGAAAATGTTGTTGTTAAAGTTCTCTCTACTGCTTTTTAAAGAGTTATTGAAACCTGAACGGTGCACAACTTCATTACAGGGTTTTAGTGCCTTTTTCCCCCTAGAAATCATTATAAGGTCCAGACTTCATACTGCTAAAAGCACCGAATCTAGCAGAAAGAAACTACAGTTTATAAAGAACTGTAGCTAGGATAGCTAAGCAAGGTATTATAGTGTTCAAATGTGCTAGAAAATAGCTCTGACATGTTCACTATAGTGTAGGGCTTTTCATAGACACCATCAAGAAAGCAGTGGCTCCTGCTACTACTGCACCTGCTGATAAGCCCTAAGTAGCTTACGTACGGGCTAAGTAACCTTCTAAGGCAACTACTATTCAGTTGCTGTAGCATTTTATCATCCCTACATTAGTCTCTAAGCAGACAATGTAATAATTACACTGGATTAAGCGATTGTATGTAGTTCTTACTTACTGCTGCTTGATTGCAAGTGAGCGCTACTAGGTGATAGGTCCCTGAGTATTTCTTAATGTCCTATAGTAAGGTTTAGCTACTGCTATGGCATTCAGACTATGAGTTCCACAATCTAGACGGTTCAAAATGTAGCAATGCCTTCTTTCCAGCATAGTGTCCGTTATCAGATCTAGCTGACCTCCGTATACGGATGAGTATGCTCAAGTTTCACCGCTTTGCCTCACAGCATCCTGGTCAGGCGGAAGCCGTCATTCCGTAATAAGGATACTAAACGAACTGCTCACTTATAGTTCGGGCAATATATTTATGTACTGGAACTAGACTTCCATGATAGTTGGTTAGAAGGAAACTGGAGAGGATAGTAGGAGACTAGGAGACTAGGAGACTTGGAGACTAGGAGACTAGGAGACTAGGAGACTAGGAGACTAGGAGACTAGGAGACTTGGAGACTAGGAGACTAGGAGACCAGGAGACTAGGAGACTAGGAGACAAGGAGACAAGGCCACTGGGAAACTGGGAGACTGGGAGATTAGGATACTGGGAAACTGGTAGGGAGTTTAGTAGAACGACGTTATTTTGGAATATGGAAGCCCGGATTCAATTACCATCTGGGATCGTGATTGATGACAGTCGTGGCTAAACTTCAACTCGAAATACGCATTCTCTACAAACTAAGCGTTGTTGATTTCCCTTGGCCCCTTTCCCATCGCGCCCCAGCTTCTGATGGCTTTGGCTCGTGAACAATCGTCCTAGATCAAGTATTCAGCTAGGCTAGGTTTTACGGAGTTGATTTGGTCCAGACTATCCATGTCTCTAGTCGAGACGAACAATTGAACGCCAATGTGGTGCCTCACGAGATGGCAAGAGCTCCCGATGCATCCCCTAGCGTACCTTCCCTACGAAGCAGTCGCCGCAGTAATGTCCTGGGATGAGGAGGTAGGCACGACACTAGCTCTGACTTCAGAAGTTGGCACATTCCAGACATCCGAGTCTCAAGCGAAGGAGGGTTGTTGTCTATCACGTGCTATCAAGGTACAGCCAATGAATAATCTTTTGATTCCGAGCAGAGCGAGGCACTTATGTTCTCATCCCGGTTGGGCAACGAAAACCGAGCAGCGAAAGACAGATCGATTGTCGTCGCATAATTGACCTCCTACTTGTAGTACATTTTGGTAGAACTTGGAAACCCTGCTCTATTTCTCGTTAATTCTTCCTTTTCACCAGGATCAGATTTGGCCGGGCTGGGTTGATTAAACTAATTATCACCATCCTGTAATGGCCACAGTGGGTATCCAGGAACCTTGGAAGGTCATCCATTCTTTCGAAAGGAGCCTTGACAGCAGTACGTACTTCTACGTGGGTATGGTTTGTTACAATACGGACACCAAAAGCAGAGCAAATCCAGTCCGTACCTTTTGTCCGCTCTCTCTTCTCTCTCTCTCTCTCGTCACTCGCGCACATGCCCTGCGAGAAATTCTATAGTTGGGCGCATATTCAGTCCTCCTCTCCATTTTAAGCGCCCCAAATGATTAAGCCCCAAAATGCAGTCATTATCAAATTGTGCCATTAAAATCGAAATCCTGCACCGCACGAGTTGCATGCTCAGCTTACCTCCTGGAGGGAAGAGCCTGGTCCAGACACGAGAGAACCTGAGAAAGGGGTTAGTCGAAGGCATCGCTGTCGCATTGCTTTGGAATATGCACTCACACTGCTGCCCACCGCACCTTGGTTGCCCAGATATCTGGCCATATTGCGGACGAGCTCGACCTGCTCGTCCACCGTCAATCCCGTGATGGCCGTCTCCATAACATCGCCAAGCCCGACCTTGTGGATAGCAATGAAGGAATGATAGTACATGAATGTAAAGAATCCCATGATGAATTGGCAGTCCATGCGATCCGTCATGCCGCCATGGCCGGGGATGGAGTGACCGAAATCCTTGATCTTGAAGGTCCGCTTGAGACCCGAGGCGAAGAAGCCGCCGAAGGGGGCAATCAGGGACGCAAATGTCGCGAAGATCATGGTATGGATCTGCATGGGCTCCGTGGTCAAGGTGAAGTGCATGTTTTCGGGCACGAAGAAGAAGTCCAGCAGCTTGTAGGTGTAAGGGACGAATACCGGGTTGGGCTCGCAGTGGAGTCCGGTGAAGACGTTGGCTCCGAAGTCCTGGGAAATTGTTAGTTCTCAAGTGTTGCGCAAAATAAGACAGCCGTCAAAAGAAAAGAGTGAACATACGGTAGCCGGGCAAATGAAATATCCGCTGCGCATCATGAGGCTTGTCAGACCATAGCCAAAGATGACGGTGAAAACCCACGCGCCAACGAAACCCTCCACAGTCTTCTTGGGCGACAGCTTGATGAGTTGGGTACGCCCAAATGTGATACCACAAATGTATGCGAAGATGTCGTTGGTAATGACCAGAGCAGCGGGAAGGAAGAACCAGATCAAGCCCTCGAAAACATTGTTCATGATGAAATGCGCCTCAACTACAATGATGAGAAGAGCCATGTGCGTCCATGCGAACTGGGTGAACTGGAACTTCAGATGGCCGGCTTTCAGGGAACCAACAAAGAAGACGAATCCTGTTGTGCTGGGCATTAGCAACGTTCACGCGTTAGGTAACAGCCACCGAATGACCATCCCAAGGCCAGAGATGGAGGTAGACTTGCCGATGATGTAGAGTATGAAGCTGATAAAGCGATGGTGCGTGGCCAGGGGAAGGAGAACCTTATCGACGAGTACAACATGCTTGAAGTAGTAAATGACACTCTCGCCGTAAAGGAAGTACATGGTTGACGCGAGCCAGTACCAGTTCAAACTCTTCGTGGAACGGAGTTGGCGGGCTCGGGAGGGAACGCTCGCGATAGCGATGACCTCCTTGAAGGAGATGATCTGAATGATAGTGATGATGAGAATGATGTAGATGTGTCCCATGAAGAGGGCGGCGAAGAAGCCGCCGATCATGAGCAATGTCCATATCGTTCGCGTTATGAAGTTCTGCTTCTTCTTTTCGTAGTCGCTCTGTTGGGGCTGGGCCGCATTCTTCTGTATGATAAAGGGCGTCAGCATCTACAGTAGCGTCGTGTAGATGTACACAGGGAGAGTGCGCTCCCCAGCCGTACAGAGCAGTGTCATACCTCAGCGATCTGGTCCATGTGTTGCGACGACCTCGTCTTGGTTGGGGAGCCATCCTGGCTGGGCTCGCTGTGTTCGCTAAAGCTGGCGCGACGGGCGTCGGTACTGCCGTTGCCCTTCCTGTGGGAGAACTTAACACCCCTGCGTCCGTTTCCCATTGTGGGCGAGTGGATGCGCTGCTCCAAGTCTTTTGTTGTCGTCTGGGTCGTCGCAAGCCTGGGACCAAGCTTGGTAGATGGGTGCGCGAAGGCGTCTGAGAGATAGAGAGAGGAGTCGTGATGGTCGTCTCGGTAGTCTCGAGCTTATTTCCCAGTTGCGCCAGACAAACAATAAGGGGTGTTCGATTCGATGCTTTGACGGTGACGATGTTTGTCGCGCGTCGTAGTGGTGGGGGAGTTGTAATCAGAGGAATGCAGCTGGTTTGAAGCTTGGAAGAAAGAGGTGGAGACTGCAGGCGGTCTTTTTGCACCCAGATTGCGGCGGGTTAGGAAGGTTTGCAAATTACTCCGTCAGCTACGTCAGTGCTACAGTAGAACAGTAAAATTGCCCAGGTGCTGCTAACAGTAATCCGGACAGTGCCATTGTGGCTTGACTCCAGCAGCACTTTTGCTTTTTTCTTGTTGGCCCTCTTACAATTTCACTGATACAGCCTTGACCTTGACAGCATATACGGAGTCTGCATTTGTCATCTTGAAAGGCCAACATTGTCGAATTTGAAACCATCTTTAATCTGAATTTCCACATGTTGATGAGCGATATGCATGTGACTTCTGGCCCAGAGTCCTGGGACAAATGGAGCTCTCTAATAATAAACTTCGTCATGCTACAGATCATGTCAGGGTCCTGTACAGATACGGATAACAAACGTCACTTGGGCCCTGCCTGATTCAGTCCCTTGAATTTCCATACTTCCTCAGCGGCCTGCTTGACTCCTCTTCCAAAAAAAACTTATTGATGTTGGTCCGCATCCGAGCTCAAGGTTGATCCGAAATCCGAAGTCTTGCAGCCCAAGGATCCGCAAGCTGACTGCAGTAATCCCGATGTGTGTTTGCAGAGAGGATGAGCCAGATACTAAAAGCTTGCCTACAAGTTACACCAGCAGCTGGCAGAATCAATTGCCCTTGTGAAAGCATCATTGAGGTATGTTTCACATCAGGGGCACTGCCATAATGATATGATGCAGACAGGTAGACAGGCAGGGTCAATGAGTCTCTTTAACAGTTCGCATGTGAAGTGTGGCGCCTTGTTGACGTGATAAGGGCGATAAGGAATTGTGGCTGTGAACTTCAGTGCCATTGCGATTTCCCATTGAAGCTTTGGCAGTACTTCATACAATAGTTCCTGCTCGTAAACACCTGGACATCTTTCTTCCTCTCCATACTAGAGCCCAGCCATTTTCACTGCACTCGGAAACCGTTTGTTTCCCGTGTGTCGACGTCCGGGTCCGTCACGACTCTTTATCGCACCGTCCTCCTTTGAACCTGGGATCATTAGCCAAAGTCAGACCATCCTGGGACTTCGTTGTTTCGCGGCTGCGACGCGACAGCGCAACCATGGCGCCCACCGGCCCTAGATCGTCAACAGTACAACGGAGACCGAGTCCTGCCCCAGTGGTCGAAGACCCTCCACCTCCTCGTGGACCAAACCCAGGAAACATCTCCATATCCAACCAATACAAGTTCGAGCAGAACATACGACGACTGCAGAAGGAATACGGATGCGATCCAGCCAGAGAAGACAGTTATAGGATACAGGGTGTTCAGCTGATCGAGTCCGTCCGCCAGGCTCTTCGCCTGTGAGTCCGCCCTTCAACTACGACTATCCTCACTATGGGTCCCGACATCTAACAAGGAGACAGGCCCGTCAAGACCTTCACGACCGCATGCACTTACTATCACCTCTTCCGACTCTGTCATCGCGACGCCGAGTACAACTATCAAGATGCGTCCCTCGCCTCGTTATTTATGGCATGCAAGGTTGAGGATACCATCAAGAAGTCCAGGGAGATCTTGTGTGCGGCGTACAATATTAAGAATCCCACACAACCTACAACGCAAGATGACAAGGTATGACACGCCAGCATCTCTGTGGGAGGCTTTTTCAGATAGCTGACAGCGCATGGGAAGATGTTCGACAACCCGCACAAGATTATAATAGGGCTAGAGCGCCACATCCTCGAAACGATAGGCTTTGACTTTCGAGTGCGTTATCCACAAAAGGTGCTGGTCAAGATGGTCCGCCGTCTATATGACGCAGATGAGGCGCGAGAAGTCATTTCAATGGCCTATGGCATTTCGGTGGATATGTACAAGACGTTTTCACCGATCAAGGCGTCCACGTTCACCATGGTCTTGGCTTGTGTCGAACTGACAGCACTGCTCAATGACCGTGATGTCGAGCGGATACGGTCTCTGGACTTGGACAGGTACCACACGAGTCGTACAAGTATCCTTGAGGTCATGTTGGACCTTCTGGATATGTACACACAGTTTGCCAAGTACACCAAGGTTGGCATGAAGTTCGAGCTGTCCAAGTTCATCGACATCAAGATCAAGCTGAACAAGGAATTTGAGAACGATGAGGGATCTGTTCGCCGTTTTGCGGTCTGGTGCGAGAAGTGCGAAGACGACGAGAAGGTTAAATACCCAATAACGCCGGGCTCAGCTACTTCTCCTGCGACTACGGGATCATGGCCTGGAAGTAAGCGGTCGAGGCCGGGCCAAGAGCCACAGGCGATGCGGTTCGTGTACGACGCGGAGGAAGCCAGGAGAGAGAAGGAGACGAACGACGAGTACCTCAAGGATGAATATGAGGAGTACGAGATCGAGGTGGAGGAGAAAATTGCGGAGCCCGAGCCGCGACCTCACCACGGACGAGAGAGGGGACGACATCACGGTCACCGCAGCAATCATGACAACTGGGGACCGTATCCGAGGAGTCGGCACGATCGGCACAAGGGTGGTCGAAAAGGTGGCTATTATTGATGCAAGCAATATGCAAGTAATGGTTCAATCAGCATGATTTTCAGGGTACAATACAGTCGACGAGTTTCTGATACACTCAGCCTCGCTATTCCTCGGATGTTACGAATCTGATTCCCATTTTTGGACAATTCTGTCAGCGAGGCCCCCAACGAGCAACTCCACGACGGTGAGCTTCAACTCGGGTTCATCGGCTCCCATCAGGCACAACAAGAGGGATGATGATGTGGCTGGCTAGCCGTCGTTGGGGAATTGGAGCATCGAATATCCGACCGGTCAGATTATTGTCCTCGGCCACATGATCAGGGTGCCGACTTTCTTGCCAAGGCTCACAATCATCAGGCCCGAGTGATCGGAACTCCACAATCCTGGTCATAGGACCTCCAAGTCGGCCACGGTTCGGCAGAGCATTCCCCCATGTGGAAAGGCTCTACCCGTGATTCAGATCTTCCTGTTTGGTGTACGTTCGGGAGATGTTGAAAGTCTAAAGGAGCCAAAGAGCGATATCCGGAGTTATGCCGGTCCTATGGTGATGTTGGTTCGGTTTCAAGCGGGGGCGTCAGCAGGAAAACATGGGGAACACCCATGTACGTCCCTTTGTATACAAGCATCACCCTCAGATCACCAGACCACTCCCCCGCAATCTGCCCCGAAGGTCTGGTACTGCCTGTGCTCCACGCTAGACAATGCAATGGATCAATGCTACGGTAACAATTGCAACTACCAATCTGTGGGGAAGATTTTATACCCTTTCCTCAATACAGCAAAGCCTTCCGAGTCGGCCTGTTAGACTTTCGCTAGAATGCGAAACTCCCTACGCCGGATTTTCATTTCATGTACCTGCAACCTGACAGTGGGCCCGGCACGTTTGTGACATTGTGGCCTGTTTGTCAAGAACTGACCAGGGTACCTCGTGGAGCCTTTGCGAACTGGGCTAGCGAGGTTATGTACTATACAATGACACACTTTCTACAGACTCTAGGGCTACTTGAGAGAGTATACAAGGCTAACGAACCTACCCCGGATTGCGCTTGCAAGGTTGTAGCGGGCTATGGTCTTTTACATAGGTACCCATATGATGGTAAAGACTGCCGCCGGTACCAATGAGATCCAATTCCACCCCAGGGCTTCCAAGGTTCTCGAGAGAATCAGACTGAGTGGCTTTGGATGACCAACCGGATCCTCACCGTCCATGCCAAGGTCAGTCAGCCAGCATGGGCTAAGTGCCCCCCTCAGAAGGGCCGATTGCCCTTGCTTACTTTCTCCAACATCTATCCGTTCTGGATGAAGGTTCATTATGGAGTGTTTCCCGATGTGGGCGAGGGACGGAAGGAGGGGGGGGGGCAGCAATGTACTATGTAGTGACCCGTCACGAGATGAGAACGCACGCTCGCCGATGGACAGTTCCCCCTACCCGCAGCCCACTCCCTCCGGACTGGAGCCCTCTTACGCGTCGTGACTGGGAAAAGGCGGTCCGGATGTGGGACTACGGGACAGATCAACGCCACGGTTCCCTCGTCTGTATGTCGGTGTGCATGAGGAAATGAAGTAATGAACGATCGGGAGCTCGGGTCAATGTCATGCTCTAGGTGGTGATGTAGCCGTATGTCATCGTCGAGCGAGAATAAAAACCGCCGCTGACCCCCGTGTCTTTCTGACGTGAACACTCGAGTCTTTCTTGCCATTGCCCTTGTCTCCGCGGCTTCCCAGTCCTCGCTCGACCTCACAGCCTCGCATATATATTTTTGTTTACTATGGCAAGGCATATGCTCTATGGCCTCCTCGGCCTGCTCTCCCTGGGCGGGACAACTGTGTCGCAGGAGATCATCACTGACGACATAGTTTTCTACGGACAATCACCCCCCATATACCCAAGTCCCAATGGCAGTGGTACCGGAGACTGGGCAGAGGCATATACCAAAGCCAAGGCCCTGGTCTCACAGATGACACTCGAAGAGAAGGTACGTTCGTTTCTCTCTTCTCACACTCGACATCACGACCTTGTACCCAGAAGCTGACATGCC
>LKEA01000023.1:401980-422107 GCA_003795315.1 Cytospora schulzeri | reverse complement strand
AACATCACAGGCGGTACAAAGAGCGACACCGGCTGCTCCGGCTTTATCCAGGCCGTCCCGCGTGTGAAATTCCCCGGCCTGTGTCTCAGCGATGCGGGTAACGGCCTGCGAGCGACCGACTACGTCTCGTCGTGGGCATCGGGGTGGTCCGTCGGCGCCGCCTGGAACCGCGACCTTGCCCACGAGCGCGCCGTCGGAATGGCGCAGGAGTTCAGGAAGAAGGGCTCGAACGTTCTGCTCGGCCCAGTGATAGGGCCCTTGGGCCGTATGGCTGCCAATGGCCGTAACTGGGAGGGGTTTGGAAATGATCCTTATCTCTGTGGAAAGCTCGGGTACGAGACTATTGTGGGCGCGCAGTCTACTGGTATGATTACTAGTGTGAAGGTGAGTTCAGAGATGGCAGTATAGATTTGGCAAGGGGGGGTTCTTCGAGACTAACCAAGGGTGCAAACAGCACTTTATCGCGTACGAGCAGGAGACCAACCGGAATCCTTATGGCAATGTCTCTTCCGTCTCGGCAAATATTGACGACAAGACAATGCACGAGCTGTACCTATGGTATGCGCCCTTCCCCCAATCCCGAGTCTTCAGAGAAACCAAAGGATCGGAGCTAATTCGCACATCAGGCCCTTCCAGGACGCGGTCAAGGCCGGTGCTGGAAACATAATGTGCTCGTACAACCGCGTCAACAACTCGTACGCCTGCGCGAACAGCTACACACAAAACGGGCTGCTGAAGTCCGAGCTCGGCTTCCAGGGCTTCGTCGTGTCTGACTGGTTCGGCCAGCACTCTGGAGTCGGCTCTGCCCTCGCCGGCCTCGACATGGTCATGCCCTCAGGCTTGGACTATTGGGGCCCCAATCTGACAGAAGCGGTCACCAACGGCACCGTCCCCGAGGTCAGAATAAACGACATGGCCACCCGCATCCTCGCAGCATGGTACAAGATGGGCCAGGACTCCGAAGACTGGGCCAACCCCGGCCACGGTATCGCTGCCGACCCGACCAAGGCGCACACCAGAGTCATGAGCTGGAACTCCTCATACAGGGACACCATCTACAGGGGAGCCTTGGAAGGCCACGTCCTCGTAAAGAACGAAGGAGCTCTGCCCCTCAAATCTCCCCAGCTCATCTCCCTCTTCGGCTACTCGGCCAAGACGCCCGACACGCTCAATTACGGCGGGGTGGGTTGGGATAAGGGCCAGTACTCCCTCTCCCCCGCCGACTACATCGAGGTCACCAACGAGACCATCGTCTCCTCGGGCATCGCGCTGAACGGTACCATCATCTCGGGCGGCGGGTCCGGCGCCAACCAGCCGCCGTACATCTCGTCGCCGTTCGCGGCGCTCGAGTACCGTGCGCAGCAGGACGGCACGGTGCTGTACTGGGACTTCCACGACAGCAATCCCCAGGTAGTCTCCACGACCGACGCCTGCATTGTGGATGTCAATGCCTACGCCTCGGAGTTCTGGGATCGGCCAAACCTGAGGGATGACTACACGGACAGCATCATCCTGAACGTGGCTGCCAACTGCTCCAACACGATCGTCGTGTTCCAGAATGCCGGCGTGCGCCTGGTCGACCAGTTCATCGACCACCCCAACGTGACGGCCCTGATCTTCGCGCACGTCCCGGGCCAGGACAGCGGCAGGGCGCTCGTGTCGCTGCTGTACGGTGACGAGAACTTCAGCGGGAAGCTGCCATACACGGTCCCCAAGAACGAGACCGACTACGCCGGGCTGCAGAATGCGACGCTGCCCGATGGCATCTACGCACAGTTCCCGCAGTCCGATTTCAGCGAGGGCGTGTACGTCGACTACCGAGCCTTCGACGCAAAGAACATCACGCCCCGGTACGAATTTGGCTTCGGGCTGAGCTACACGACCTTCAGCTTCTCTGACCTGACGGCCACCACGACGGGCAATGCCTCGACCGCGGCGTACCCCACGGGTCCCATCATCGAGGGTGGACAGGAGGACCTGTGGGACGTCGTGGCCACCGTCACGGCCACGGTGACAAACACGGGCGATATTGCGGGTGCTGAAGTCGCGCAGCTGTACGTTGGCATCCCTGGTGGTCCAGTGAAGCAACTGCGTGGGTTTGAGAAGCCGGTTCTGGAGGCGGGAGCGAGCGCAACAGTGAGCTTCACGCTGACAAGGCGGGACCTGAGTACGTGGGATGTTGTGGCTCAGAAGTGGCTGTTGCAGAAGGGGGGCTACCCGGTGTATGTCGGAAGCAGCAGTAGAGATCTGCCACTGAAGGGGACCTTGACGATCTGAAGGAGAGCAATCACATCATGCCGTAATTGTGGATAATGCTAGGTATGATGAGAACATTATTGAACAAAAGCGAATAAACATGATTCATGTTGTTGAATTGAAATTTATGCCCATAATTGTTGCCCTGGATGTCCTAGTGAGATGCATACACTATGCTGAAGCACGTGGATACCTATGTAGATTAGTCTATGTCATCGTTCCCTTCTCGTATTGACGGTGATCAGCGTGACATATAGTCGAATTGAAATCCAGAGATGGTTCTCAGAGTAAGTAGCAAGTAGTTTCATTGGGTTTCCCCGTCAATCCCGTCTTGAAACATGTTTTTGGGGCTTGCAATCATCATTTCCATTCTCGAGAAACAAGAGGGGCAGCAGCAACAGCAGCAACAGCAACAGCAGCAGCAGCAGCAGCAGCAGCAGTAGCAGTAGCGAGGTATGAGGAGAGAGAGCACTTACCGGCGTAATTGTGGATCTTGGAGCGACAGTGATTGCGCGTCTGTGTGGCAGTATGTCAAGCGTGTCAGTATGTTTGTGGAGAGGTTTGAGGAAGATTGAAGATCTGGGTGGAACTGTTGAATACGTGGAGGGGTCCTTTACGTACCTAGCTAGGTAGCTTGGTACCTATCTAGGTAGATAGTCACTTGTGACTTCCAAGGTTATGTCACTCACATACAACTATTTACCTTACCCCAGCTGTCAAACCTTGTCAAACCCTGTCAAGACTGAATGTGGGGGTGGGTTAACAGTCCGGGTGCCTGCATTTTAATTGGGGCTGCAGCATGGGACTCCCCTGTTGTCAGCCGTATACATACATGGAATACGTGTAGAGTTAGCGCCCGTTGGCAGGCTGGCAGGCTGGGCAGGCTAGAGCTTCCGACTTCAGGAGAGAGCTGCGTCAGACGACGCATCATCATCTCAAACTCTCTTTCTTCCATCATCCTCTTTCAGTGAAACAATACTAACACTCAACAAACAAACTTCATCGACAGTGCCATTACAACCCGCCTCTTGCTTGCTGGCTCCACATCAATCGGTTCGAGTCATTTTTCCGTTACAATGCTTACAACACAACTACTGACGATCGGGTCCCTAATCGCCTCGACCGTCGTCGCCCTTCCCAGCCTCCAGCAACCCCTACGCAACAGCGAGAATAACGACGACGATGACAACGATGACACCCCCCTCCCCTTGATCATCTGGCACGGCCTCGGCGACTCGTACGGCAACAAAGGCCTCCAAGAGGTGGCCGCCCTCGCCGAGGCGGCCAACCCGGGCACGCTCGTCTACATGGTGAAGCAGGGCTCCGACGCCAGCGGCGACTCCCGGGCGACCTTCTTCGGCAACGTCAACGAGCAGGTCGACAAGCTGTGCGCGGACCTCGCCACCGACCAGATCATCTCCACGGCCCCGGCCATCGACGCCCTCGGCTTCAGCCAGGGCGGCCAGTTCCTCCGGGCCTACGTCGAGAGGTGCAACGTGCCCCCCGTGCGGTCCCTCGTCACCTTTGGCAGCCAGCACAACGGCATCCTCGACTTCAGCGACTGCTCCCCCACAAACTTCCTCTGCAGGGGCGCCATGGCCCTGCTCAGGGGTAACGTCTGGTCCTCGTACGTCCAGAACAACCTCGTCCCGGCCCAGTACTACCGCCCGACTGCCGAGTCCGAGTACGAGGCCTATCTCGAGAACTCAAACTTCATTGCCGATATCAACAATGAGAGGGCGGACAAGAGCCCCCTGTACAAGAGGAACCTGGCGGGGCTCGAGAACTTTGTCATGTTTATGTTTGAGGACGATAAGACGGTCATCCCCAAGGAGACGGCCTGGTTCTCCGAGGTCAATGGCACCGAGGTGACGCCGCTGAGGGCCCGCTCCATATACGAGCAGGACTGGATTGGCCTGAGGGAGCTGGACCGCAAGGGCGGGCTGAAGTTCCGCGTGGCACCCGGGGAGCACATGCAGCTCGAGGTGGGCTTGCTGAATGACACCTTCAGCGAGTTTTACGGTCCCTACAAGAAGACCTTCTCTCACGAACCTAAGTTCGAAGATGAGCTGTGAGTTTTATGCGACTGGGTTTGGAGATTACTAGTTGGACGTTGTGTTTTGGTTTAGCTTGAGTTTCGTGGTACTGGCTGGGTATCGCTTGGGTCCGGCGTTCATTAAGCATTTGGTTCTTTACAGCTACAACAATTTCGAGACCAACATCACTCGTTGGCTCCTGTGCAATACAAGCAAGTCACCGAGCAAATCAGGTGCACAGGCGCTTTCAGGTCTCTTCCTCCCATGCCACTGGGCTCAGCGCGTGGGAGCGTGGCCCCCAGTGACGTGAAACTTCCCGTACTTGTCAAAGCTGGCCCGCTCGGTCACATGTAGGGTGAAGCACTGAGTGTTCATGTTGTTCTCAATGTCAACGCCCTCCTCACCATGCTTCTCCTCCATCTCCTGTCGGAACCTGGACTTGGGCTTGCCGTCCCGGATCCGCATCTTCTCGAACAGGACATAGGACGCATAGAAGACGCTGTTCGTGTTGCCGCCCAGCGGGCCCGTGTTGTTCAGGAACCGCGTCAGCTGCACCGCCTGGGGCGGCCTGTCCAGGGCCGTGGTGGCCCGCGCCAGGGCCCGGCAGTAGCCGGCCTGGGTGACGCCGTCCTTCTTGAGGACGTCGCGGATCTTGCGGCGGATGGTGTCGCAGGTCTCGTACACCGGGACTCGATCGATGTCTTCTCCCTCCAGGTGGACGGAGCTGACGTCGAGGAGGGCCTCGGCCTGGGCCTTCTTGCTGGAGGCTTTTGTGTTGGAGCTCTCATCGCTGCTTTTCTTGGTGCGGCTGGTCCTTGGCTTCTTCGCCTTGCTACTGCCATTGTCTTGTCCTGGGCCTTTGGAATTGTCTGTACCGTCCGACTTGCGCTTCTTGTTGTTGTTCTTGTTGTTGCTGTTGATCGGGTTCTCCTTTCCGCTTGGCTGAACGTCGATCTCGATTGGTGTGTCGGCACTGTTGCCAACCTTCTTCAATGTGTGATGGTGCACGGTGGGCAGCGGTGCAGGTAGCGGTACAGGTAGCATCGCAGGTTGCATCGCAACGGTATTAGGGTCAATGGCGGTTAAGGCTCGCGCCTGAGTTGGGGTCCAAAACCATTCCGTGGTCATTGTTGTTAGTAGTAAGATTGGCTTCCAGGGGAATGAATCTTTGTTTCACTGTGTATCTCAAAGGTACCTGGGGCTTGATAATCTCAGTTGAGGCTAATGAGATGAATGGTAAGGTATACAAAACGTGAGAGATGGGGATTGTCATCAAGATCGAGATGTTAGTATAGTGTAAGTGCTTAAGTAGCGGTCACTCCTCTCCGTCCTCCGCTCTGAGCGTTCGTTAATTCGATCGACAATATGACGTGTCGACACCACGATCGACTTTTCCTTAGATTCAGAGACGCGTTCATCTGACCATATATCAATAAGGAGAAGCGCGTTCGATTTGTTTACTTCTTTCGACATCGTGGCATGACATCACTCCGTTCCCTCCGCAGAATGTCGTCGGCGTTTTCGGAGGTGATCCGGAAGCTTCCATCTGATACCGTGCATGTGCCGATCAAACCCCCCCTTCCCATTATATACGGTCAAGGGTATATCTGATCACTCCAATGTCTGAGCGGCCTCTCTTTGATCTGTCTTTTGCATTGACCCCCTGCCTGTATGGGTTGATTGGAAATGGGCAAGAGTTAGGTGCTTGTGGTTGAACCAGTCCTGAAACCCATTGATCTGCCCTCAAAACTCCCGGGTCATTATTGATGTCTTTGGCAGGACTCACAAATTCCACTGGGAATAGTTAAATAGAAGTACTGGTTTTTTATTGGCGAGAACTTCTCCAAAATTGCCTCAGCTATCTTGCTCTACTGATCACATGGCGCAAATACTAGTGCTTACCTAGGTACTCAGCGTTGGCAATACCTACATCGGACAATATATGAAGCCTGTCTAGCTTCGTCGTGCTGACACCCCTAAAATGAGAAGCATACACCCCATCAAGTAGTCACTTATATCCAGCTACCACCTGCTGACGTATAACCCTGGAGCACCAGAGGCGTGTTTCAAGTGATCTGATATACTCATAGGCTTGGGAGTTCCCCATACAAATGGCTTCCACAACACCAGCAACTGGGTTCGTAACGACAAGCGACGGCGTCCGTCTTGCTTACACACAAACCGGACCCTCGTCGGGACAAAACCTCCTCTTCGTCCCCGGATGGCGGCAGACCGCCGCGCAGTGGCGCAAACAAGTATCCTACTTCCAGACGACCCACCGCGTCACGACCTACGACCACCGCGGGCACGGAGACTCGGACAAGAAGCCCAACTTTGGCCACCGCATCCACCGGTACGCGGCCGACCTCCTGGACCTCCTGACACACCTCCGTCTCTCCGGTGTCCACGTCGTGGGGCACTCGATGGGCTGTTCGGTCATCTGGGCCCTCTTCGACGTCTTCCCCGCCCGAGCCCGGGACCTCACCGCGAGCCTCGTCCTGGTGGACCAGTCCCCCTGCATGGTGGCGGACCCGGCATGGACCCCGGAGCAGGCCAGACAGGCAGCCGCGGTGTTCACCCCGGCCACGGCGCTCGAGCTGGGCGCGGACATGCGCGGGTCCACGGCCGGCCTGGTCGACGGCATGTTCACGGAGGGCGTCGGGGCCGGGGACCGGGGGTGGGCCCTGCGGCGGAGCTACATGATGGACGACGGGGCCGCCGCGGCGTTGCTGCACGACCTCGCGTCGGGGGACTGGCGGGATGTGCTGCCGCGCCTGGACGTCCCCACCCTTGTCGTCGCGGCTGAGGGGAGTCTGTTCCCTGCTGAAGGTGTCCGGGACATGGCGGAGCGGATCCCGGGGGCGAAGGTTGTGACCTTTGGGAAGGAGGAAGGGGGCAGTCATTTCATGTTCTGGGAGAACCCTGACAAGTTCAACAGACTAGTAGAAGAGTTCTGGGAACAAATATAGACGATTGGCGTCAGGGCCTTTTGAAAGCCAGGGAGGTAACAGGTTGAACCAGGTGTTCGGAAAGCAGAGTACAAACTCACTTGCCGCTTACATACGGATCCACCGTACATCTTGGTTGGAAGATTGTCTCACACCTATATATGTAATTATGGGGAACGATATGCAGGCTAGTTGTTGGTCAAATGTCCGAAGGGAATCGGTGAATTCACCGTGTTTCATGGAGGACAATAGTCCGATCAACGCACATACTAATCAGTCCTTCAATGTAACTTTTGATCGGTTGGTATAATTATAGGTTTCGCAAATCAACGATTCCGGGCCTCAAGTCAACTCCAACCACATAGAAATCGACTGATGGGCCAAATGGAACAGTTGTGCAGTAACATGTTGACATTCATCCAACCCAGTCCTCTTTATCACGACAACTTCAGCCCAGCACCTTGGTAGTTACCCCGAGCACATCCCCGCAGATATACACTCTTTCACAAGAATGCCTTGACGTTGCAGTCCAATAGGTCCAAAAACCCTTCCCGCAATACCAGCCCACTCGCTGCGTGTCGGTGACCAACTATTAATGCGCAGTCTTACCCCGGCTGCTGCTGTTCTGACGAGTCCTCCGCAGGTTACTATCGGTCCACAGCTTATGTGCCATGGTTGCACCGGCAAAGACGATACCGGCCCCGACGACAGTGAAGAGGGGCAAGAGTTCGGCCGGTATCCTCCTGATGCTCTGCAGCCGCCGAGTGAGGAAGTGTCGTTGGGCTGAGCCGGGCTCCGGTGGGGTCCTCATGAGTGGTCTTGTGGGATACATTTCTGCGAAGGAGGAGGGGAAGGTTTGTGTAAGATCACGGCGTGCCTAGGTGAATTTGGAGAGGTTGTCTTGATATGTCCGAATTCGCCGAATGAACTTGAGCGTTGCCAGTCAAGACCAAAAGACAGACCAGTCTTTGAAGTACTGTTTTATAGACGATGGCAGAGCTGAGTGACGTTTGTGTTGGATCAAAGTGGTCGGATTTACGGATGGCACGGGAGATGCTCTGGTCGTCAGCGTACCCACACCAAGATATACCCGTAGCATCTATATGTATAGTAATTAAGAGGTATTCATCGGCTTAACAACACGTCCTACTCTTGCGTCATGGTGATGAGGAGTACAGTACCACGGTGATTTGGGGTTTCAGTTGAAACATACATATGTTCCGAAAGATGGGGTAATCATGATGGGAAACTCGCCCGCAGATCGACTGCTGTCACTGGCTGTAAGCAGTTCACCCCGCAGCCATGAAGAGATTCGGTGAATCGAAGAGCCAATAATTCCAGATATTTCCCCGAATATTTAATTACACGGAACGTTTGTGCTCAACTTGGGTCCTGGCAGAAGTGCAAGTAGTTCTTGAGTGCGTAGCAAGCACCTCCTCCTTAATATGCCTAGAGTAGTCACGAAGGCCATGTCCCTTGCAGGCCAAGAGACAGACTTACAGGGAACTCCATATCTAAACCACATGGCATACACCTGGGCATCCTTGAAACCGCTACCCAAACTGCTTTCCATATCAGATCAATGAGATAGGGCCAGTAGAGCTTGAGTGTCTAGGAACCAAGGTAGTATGCACCTCCTCCCCCCTGGTCCTTCCAGGGACAGGTGATTTTCCAAAGTTCTGGAGACGTTTTGTAGAAGCCATCATAGGTCAAAAAGTGTATGTATCGTGTAGCTTGGTATTAAAGGCTACAGGTAGTGCCTAAGGAAGCCTACTTATAGTTCCGAGGGGGGTTTCTAGCTGAAAACCCTAACCCCCTATAGTGGACACCACACGTTCCAGATGTCGAACCCAACAGGGACGCCAGCTTTACATCATGATGGGAAAACTCAAAGTTCCATATGCCCCATCTTAGGATTCAGTAGTCATGAAAATTTAACTACGGAGAAAGCCACGCGGGTGCGGTGATGCGGCCGCACACAGGCGATGGCTTAAAGCCGAATGATATACGGCTCCACTCCGCGAGCTTGCGGCCGCATTGATTCGGTTCCAAGGACGGCCGTCCGCAATCTCCGCCCTAGCACACTATCATATTCACACTTCCAAAAGCAGGGGTTCTGTTAACGCTCCATCTAAGCGGACGCGGCTCCCGCATCCGCAACCGCAACCTCAGCCTAGCAGCAAGCAATATGCTTCCCGGCATCGACTCTTCGACGGCGGACGCGATCCCCATCGCCCCCTTTGGGTGTATGGAGTCCCATACGATAGTACCATCGAAGGGATGTATAAATACAGGCTCTTCCCGACGATGAACCTCAAAAAGAAAAAACTAAGAAGCCATCGCACCAGAGAACTTCCTGCTACTCATCCTCCTCATACTACTCAGTACTCACCAACTTCACTTACACTTACACTTACACAAAAGTCTCACCCAAAATAACCAATCAACCATCCACCATGACCACCCCAACCACCAAACCAGCCTACCACCTCCCCCAGGACGCAGTCTTCCTCATCACAGGCTGCTCCTCCGGCCTAGGCCTAGCCCTCGCCCAGCTGATAGCAAACCACCCGACCCACCGCCTGGTAGCCACAGCCCGCAACCCCTCCACGCTCAAGACGCTCCTGTCCCCCCCAGCCGACAGCACGACGGACCGCATCCTCATCCTCCCCCTGGACGTCACCTCCACCCCGTCCATAACCAGCGCCCTCGACGCCGTCCTGTCCCACCCCGGCTTCGGCCGCATCGACGTCCTCGTCAACAACGCAGGCTACGGCCTCATGGGTGACACCGAGTCCTCCCTCCCACACCACCCGTCCGTCCCCCACTCCTCCGACGAGGAGCACGCCAAGGCCCGCGCCGTCGTCGAGACCGACTTCTGGGGCGCCGCCGTCATGACGCTCCACGCCATGCGCGTGATGCGCGAAGACAACGCCAAGGGCGGCGGGAGGCAGGGCGGCATTGTGTTGCAGATAACGTCCATGGGCGGGTTCCTGGGGTTCCAGGGAAGCGCTTACTATCATGCTTCCAAGTTCGCTCTCGAAGGGTTCACGGAAAGCCTGAAGCAGGAAGTCAGGCCGGAGTGGAATAGTGAGTGCTATTTCTTGCATCTTTCCAGTCTACCCTGGAGGCAAGTATGAAGCGGGCCATGGCTAACATGAGATTACAGTACACTTCACCATCGCAGAGCCAGGTGGAATCGACACAAACTTTTTCTCAACGTCGAGAAAGGCGTTATTGGCAAATCACCCAGCCTACGATGCCCCGGACAGCCCTTCCAGGGTTTTGGAGGCTTACCTCAACGGTCCAGAGTGGCCGAATTCATGTTCACGGCCTGAAAGCATGGTCAAGGCCATCTACGAGATTGTGTCTCGTGGCCAGCCACTTCCAATGAGGTTCCCATTGGGGGCAATCTCTTGGGAAATGCTCAGGGCAGAAGTGGACAAGGTAGGCAAGGAATTTGACGATGTGAAAGATCTGAGTGTAAGTGTGGATACTGCTGACCAGTCCGAGCACTTGGAGATAGTGAAGGGTTTGGCTCGAGAATAACATCGCAGTGGGTTATTCAGTACCTAGCTAGCTAGCAATTCAAACACAAGTGGGGGGGGGGGTGGTATTGATAGTTGAGAAGCGTTTAGAGGAGTCCAACTTCAATAAAAATGCAAGGGAACCTCTTGGCCAGTGCCCATAGAAAAGTGTAGTCTCGGTCGAAAACCAGACACCACCACTCATTACAACCCCTGCCAAGTAAAAAGTTGCAAAACGCGAAATAAAAGGAATTCGACGCAATCCCGGTGCCTTTCTGCACCATTCCATACACTCCACACTGTTGCTCATCAATGTGTGAGTTGAACCCTTCAAACTTCATCATGATCATGGCCAACGATATTGTTGTGCGCAGGGGCAGCCACGGGCAGCTTAGGCGCGGGCGCCATGATATCAGGAGTAATCTGGTCGAACTGCATGGCCTTGATGAACTTGTAGAATGCGGACGCGAGCAATGCACCAAGGATTGGACCAAGCCAGTAGATCCAGTGGTAGCCGGGGAATCCACCGCGGGTGACAACTTCAGGGCCGAAGGAGCGCGCTGGGTTCAGGCTGCCACCAGTGTACCAAACTCCCCTGAAATGTGTTAGTAGGCTTTCTGCAAGAGTGTTGGGTTCAACTTACATCAACTCCGCAATAAACAAGGCTAGGCCAATGACAATTGGTGCGACTGCCGTAGCTTGATGCTTTTCAATAGCAAGCATGAAGATGACAAACACCAACTCGGCCGTGAGGAACATCTCGAGGAAGAGACCTCTGACAACAGACATGCCTCCACCGAGACCAGTCGTAGCGGCGATGCCGTTGCCGGGAAGAAGGCCAACTACGACGGCAGAAGCCGCGATACTGCCGAGGATCTCGGCGACAACGACAAGACCCAGGCGAATGAAGTTGATGGTTCCAGTGACAAACATGGCGATAGCAACTGCTGGGTTGAACAAGCCACCCTCAATGCGTTGGAAGGCCCTAGAACACAATTGTATTAGTCTCTAAGAGGGTCGAAGGAGCTCTGTGAAGCACAAAATTGTCGAATTGGGGCGTTCAAGGTGTTGTTGCTGGCTGGAATACCAGGGGATAGGTTCGGGACACTGGGAACAAGGCAAGTCGATAGGGGAAGGTGCTCACCAGACATTGACAGCCAGGGAAATTCCGAAGCATAGGGAAATGTAGAGCAGCTTGGTCGAGTCAGCCCTGCCGGGCTGGGTTGTATCGGTGGAAGTGGCAGTGTTGATGACATGAGTGCCACCCAACGCAAACTGTCCAAGGACAAGGTGTCAGAATCTCAGGGCCGTTATTGTTGTATTGAATCGGGAATACTCACCAGGAGGAAGAGGAAGGTTCCGACAAACTCGCTGACGAAGGCGCCAATGTGAGCCCTGATGGGAACTGGGAAGCGCTGACCCATGGGCCGCGAGATCAGAGACTCCTCATTAGATCGGGAGTCATGGTTACCGTTCTGGTTGCGGTTCCATGGGGAACGAGGAGGCATTGTGAGTGATGGAGTTGAAGAGTGGTACTGGACTGTGTTGAATTTGAACTGGATGGAATTGTTGTCTTGTCAAAGAGCTGTGAAAGATGAAGAGGTTGGGTTCGAACTTGGAAGGGAACACAGTCGACTGATATATGATTTTATCGAGGTCGAGAAGATGCTGGTGTTGGTGCTGGTGTTGGGTCTGAGAAGGTTGGAACAGGTTCGACGGTCTTGTGCGAAGAGGATTAGAGGTGGTTTTTGAGTGCTTGAACCGGAGATATTGGAACTGAAACCAATGAGGGGGGCAAAGAGATCAGCAGAAGAGAAGAAGGTTGGGCAGACACAGAGATTGGCCTGGATGTTTCTGTTATTGTGTTGTGCCTAGTTCCTGCAGGGGCGAGTACTCAGATAGAGGAAACTCCGAGGAGGGAAGGAGCGAGCGGACGTCAGACACATCACAGAATCACATCATATCACGAAGAGCTGAGAGTGAGGGAGGTACGACAAGGATTTGGGGACTAGCAGATGGTTCTTGTCAGTCTACTCATTCTGATAACATCAATCTATTGACCGGGAAGTAGTGAATGGGGATGACGAGGGTGATGATGAAGGTGACGAGGAGTCAGTCATGAGGGCGTAACAGTAACAGTAGCAGTCTCTCTCTCTCTCTCTCTATCTCTCCCCCATGAAGTGTGAGTGCAAGTGAGAGTACCTAGGTATCTACATACATTCCCTTGTATCTCTGTACTATCCTTCGTGCCTTCCTAAACCCATCTGAGATTGGCGGCATAGACGTCCGGTGGTCCGTATGACAAGTAGCGTTGTGTTCCCTTGGGCCCAAAGCCACATGTGCGTCGAAGGAAGGAGTGTGTTTTGGAAGTGTGCCACTGCCTCACTTGGGGCAAGTCAAGACGACCACAACAAATGCCGATGGGAACATGACTGCACGCCCGCCTGTCCATGTGACCAAACTGGAAGTGTTAGTGACAGGACAGTTGGCGACACAACATGACTTGATAGCTGTCCACTGTACCATATTGTATCGTACCGTACAGTACAGTACAGTACAGTATCGTGCCTTCCCTTTCCCTTTCACTTTTCCTTACACAACATATGCATACCTTTGTATTCGGAAACCGCCGCATATTCCATCTCTCTCAGTATCGGCTTTCCAGTTTCAAATTGACCAATAATCATCCACGTATGTAGAGTCCTCCCACCCAACATTTCCGAATACTCCCAGCTTCAGTCCAGGTGTGCCCAATCACCTGTTTCTCCCGGACTTTCTCCGACATCCATGAACCCTCCATGGCAAATTTGGCAGCTCTTGAGCTTTCGGGCCTTCCGATTGCAAGTTCCAGGCGGCAAGGAGGAATGCAGGATCGGAATTTTCATATAGTGAAATAAAGGTCCGAAAGTGCCTATCCGTCTCGCAACCACCGCATGGATACCCAACCATAGAGAGACTCTTCCTCGACGGCAGTGACGATACACAGATTCCCAGGCAAATCTGAAATCACGCCACGAACCTCAATCTGTGTCGCCTCCCATGTCCGTCCGCTGATGAACGTCCTCTTGCCCCCCCCCCAACAAGATTCCCTAATCTTGTCTCAGAACTCCTCTATTATATTTCTGTTTTGTTTTGTTGTTGTTTCTTTTTGGTTGCGCCACCGATGTGCACATGCAATAAGGAGTGGCTATACTTGTGGCGCTGGCTGCTCGATGTCTTGCATGCAGCCTCCCCCTCGGGAAGAAAAAGCAACGTTGGCGGCTTGCATCTCAAACGATATCACGCCCCCCTCTCAGGGGCGGGGAAGTTGATCAACGTCCATCATTACTATATGCCGTCGTGCCTAAATCGCCGCCCAGCCCGTCGACAACATACTTCTGTCGAGGGTTTCATTGTCAGTGCCCCCTCTCATCTGGTCGGTGAGGGGCCTTACCTGGGGTGCACCATGCAGAGTGACTAGCAACATGCATGTGCAGCTGTTGTCTTCGTCCTCGACGCGCTTATGTCGATCAAGGACTGCAAAAGCGGAAGGCGTTGTTGACCTTCCAGGGTTCGCCTCCACATCCATCATATTTACCACCGTCGTGATATAACCCCGCTCGATGCCCAAACATACATATGTGCACAACAGCAGGTCTAGACGCCGCATGGAATCCATCTTCTCTCAGATAAGGTGTCCTTGCCCTTGATTTATCGACAGTGTTATGACATGGAAGGATTCCAGCAGTGTGGAAGTCTCAGCTCTCGAGTTCAGTTCCATCATTCTGACGTGCCGCAAGCAGCCCCGGGCAGGCAGGCAGCACCATCTGTGTAACATCTAATCATTTAATACATGGACTTGTATCGGAGAAGATGTCCTATAGATGGCGTTGAGAGAATCTGCAATTCGACCAGAGCAGGGGTATCTCCTGCAGGCGATCGGGATCAGCGCCCCTCCCAACGTCGATATTGAGCATTTAGTAACCTCGGCCTCAGATTTTGGTTGAACATTGCTGCCTGGCTGCGGATGGTGACCCATCGACAGGAAAGGGGGTGCAAATATCCAGGACAAAGAAGGCGATAGACGGAATTTCTGAGGATAAGAGTACCAGATATTCAGAGGACGAAAGGGCCGAATCTGAGTGTCCAGGGGCATCCCGAGGGACGTGAAACTGACTATCTCAACCTTGGAATAGCTTCGGGGCTTTAATTTCAGACAGTTGACGTTGAAAGGCTTTGTGCTACACAGTACCCGCGTATTTTGAGCCGCGCCGGCGCGGGGAACGAGAATGCTACGTGCCTAACTAATTCTGTAGACTTATGCAGGGTCTCCTCACTCCTCGGGGAGCTCTGGGGATAGATGAGATCATATGACATGGTAACACTTGCGAGATTATTTCGAAATATCATCTGGTGTGATGTCTAAGGGTTTTCTAAACAGCTCGTTATAAATCCTCTCTTATCATGGTTGCTTGGATGGGAAGATAGGCGGACTGCTCGCAGAAACAGAAATCAATACCTAGATAGTGTTTCTGCCCGAGAATAAGAGGGGGTCAATCATGCATGCAAGGTGCACTGTTACTTGTTAATAAACTTAAAAAGGTAGATCCTGGAAGTCTCTGCTTTTTCCTAATCTGGATACAACACCTCTAAACTCAGTGCTATTTTGGTCAGCTGTTACAGTATCCCGGATTCATGTCTGCACAGATGGCCATGGCCAAAACAAAACCCCCAGAAGGAAATATGAAGGATTTCGACCCATACCCCATTCTTGATCTTACTGTGTTTGTGATGTTGAACAGGATGATTAGTGCTCGGAGAGTCCACGGGTAATAGTTTGGAACTAGGATAATAGTAACTCGGACCCGAGCACTTCCCAGGTGTCTTTGAACCGAATGAAACGTGCCCGGGTCCGATCTCCTTCTCCAGGTTGGTGAGTTGTCGGTGTACTGTCCAATCTAGCGGTGCGAATGTCCGTCCTCTATTGTAACCTCATCTAAGACAGTCTCTAGTTAGCCTGCGGCTCGGTCCGGTCTCAGCCTCCTTGCTTTTGCTATAGTCACCACCACCGCTCAGATCTTCGATTCTTTTTTCTCTTCTTTTTCTTTCTTGACCTCCCTTGGTCTTTACTCCCAACCCAGAACAGTGAGGCTCGACCCCACCACGAATTGGTAGGCGGATGTCAGAGAGAGCATTTGAGAGGTCTCAGGCTGGACATTACGAATCAAGCGTGTAACCCAACAAGCTGCTCAGTATCCCGGCCACATATTATTTCTTCACAGCTTAAGGATAATAAGGCTACCTAATATACGTGGGCCAAATATAGTGAAATCGTCACATGTGTCAAACTTTGATTATATATCAGACGTCTGCTTTTGTCATACGTTACAATTCCCCCGAATACAAATTTGGATGAGTACAGATGGTGTGTTTTCTGAGAGCAAAATGGGGCGCCCACAAGTGAGAACGTGTATCATGGTGAGGTTTTACCCTAGCCGGTCTCATGCGAGACAAGAAGAATTCTTTAAGATTTAGAAATTTCTACTATTTCGCGTCCTATCCAATCCTCTTATCATGGCAGAAAGCAGCCCAAATTTTCGGAGATTCCCTAATTAGTGACGATATTTGTATCGCAATCGATAATGGGGTGACAATTGGCAGTTGCCGGTTTTCTCCAGAGCCTCAGTATATGGTACACCTGGGCAGAGCCGGTACTCGACTGGTATTCAATGTTTATACTGAAACCTGGAACCAGCTCCAAATTCTCGGTGATCAGCCTTCATTGGTCTGTGACCACACCTGGGTGTGAATACTTATTCCAAGCCTGGATAGTCTTGATCTCAAGGCAACTGGTGTGAGCGAGGAATCATTTCTGTACATCGAACCCGCGCCAATATATCTCAGGTGTTGCGTCTATGGCGAAACTAAAGCGTATGAACTTGGAGAAAGTCCTCAATTTCGAATTACATGCTGGCCCAATTGCTTAGGAAGGAACATTAAAGGATATCACGGTAAATGTTGACCAACAGCAATCTGGATGAGCTTTTCTGTCTCCGTTGGTTCCCACCGAAGAGCCTAGAGCAAGCATCTTTGATTCAGGGTCGGTGAACCTCTTCAGTAAGCGCCACTGTCAGCCAGCCAAATGGGTTTGAACATTATTCCAATTGACGCCGGCCAGGTCGTCAGCCAAAGGACCATACCATCAGCTTAGCGAAGTTACAAGATTCACAAAATAAGCCTACAGCGCCAATAGGAAAACCCAACTGCTACGGTATCGAGCTCGGACGCATGTGATAGATCACCATTGGGCCGATATATATACCGAAATAGAACTTGTTCCCACCGACAAACTGAACCGTGCCGATACCCTCATAATCTGATAACATGCCGCCGAGTGGCCCGAGCCCCCCCCCCATGGTATGATCTGCCGAGCCCAGGGCACGGCTCCGGTAGTCGGTGATCATTTCATGATTCCATGAGAGTCCAGAGATGGGCATTCTGCAGAGATGGACATGCTGCAGAGACACGCGTAAAACAACACCCCGGTGGTTCTTGCAGACCAGGCATGGGGGTTAAATAGTCGGTGTATCGTGGACTAACTTCTCCCGAGTGCCATTAGCTTGCCATCCATGTGCCGGCAGTTCTCCTCAGCGCCCCATCAATTACGAGTTTTTCTTTCAACGTCGTGGGTGCAGCCGGCAATTGTCCGTCAAAACAACTCTTTCTTGTTCGAGCGACTTCTGTTGAGAGGTAGATGTTTGATGATTCTATTAGTCTGAAGTCGAATCAGCACAGTGAGGATATGGTAAGAAATTCTCTCCAATGCTTCTTGTAAAGTTATATCGAATCATTTACGTCCCAAGCCCATTGGTGATACGTATGGACCCTCCCCGGTGCGACTCTCTACTATACCCCATAAATGCCCATGAATGGAGCAAACTGTTGTACTACGTAGGTACGCACGCCTTGCTCTTTACAGGGCGAATAAGCCCCGAGGCCGCATGAATGGGTGATACCGGGATTATCCCTCGCGGGATGATTGCCAGCCATAGAGACGTTGAAGCTGACGGTCTCCCCAACCTGATAGCGGTTACGTTGTGCTAAGCTTGGAAGCCTCGAATTAGTATGGGACCATGATAATTCTGTCCACATATGTATGTATCATGTAGTATGTAGGTGGTTGGAGAGGAAGGGAGAGAGAGTTGTAAGGTTACAGGTTCCCGACTATTTTTAAGCCACTGACGCCGGATGGGGATCATGCAGGGACCAGCTTCAGCGGAGCCGTGCCCCTTGCCCCTGACCCTGCATGTGTCAGGTTGTAGTTGAGCGGCTTTGCGTCATGTCGAGCTGTTGCTTTGCTGGCAAGGTCGGTCATCATGTCACTGGATCAGTTTGTAGTGGTGGCAAAGAAATACCTAGGTAAGCCCAGTCAGTGTACGTCTCTGGGCTCATGAGGAATTGGCCAATAGCCAGCGCTAGTTCGGCTGGGGCCGAAACGACCTCTGTGGCTTTTCCACCTTTTCCAAAACACACTCCAGTCTGGCAGTTCTGGCCTTTCCAAAGTTGATTCATCAACTCTTGTTCTGCTCGGCCACAATCCCCACAAGTGATTATCCTACCAGGAGCAGACACGAAGGGTGTGGTCCACGCCACAGAGGGGACCAATACGACCCTGGGTGCCCGGACGGTGGAACCCCCTGCAGTATGTTTTTCTGTCCTGATCGTGGGGATCGAAAAGTTCCAGGTGCCCAGGGCCCTTGTTGGCCCGCAAGAGGGAGGGAATCATCTTGGCCAACTCGCTTGCTGACTTTGACCCTGTTGCTGACCTGCCTGACCTGCCTGACTGACTGACTGATGAGTCCTTTTGCCTGGAACGAGGCGAGGGCGTGACGACAAGCCTAGAAAGTGGGCTATGGTTCGTCCTGCCCACTTCTGCCCACCTTGCCAGCCCACTTAACAATTCATCGCATCACTGATTCTCGAAGAGACTCTTCTCGATGAGCGTATCGCCTCTTGAGTGTTTGTTGGTTTTGTGGGGACCCCTGGCAGAGGAAGACTGCAACACTGCCCTTCTAGACTCATCCCACGGGTCCGTACACATGTCGTCCTGCGTCTGCAGCAAGGCTGCCAACCGCCGGGCCAACCGCCGGACAGGAAGTGCTGTAGGGTGGGTATGGGTGATGATGTTGCCTTCCCATGTCGAGAGTAGACCGAAGCAGGTTGGTGGAGAGATATAAAAGCTTCTGCATTCCTAGCTCTGTCTTAGTCTCTGTTTGATCATCATCATCATCAACAACAACAACAACATCATCACAAGAAAGTAACCAACTCTATCTATTCTACCTACTATTCAAGACTCGTCTCTATCTATCATCCGAGACTCCTCAACCTCTACCTACCATCACCAAGTCTTCTACCAAACATCTATACCACTAAAGACCCACCTCTACCAAAAAAGTCCAACCAAACAACTCATCCATCATCCCACCTCGCCAACTCCAAAGAAACACAAAACCAAAAACAATATGGACTCCTTCAGCAACACCACCTTCTCCAGCTCCGGCCGCCGCAGCCACCGCAGCAACACCACATCCTCCGAGTCCTCCAACTTCAGCCTGGGCAACAACTTCTTCTCCACCTACGCACCAGAGAAGAGCCGCAAGGGCTCAGCATCCTCGGCCAGCAGCTACAACTCCTCCTCCACATCCTCAGACGACAAATTTGGCAGCAGCAGCAGCAGTAGCAGCGAGGTCATCGACCCAACACAACAGTCGTTGTTGCGGGAGATCGGCGCCGCCCTGACCTTGTCCTTCGACGATGACCGGTCGTCATCGTAAATAATCACCGTCTGGCAACGGTTCTGGCGGGCATTTTGTTTTGTTTTGAGAGAAAGAAAGCTTGATTGGGGGGCTGGGCTTCGTGTGGCGGATCAACCAGCTGGTTTCTGGTTTCATGCCCACTCCCATGTACGATACCACGATTTGAGATAGATAATTGCCTGAGCTATGGTCTCCGGGTAGTCAGTCTGTACAATATCATTCACGATTCATGACGCATACCTTGGTCTCCATCGCCGTCTCCATCCCCTGTCCGAACCTTGACATCATGGTCACACGTCACTGCCAAACCATCGAGTGGGTGAACCTTTGACGTATTTGCGTAGGCTGGCTTCGTGAGCCAGTGTCTTCATTCCGGTTGTCCTGTTTCTGGTGCTCTAATCGAGCAACAGCCCTATCTATCCATGACCGCGAATGAAGCTCGGGTATACGGTGGGCGATGTTGTCCGATCCTTTCCCTTTCGCAGTAGTAGCAACAAAGTGATATGGTTTCGCCCGGGCCCACGACATCAAGAACGGC
Source organism: Cytospora schulzeri (assembly GCA_003795315.1). Lineage (NCBI taxonomy): Eukaryota > Fungi > Ascomycota > Sordariomycetes > Diaporthales > Cytosporaceae > Cytospora > Cytospora schulzeri. The sequence continues at coordinate 402,004 of LKEA01000023.1, read as the reverse complement.
CCCGTATTCCTCCATGCCCCCCCC
>LKEA01000023.1:365078-401969 GCA_003795315.1 Cytospora schulzeri | reverse complement strand
CGTTTTGCAAAAGAGTCGCCTGCTACCAGTTACATAGTCTAAACATGTCCTTCCCTTTTTCCTCGCCATGCATGCATGCAAATAAGTTCTTGGTCCCCTCCCCCAATAAAGAGGAACAGGGCTGTAAAAGCCCTCCCTCTCCGTCCGCATAGGGATTGGTAAGGTGATAGATGCCAGGTCCTCAAGCCCTAGCGGGTCAAAGTAGAGAAACCGGCCCATGAAGATTGCCTTTTCTCCCCAAAGCTCGGCATCCCAATACAAAAGAGTCTCTGGCCGCCATGTAGTCGGCGATAAGCAAAGTGAATAGCGCTGGTCAAAACCGCGGCCAATCCTGTGCCGGAAGATTCAAAACCGCTGCAGTCTTCGAAAACAAACGCCTAGGTATCATACAGGCCCGCGCAATAAACGAGCTCAAGTTGAAGAAATGCAGCTTGGTCAATGTCCTCCACACCCCCTCCCCCACCATTTTTCGAAGCAACCATCAAAAGGCTAGAGACTTTGATATAGTCATCGTCGAGTCTGCCACCCACTCAATCATGCTCCCTTCTGGCGATCTTGCCAGATCCGTAATAGGATGCATGATCACTCCTTCTTCTCCTTCTTCTCCTCGGGCGTCGCCTCCTTCTTCTCGTCGCCACTCTCCTTTGTCTTCACAGCAGCCTTCTTCTGACCGTCACGGTACTTCTCGACCTTCTCCCAGACATAGCCAAAGCTCTTCCTCACCCCGCCCGTCAGCAGGCCCTTGAGGCTCTGCGTCGTCGAAGGCCAGCCGATGGTCTGCTTGATGACCTGCCTCACGCCGCTCCTGAGCTCGGCGGGGTCGTCCTGGGCGATCCTCGTCTCGAACTGCAGGCCGTCGCCGCCGGTGGTGCTGCGCCGCTTGCTGGTGGACGCGGTGAAGGACGACAGGTCGGCCGCCATCATGTCGTCGAACTCGAGCTGCGGGATGGCGAACTTGCGCTGGTACTGGAAGTAGAGCTTGCTCCGGAACGCCTTGGGCAGCCGGCGCACCATGTTGCCCCGCTTTATGGGGTCCATGTCCTGGCGCAGGGACATGTTGGCGCCGGCCTCGAGCTCCCAGTGCGGCTGCGAGCAACGGGGGTCGTCGAACTCGACGTTGGGCAGCGTCTCGATGAGCGGTGTGTACAGCCGCCGGAAGTTGGGCAGGTTGTTGCCCACGATGTTGTTGACCTTCTGCGGGTTCTCGGTCGGCAGCGTCATGCGCGGGTCGCCCAGGTAGCTGATGCCCGCGATGGTGCTGTACAGCTCCATCTCGGTGAAGCGGTCCGGAAGGAGGAGCAGGGCCGTGCGCAGGGCCGAGAAGAGGTTCATCTGGTTCGCCAGGCGCACGCGGGCGTCGTCCCGCAGGATCTTGACGGGCTTGTGGAGGCGGCCTGCCAGGTACAGGGTGTCCCACTCGGTCAGGTCGCGGCTCAGGGTGTCGATGTTCACAACGCCGTACTTGATCAGGGTGCCATTCACAACAACATGAGTGTTGAAGTACACGCCCGCGCCCATCTTGTCCTGAACATATGAGACAGCCCCGGAGCCCAGGCTCCCCAGCCCGCTGTAGTGGTCGCGGTGCTGGGCCAGGTTCAGGCTGTGCCAGTGCTGCGTGAAGGTCACGCCGAAGATGAAGTCAATCATCTTGGGCGAGCCATCCTGGGCCTTCTGTACGGCAAGTGGCGCCTTGGGATGCACGCGGGCGATGTCCTCGGGCGCTGCGGTGCGGCCGTCGGGTTTGGACTGTGGGAAGACGCCGGAGCCGTATGCGAAGCAGTACCGGATGGGGGCGCGGAACTGCCAGGGTATCTGACGCAGAGCCTCCTTGAACTCGGCATTGATCATGATATGCTGGTTTACGCCAAAGTTCTTGTGCGGCAACTCCTTGAAGTTTGTGATGTTCCAATTCGGGTTTGTCTCCCAGTCGTTGTTCGCCTGTCCCAGGTCGGAGTTTGCGGACGAGGCCGAGCCGCTGGACTTGTGGACTGAAGACGAGGAGGTCTTGTTCGCATTGGAGGACTCATTCTTGGTGCCCTCCTCCAGGGCATCCAGAGCTGACCTGGGCTGCCCCTTGCTCTTGTCACCAGTCTCTCGAAGGTAGCTGCTCGCATTGAAGGATCGGTAGGCGGCAGGAATGGCTGGGAGTCGTCGGTAGGAGTGCTCGAAGATATTTGGAGGGAGCACCGATCGCACCGAGGTGCTGCGCATCTGTGGTCAATGGCGCCAACGGTCAGCTCCAACTTTCAACATTGTACCTGGAGCTATGACGTCTCAGGGAGACCAGCCGGGGCTTACCACAAGTCGCAGCGTCGCCATTGCCGCCGCCGTTTTAGGGTTGGAAGAGAGAAAGAGTGTGTGGGTGGGTGGATGGTTCGGTGGAGAGGGATGTCAGAGTCAAGGAGTGAATGTGTCGCAAGGGGGGAGAGTAAGTCAAAGGGCAGCCAGTGCTGCACAAGAAATTGAGTTGTGGATGTTTCCCATTGAATGATGACAGTAGTGAGTGTGTGGAAGAATAGAGAATAGAACCAAGCTTTCCTTCTAGAACACCCGTGGATGCCGGGATTAAGCTTCTTGCTTTCTTGGAGACTTTGAAAGAGAATTGAAGGCTTGAGAGTGTTCGGAGCTGCGGAGCTACTACAGACAGTACTACACAAGTACTCACTCACTTAGTAGTTAGTTAGTACACTAGACTATCAGATTACCTAGGTAGAAAGATATGTAAATGGACTGTAGAGGAAATAAATAAATTTGAATATATCCAATCCTCGTCACATCGTCACATTGTGACATCGTGGGTCCAGAAACATTGTTCCCCAGCTGTTCCCGTTGGCGGGTCCTTTCAAGGCCGACTGACGACATCAAATGGGATCCGGCATGATCCGAACTTATACCGAACCCTCCGGGATTCCAGTGTTCCAATAGAGAAGCCTTCATTATCAATGTGAGGTATGGCATACTATGTAGAGATCCCGGGTCTGCAGTCCTGCGATTAACAGATGAGGTCCCCAAAGCATATCAACCATACTACTCAAATTCGCGTTATGGTTGAGAGATGTTTAATATTTAACGGGTGTTAGTTGAGGAGCCATTACCACACTGGAGTTGAGGACTCTTTACCTTGATGGCTCAGTCATATTTCAAGTCACAACAGTATTGACAAATTGACCTAAATAGATCTTGGACAAGATGAACTAATAGTTAAGTCAATTAATTCATCATTGTTGGGGTTTCCGGATGTTGCGGCGGAATGGCCACAGCTCAACGGAGCATGTCTTCGGTAAGGCACCGGTAACCAGAAAACCTCGGGTATTCAAAGTGATATTGGAACTAAGAACAAGACCATCTGGCCGAGAATATTTCAATTAGTACGGAAGCGGTCGGTTCAAGATTCAATTCACTCTTTTTACTTTGCCGTTTTGGTTTTCTTCTTTTGCGTAGAAGCAAAGTTGAGTCCGTCGATGATGAACCCACCTCGGCACGTAGGCTATCATGAGATAGCGCAGAAACAGTATAGCGCTGTGCTAGAACCAACTCCGATGTATCGAAGAATGACCTTTTGACACGAAAAGAATATCAGGGACATCTGGAGTCTCACTCAGCTTTTGGTCAGTCAATTGGTGTGGGCGGAACGTTGAAACAGTCAAGCTGGTGAGGCCCCACAAATTGCAGTGGTGTTCCCTCCCAATTGCCCTGCCAGCCAGCTGCAGCGGCAGGCAAATCAAAATAAACAGTAACAGTACCACTAACAGTACCACTAACAGTAGCAGTAATAGTAACAGTAACAATAGTGCCACGGCTGCTCTCACCAACCAACATCAACAAACACGCGTTTCTTGCTGCTGCAGCACACTCCAACCCAGCACACTTTCTCCTCAACTATGGTACCTCACACCCCACAGGGCTCTGGAGGTGACCGGCCATCGTCACCTGCTAGCTCAAGGCGAGGGTCAGCCTCAAGCACTAGCAACCGTTTCGTACCAGGAGTCTCCAGTTTGCCGCGACCACAGACCTCGTTGCGCGAGTCCAGGGTAAGTCAAAGTCGAGATAAACATTACACCATTCCTCCTGTGCAGACCCTTCTGGCCTCTGCTTGCAGCATTACTGACCTGAACCCAACCCTTTCCAGCTGAACGCCATCCGCGCAAATAGCAGTCAGCCATCTTTCAACCTCACAGCCGAAGGCCGCTCCCGCAACTCCCTGGCCCAGTCGCAATCACCCTCACGCTCCATATCGCGATCCCGCCAGCCTACAACCTCCCCGGCCTTCCAGGGTTCCATGTCCCCCGATTCCTCCAAGGAGAACATGGCGCCCCCAGATGCGGAGAAATACGAGGCCCAGAGGCGGCAGATCGAACAGCTCAAGGCCGACCTCGGCACCCTGCGGTACAACATCACCACGGCCGAGGCCGAGAAGGAGATCACCCGGCTCCAGCACGACAACGAGCTGCGCAAGGCCAAGGAGCTCGCCGACGAGGAGTTCAAGCGGAAGCAGGCCGAGGAGAGCGAGAAGAGCGCCGCCCTGCGGCTCGTCGAACGGTTACAACAGGAGCTGCAGGAGCTTCGCGACGGCCAGGATGGTGAGAAGGCTGAGGCGGAGGCGCGGGCCAGGGCGGCGGAGGAGCAGGCTAGGGCGCTGAAAGAAGAGCTGGACGATATGAGTTCCGCCAAGGACGAGCAAGCGCGGTTGGAGGAGAGGAAGGTCGCGGACTTGAATGTGCAAATCCAAACGGCAAGGAATCAAGTCGCAGCGCTCGAACAGGATGGACAGACGAGAGAAACCCTGCTGCAGCAGACCCAGAGTCAGTTGGCAGAAAAGGACACCGCCATCAGTGAGATGGAATCAGAGATGCTGAGGTTGAAGGCGCAAACGGGCGATGCCGACACAATGGGAATAATACGGCGGGAGCTGTCTGAGCTGGTCACACACTGTCGTGGCCTGGAGGCTACGAATAGGGATCAGCTCGCAGAGCTGAAACGTCTGCGGCAGACGCACAAGGCTGTGGAGATTGTCGAGGAAGAGAAGGCTACCCTACAGCGGAAACTGGAAGCTGCCGAGGACATAAAGAATGAGCTGGCCGAAGAGCGGAGGCAAAGAGAAAGGTTACAAGCTGAGCGCCTGGCTTGGGCGGCGTACCTGGAGCGTGAAGGCCAGGCCGACTTTGATTCTCCTGAAGCCGTGGCCCGAGCACTGGTAGCAGAACGCTTGAACTCTGCTTCTCTACTGGAGAAGCTCGGCTCAGTCCAACCACAAGTCGCAGAGAGGGATTCCATCATCAGAGATCTCGAGGAGGAAAAGGCAGGTCTGGCCGGCCAGATCGAGAAGCTCAAGACTAGCCCGAGTGCTGGCCCCGCTGACAAGGCGCGGCAACGACTGGACCGCCAACGTGCTCTCGCCGAAAAGGAGGTCGAGTTCCTGCGCGCCCAATTGAGATCCTACGACAGCGAGGACCTCACCCTTCAGCCCGAGGCATACGACCAGGCGAAAGCACAGAGGATACAAGAGCTCGAATCGCTCGTGGACCAGTACAAGACCGAAGTCCACGCCCTCCAGTCCGAACTGGCCTCCCTCGAGTCGTCCCGCTCCACGAGCCCCGCCGCCGTGGCAGGGACGAAACGACCCCTCCCCACCGAGGACGGCGAGGCTGCCGTCACACAACAACAACAAAACCACGAGCAGCTCGGCCAGCTGGCGCGCAAGAACCGCACGCTGCAGGACGAGTTCTCGAGCCTGCAGACGAGCCACAAGCTCCTCCAGAAGGAGCTCTCGGTCGCGCAGGAGCAGCTCGCGGCCGCCAGGCAGTCGGGCAGCGTGCGCGTGCTCCAGCTCCGCGCCAACCCGACCGACGAGTACCAGGCCGTCAAGCAGGCGGCCATCGACGAGCTGCGGGCCGAGAACGAGCAGCTCCGGGGGCTCGTCCAGGGCGGCGGGGCATCCTCGTCCAACCCCAGCTTCCCCGTGGTGCCCGTGTCGACCCTCGTCGCCCTGCAGCGCGACCTGCAGGCCGCCCGGGACGACACGGCCTCGGCCCGCAAGAAGTGCCAGCGCCTCAAGGAGGTCTGGACCGACAAGTCGGCCGAGTTCAAGGAGGCCGTCTTCCAGCTCCTCGGGTGGCACGTCACCTTCATCCCGTCCAACAAGATGCGCCTCGAGAGCGTCTACTACCCCTCCGAGAGCGACGAGCACGAGCGCTCCATCGTCTTCGACGGCGAGAGGGGCTCCATGAAGGTCGGCGGCGGGCCCAGGAGCGCCTTCGCCATGAAGATCAACGACACGCGGAAGTACTGGGTCACGGAGAAGAACTGCATACCTGGGTTCCTGGCGGCCTTGACGCTGGAGTTGTATGACGAGGCTGTCCGGGAGGGCAAGGAGATATAGGATTGCCATTGGATGGGATGCTCATGGACACCCGGTAGCCGTAATGATGATTTCGTGACGAAGCATCTGCAAAACTTGTCTCGTTTGACTTGATGATCTTGTCTCGCACGTGAAGTACCTACTTCTGGATATAATCGGGTTGCAAGGTATCTTGAGGGCGCCCACCAGTAGGCACTTGTCGGCTCGAATACATACTCATGTAATCAATGAACCTGTTGTCAGCCCGCCAGGAAGGTCATTCAGAAATCACATATGATTCGAGGCCGTGGACGCGGTAAGTAAGCGCGAGTGGACAAATGAGTCGAATATATGTGACAAAAAGAAGACTATCTCGGTACAGAGTATGTGTGTGGGTGTGTGAAGGTACAAGGTATGGTATAGTAGTAGCAGCGTCATGAATGTCCTCCCCAAAATGTCTCGTGCGCGAATGCAAAATTATCCTCCTTCCGGCCTGCCTACCTGGCCACAGTCTCAATATGCAACCCGCCCCGCACCATTATCATTATCCCGCCCCGGTTGAGTCGCGTCGCAATGCACTTTGAAGCACACCCCCTTTTCTCGCCGTCATTGCCCCCACTCGTTCTTACTTGGCCTCATACTTCCCACTGACGATCTTCCTGGCCGTCGGCACCTCGCGCCAGCTAAAGTCCTCGACCTTCGTCCTGGGGCTCGCCGCAACGCTGTCGTCCGCAAAGGGGTCATCGTCATCACTTTCGTCCTCCTCCTCTATGGCCTTTCCTTTGCCTTTACTCTCCGCCTTCCGGCTTATCGATATGAAGTGGCTCCCCTCCTCGCCGGCGGTGGCAGAGCTCATGTACTCCCACCGCGCCTCGATGACACCGGGCTTGGGCTCCGCGTTCTCGGAGCCAATGACCCGGCATATGATCTTTTGCCACTCCTCGCTCGGCTGAAGGGTGACATCGCCCAACCGCCAATAAACCAGGTGCTTGTCCTTCAAGTGCGTTCCCGTTGGTTTTGTCTGCACACCGCTGGCCCTTGCGTTTTCATAAGTGGCTACTAGGGTGAAGCCCTTCAGCAAGACCGGCCTGTCGCCTCCCAAGAACTCTGGGTTCAGTTTGTACAGCAATACAAGACCGAGCTTATCACCCATGGGCTTCCATGATGGCTTGATGAGCAAGGGGCAGTGGCTTGCAAGATGAGCGGACGATGGCTCCTCGGCGTGTACGCGGTATGTGAACCCGGGCGTGGCTGTCTTGGAGGGGATATGCGATAGGTCGAGGGTGAACTCCTCCGGCGACGGCGTGCTAGAGACAAATATCCTGTTCGGGCCAATCGATTCCAGGCTGGGGAAGTCATTGATACGGATGGTTTCGCGAGCTGCGTAAGGCGTTAGATCGGTACTCCCTCGAAGGCCTGTGTATGACAACTTACAGTCAGAGACCATGCCGTCTCCGTTATATGCAAAGGCTATCTCGCCATGAATCTTGACAGTCTTTAGTGCGCCGTCCTCAAAGGTTACTGACACCGACTCGATAATGCTAGAGTTCAGACCCGGCGCGGTCAACTCCGGGTGTTTACCATGCGCCATGCTTCCCAGGCTCGTCGCACTCCTTACGGACTGCGTATCGCTGGTTCCAGTTACGCTTGCCTCGCTTGCAAGAGTATGTATTGCTGAGGGCCTAGAGCTCATGCTGCTGCTCGCGCCGTGCAGCGCGGGTGATGGTGGAAGGTTTTGTGTTGGTTCACCAGGCGACAAAGTGGCCGCAGGCTCCGCACCCGGCAGGGCAATGGTGGAAGGCATGTACATGGTGTTCCGCACGTCTCTGCGGCCACGGACAGTACCTGCTCTCCGAGCAGGCAACCCGAGAGTATTTGCGACGCTCAGCTGAGCAGCCTTGGCTGCGTCGGGGTCCTCCTCAGCGATCGGGCTGTTTTGGATGTTGAGCCTGAATAGCTGTTCATGGTCGTCCCCTCCTGCCTCATGTGCAGCTTCTCTCTGTGCCTGGGAGATCGGGTCATTGGCCGCAGGCGGGATCGTGAATCCATCGTTGTCCTTCGCAGGCTCGCCCTCCTTGTTGAGTTGCGACGGTGGGGGTCCAGGAGGTGGCGGGGTGTCAAATATTTCTTCTGCCGTCATCCCGTTAAGATGAGCAGACATCGCGCCCGTCGGCGGACCAGCAGTCGAATCTTCGGTACGCGTACCGTTCGTTTCGCCAGCTTGTTCGCCATCCTCAGGCCTGGGCAGTCTCGGGGCATCAGGGTCCTCGGCCAAAGCATCTAGCCTGCCTGTCGGGATAGCCAAATTACTTGATGAGCCATGCGGCGATAATCTGCCGTGGCTGCTGGAAGTACGGCTGTAGGAATTACTCTTCCCTGGTGACAGTTGACCGAAACCCGCATGTACACTCGACCTCCTGCGGCCGAACACTGTTCCAAATTTACTCCGCAGCTTGGATTCTACGTGGTATGTTAGCCATTTGACGAGGTGCAACTGCGAAACAAGCCCGAACAATGGTTACAAACATACCGGATTTCTCAGTGCTTCGCACGGAATGTTCGCTTCGAGCATCATTATCATAGGAACCTGCAGTGGGCGGCGGGGGTGCCAGGCTAGAATCGGCAGTGGAAGGAGGCTGAGGGGCGTTGAGAGACGACGACTGCCTCGTCGCTGTTGGTGTCCTGGTTATGCTTCCATTTCCACTTCCACTTCCATTTCCAGTCCCAAGTCTCCTTTCGTTCTTGGGCCGCCCACCCGTCACTTTTGCCACGAAATTGTCCACCTCTCTCGAAGTATCAGCCTCCAAGATCGTAGTAAGCGCATCATTAGCCGCGGCTCGTAGCCTGTCTGTCTGGTCCACTTCGTGAGTTTGCAGTTGGGTAAGGACATCTCGGAGATGGTTACACCGCTGCTCGTCCAGGGCTTGCATTGTCTCGAGGATGAAGGGGGCCTGGGACTCCCACTGCGATGAAGCTGACTCTAGCCTTGCGTTCGCCGTGTCCACCTTGAGGGCATTGGCCTTGCCGCCTTTCTTAGATAGCTTCTCGACCTTCTCCTGTGCGTCCTCCAGCTCCTTTGCGATGGTGGACAAGTTTGATGACATAGTCTGCATGTTCTGTACATCTTTGCGACTGTTGAATTGGCGAAGTGGCGATTCGACGTCCTTCTCGACACGTTGGGAGAAGAGGTGGTGTGATGCGGCGATAGCGTCGGTGGAGTGGAGGATCTTGTCCCAGGAGGGTTGGAAGATGCTAGGGATCAAAGGGCGCACGGTCAGCTTGCTCATCGGACGGCAAACAAGATTGAGATGGAGAGTAGGCAGAACTCACCTCAACTCGGACGAAGCATTGGGAACTTTGAACAGTAACAGTCGCTTGAGCCCAGCGACGTATTGCTCCTCGACTCGTCGGCGTTCCTGTGATGCGACCCCTTAGTCACTCGGATCCTCTGCCGCAGCCCGTGGAACGAATCCTATCAAGTGTAGCGACTCGCATCGTGGTCGTCATACCTGAAGCCAATCTGCGATTTCGGTATTGGTCTTTGCAATCCGTTTCAGCCGGTCGTTGACAATTTGTACTGCCTGGATTGGCTGGAGGCTTGCCTGTGGGATGGGCGGAAGAGGACATGGTCAGCAAACATCGGTTGTGTTGTCTGTGGTGACACCGGCCAGAATGGTACTCGAGTGCCCGGCGCGTTGGGTCCAGCGGGATTCAGCTTACCAGCATGGCTGGATATTCCGATCTCTGAAACTCATCCATTGCTCCTGGTATGGTATGTACGGTACGTATGTTTTGCGCGCAATCACACTGCGATCGAGGTCGGAGGAATGGTTCAATTCATCGGGCGACAATGGATGTCTCGGTACGGTCGGCGGTGCAATAGAAAGGTAATCTGGAGTAAGTGTACTGAAGCGCAGCAGATCAGGGTTTATGTGGTGAGTATTGGTCTTGCGATGTCGAAGGGTGAAGGCGGCGTCTGAAGCTAGGTGATGCTCCAGATGGATACTGCGATTTCCGGTGTAGTAATTGATGTTGGATGATGTTGATGGTTGGGCTAAGAAAAGCTCCGGATGGGCAGGATATCAGATAGGAGAATCAATGGATTCGATGTGGTTTTGGCATTGGCAGTTGTTGGAGTTCGTCACACTCACGACGTCAAGAACACAACAAAAACAAGGTGATGTGATGTGAAGCAACAGGTTGATGTTGATGTTGATCGTGGATGGGGTAAATTTGGGGTGCTGGGGTGCTTCAATGTTGGCTTGTGTTCTGCCGGCTCGTACTCCGTTATCCATCCGGTGCAGGGTGCAGACAGGTGTGGACAGCACTAACAGCTGCACCTAAGCCTGAAAGAGAAAATAGGCCGGTACCTAAAGTAGGCCTACGTCAAGGTGGCCTGGGTAGGTACCGTATCTGCGTATGTCAAGTGCCTAGGCACGCATGTACCTACCTAGACTTACCTAGGCACCTAGGTACCTAGGTAGTCTGTAGTCTGTAGTCTACCTGTCTACCTGTCTACGTGCCTAGGCATGTTCCATAGGTTACGTATTACTAGATGAGCTAGGGTAAGGGTTACAAGGTTGTGCTTCCGATTCATTATTAAAGAAAGGGAAATAGCAAATTGATCCTATTTCTCGTGCAATCCCTCGGAAATCAAAAGCTTAGGACATCGTGAGGGCCCAACCCAACGTATCCATACTTACTCAAGTATGTGAATACGTACGTACATACAAGCTACGGCCACATATCGGCACTCATGTACGAAAAGGGGCCCGTGATTTCCTTCTCCTTCCACGGCTCCACTGGCTGAGAGAGCCTGAAACTCAATTTACAAGAGAGAGAGGGTCAGACTGCCTGACTGACTAACTGACTGACTGAGACCGTGATCGCCCAATATCAACGGTCATGTCTCACTCACCTTGATTGATTGCGCCTCCCCTGCGTACTCCCACAACGTCCAGATCGAACCTTTTGAAGTGGTCGTGATAAACCACCCTTATCATGGCTGATCTTCAGGATTGGCGAAACAAGCTCACCGCTTCAGAGAGATATGACAACATCCAGAAAATGTACGTCATGTGCAGCCATGTCTATCACCCGTCAGAGGCCGGCACTTACTGATGTCTAAAACGTGCCAGTCAGCAGGCAATAGAGTCAAATGAAGACCTATTTCCCGGAAAGACCGCCTTCGCCATAGAAAATGAAGCCTACAATTCCGTGTCATCACGAGTAAGTGGCACCTTCCTGATCAAAGAGGACTCAGGCGCTGACCCCGACTTCAGGAAGAGTACGACGCAGTATGCAACATCTCTCAACCCTTGAAGGACCATGAGCCAGAGTCAATATCATCTTCCCCGCCTTACGTTCCCGGTGAAGGCGAAGGCGAAGATGGTAACGACGGCGATGACTATGGTGCAGACGAAGACGCCGGTGAGAGGATAGGCCCCTACCAAAATTGTCAATACATCGGCAGCGGTGTCACCTCAGAAGTATTCCGATACAAAGGCCGCGCACTCAAGGTCATTATCGAGACTCAAAACATGGAGCCTCACGACCCTTTCCGCGAAGCCAAGATTCTTGAGCAGCTCAGAAAACCTTGCATCCCCCTTCTTGAGACCTTCCGCGACCACGAACAGCGCTTCACCCTCGTCTTTCCCTACATGCCTCTGACACTGTCCGACCTTCTTGAAAGCGGGTCTATCAGCGATGTCCAAGTCCGAAGAATTTTCAGGGACGTGTTCCAGGCCCTAGCCGACATCCACGGGAAAGGCATCATCCATAGGGATGTCAAGCCCCAGGCTATCCTCCTCGCCTCCCCGGACGGGCCGGCATATCTCTCCGACTTCGGCACCGCGTGGCATCCCGAACTTTCTGTATCCACTGAGGCCGCCGACGCCAAAATTCTTGACATTGGAACCGGTCCGTACCGTGCACCCGAAGTCTTATTTGGGCACAAGTCGTACGGGACAGTTGTGGATATGTGGGGCGCGGGATGCATGCTGGCCGAATGTGCACGAAAACCGCCCAAGACGCTATTCGAGTCAAGAGCGGTGCACGAGGACGGGAATCAGTTGGGATTGATCCTGAGTATCTTCAAGACCATCGGCACTCCCACGCGGGAATCGTGGCCCGAGGCTGTAAATTTCAGGACGCCGCCTTTCGACATTTACAGGGTGTTTCAGGGGCGGCCATGGGAGGAAGTATTGGATGGTGTGGATGATGGCTGGAGAAGCATGGTGAGGGAGATGGTAAGGTATGATTCGGGGAGGATGACGGCTAAGCAGGTAAGTTTTTCTATCCAAGGCCGGGGCCATTATTTTGGGGTACATTGCTGACCAGCCCTTAGGCTCTGGAACATCCATCCATGAAAGGAGACATGGCTACGTGATATGTCAGTAACGACGGGAGGCGTCGACAAGGTCCTCAGGTCTATCCGGGGTTGTGGTTGAGGTGACAAAGAACATCAAACAATGCCGTTGTCCGATCTCTTTCTCTGTCAGAGGGCTGTTGGAAGTCAGCATCAAATTGAATGGACCGTGGCTCAGGTGGTCGACGCAGAGCGTATATCAACCAATGCAACTACCATCTCAACTTCTCTTCATGTTGCCCTCTTGATCTTGTTCATTATCGCCGTATTTTCAATCCCACCGTACTATCCCCCCGAATTTGAATGAAGACATCTTTCAATACCTTGATCATGAAAAAATTTACTGCTCCTCAATCCGAGGGCTCCCAGCCCCGAGCAGCTCCTCCTCCAATCCGTCAACTTCTCAGCTGCCTGTACTCTAGAGTCACAGCCCAAGATTACACCCACGATGCCAATCCTTGGAGCGACTCCGACCCAGGATTACAATCCATCTCCACGGCTTCCTTGGAACTACTCCAAGATCACGCAGGTTTTCACATGCAGGCCTTTCTCTATATACATGATCTACTCGATAGGGAAATACTCGACAGGAAACTCATATCTCGGACTCAGCTATTCAGAGCGACGAGCTCGAGAACCCTACCCGAGGGGTCCAGTGTCAGCGAGGTGCTCTTTGACGTCGAGGACTTCGAGCCTCTCCATGGTTTTCTCGGGGCGCGAGACTACAGTGATGATTTTCATGAATCCGTGCCTGGAGAACGGATCGAAGCCATGGCCAGGATGGCTTATTCCTGGGTTGACGGCGACCGGTCAAACGCAGCTCGACGGCGTCGTACAGACTCAAGGCCGACGGCTGTCAGGTCCCAGTCATCACTCAACACGGCCGTCGGAGCCAGGACTGGGGCTGGATCGGATGAGCAATCCAATAAGAAGGATCAATCCATCGCGGATGTGTTGGAGCTTGAAGTTGAGATGGATTGTTTCGACCAGGTCGGGGATGCCGAGTTGTTCTCGGAAATGGAGAGTACTAACGGCAGGTAAGATACAAGGCCACGATTCTGTCTGCAGCGGTCAGCTTTGAGTGGATGCTAACCTGGTTCAAGTGTGGACTCATCGTCACCGTTGCTGAGGAGGGAATGCTTGGGGAAAGATAAAGAAGACGAAGTGTCAGTTGATAGGAGCTGTGGTATAGGTGGCCCCAGGGCGAGTGTCAAGGCCAAGGGACAAGGGCCTAGGAAATGGTGGCTACTCTGGTTCTCAAATTAGTTCGACTTTCTCTTTTCATGGGTATATGGAAGACGGAAGGTATGGGCTCTGGATATTTCAGAAGGAAGGGTTTTGTAAACTGGGGTCACCCGCCTTGTAAAAGATATTGCAGTCTTTTGCAACTGGATAATGTGTCAGTGATCAGGATACCAACGACCCTTCCTGATATAAGTTGAAGCGCGATTCCCAGTCCCAGGTCAAGCTCGAATCTCGCTTGGTACAGCTGACGCGAATTGGTTTACATATACCAGAAGTGAGAATCCACATACTCTAGTCAGTATAGTCCAGTTCCCTCGGCATCCTAACGAGAAACGAGATTGCCTCTGAGCCTAATCCGAGTTTTACAAGGAACTGGAAGGAGGATAGAAATCAGATTTGGATTGGCTCCATTGTTTGCATTTGTATGAATGTATAATGGGTGCCCAGGTGCCAGATGGGCTACAGTTCTATTTGGGTACCTAGGTAGGTATAACCCAGTGCCAGGATTTGGTTTGCAAAACCTCCAAGGTTCCCATCCATAAAAAACAAAAAACATAGCCTCCCCCTCCCTTCAGGATTTGTCACATTGGACGCATGTAGAACTCCGGTTCAAAAACATTGTTTTCTGTATCAACCGGTATGTGTTATTCCGTCCTGTTGCTCTGTCCTATCTCATCCATCTGCCCTAGCTAAAGTAGCAGTATCTACTGTCTGATATATAGGACTCATCCAGTCTCTAGCTGGCTGTTGTGCCTAGCATACAAGTACTTCGCCCCTACAGGTCTTCGCCTGAAGACTTCGATTGGACACCAAGATACTCGAGTGTGCCCAAGTAGAGTAAAGCATGTGCATGATAGTAACTGGAGTGTACAAGTGAGACGTAGGTAACTCAATACTTGGTAAGATGAAAAACACATGTATAAACATAGGGACTAGAAAGTTCGACTTAGCAGTGAGGTCTTACAGACCTGAATGATACGGTATATTTACACACATCTGCCCGTGGACTTTAAAGTCGGTACTGTATATCGAGAGAAGTACCGTATTTGCACGTCCCCCTGAATGTATACCTTGTTATTTGCACTGGCCCCCTTGGAGTTTATAGCAAGCAACACTGGAGCCCAGTGCCATGCTGCTGATGCTCAATTGCTGTCGATATAACAATATGGTGGCCTCCAAATCAATTCGCGTGACTGATTGAGTGTGAACCTTTGTATCAGTGGCTGAACCAAGCTGTTGAAAGACTTAAAACAAGTGTTGTGCACTGAGTTCCCCATGGCGGCCTCTGTCTCGACTATCCCGGGTGCCCTTCAACACCATGCTGGCATTTTCACGATCTTGGCCATGCCCGGCTTCCCACACAAGCTCACTGCCAGTTACTTCTTTATGTGAGGTCCCATTTCCTCGCAATAATCCCCTCGCTTTGTAAGCGCACTAACCAGAAATTACACCCTCGTTGCCTGCCAGCTGATCACTATTTTGGCTCCGGGTGTAAACTGCCACTGGTTGAACCCTTCTTTCTTGTTTGCACAAGAAATTATCTTGCCAGACTGTCTACCTTCAAGCCTCTTGTTCTTTCTCCCCCAGCTAAGAGAAATCAACCATCCGGAGTCTTCACCTAACAACCCAAACAGCCTCCAAGATGTCGTCTTCGAACGCGAATTCGCCGGCCTACATGGAGGTCGCAGACCCCTGCATAGCCTGCGTCCTCGAAATGTCTAATAATCCCGAGGCTCGTTGCATGACTGACTTTGGTGACACTTCCATCAAGAACACTTCCGAGGAGGGCTCTTCCCAGCAGCGCACTACAAAGAAGTGCAAGCGTTGCTCTGAAAAGAACACTGGCAAGGACAAGCCTTGCGTTGGCGTAAGCATACGATTCCTGCATCTATAATCCTTTACATGTAACTGATTTGTATAGGTCCCTGCCAAGGCCAAGGACCTGGCAGAGGAGGTCATCACAGCAGCCAAGGCGGTCAGCGATATCAAGAAAGAGATGGCTAAATTCGTCAAGAGAAAGGAGGAGACATTCTCCTCGAACTTGACGACGAAGAACAAGATCCAGAGAGAGTTGATCGATCCCCTCCAGGAGCGCCTCGACTCTGTAAGTTCAACCCGTTTCGAAAGATTCAAGGATGGGGAGGGCGAATCAGGCAGCCCAACCAACCGCAAACCCGAAGTCATCAGACCGGAATGACCCGCCGATCAGTCTCAAGTACACATGCGCGAAGACCTCTTGGGCAGCTATCGAGAACCAAGAAGTGAACATTGGAATGACTTGTCCAAGCCAAGTTGCTACAAGAGGCTGGCAGACCGAAACAGCCCATCGGCTTGCGGAAGCTTTGAATGTGCCACATAACACGTAATTTCCCATCCACACTGTAAGTCATCGATCCCCTACCAATACAAATGTGCGCTCTGGACGCACGAGTGCGAAAAGCGAGCTACAAGACCACTCAGTTGGAGCTAGCCAATACAGCCCAGAACTTCCTTCGTGTCGAGGCCCACCCGCCTGGTCTGCATAACCCCAGGGGTAGTCCGCAGGCCTTCGACTTTGACCCGAATATAACCAACCTACGCAGCGCCGGCGATGGAACTGATTCGAACGCAGAGCAGGTCGCCAAGGTGGATCGTAGCCATGAAGTCGAGGCTTCCAAGAAAGAGTGGGAGAAACTATCTACACGCGCTCTGGGCTACATTTCGGAAACCCCTTCTTCCAGCTACAGGACGGAACCTCTGGACTCGGGCCCTCTTCACAACAAGTAAGCTATGTCACAGCCGTGAAACAGCCTTGGGATAGTGAAACGAATGAGTGATCGCGATCATGGCCGATGAATGACAATGGATTCAGCAACAGCAGAAGGGATATCATAGATGATCATAGAGTGTCAAGGACAGACGTGAACTCATAGACTGGATTGTTGCTTAGAATTGCATTCATGTACTTTTGGGTATCTAGTTTACAGTAGTTTCTACTTGACCTGGTTGTCGGACATCGCTTCTGGAAGTAAAACGGGTATAGGCTCACAGGAAAGATAGATGCATATCGCTCCCTTCAGACCGATTGCAAGGCCCACTGAGTTTCAAGGACTCTCCACATGTGTATAAATTCGTACTCTGAGACCAATTTCGTCCTCTTGTTCTTGACGATGAGGTTTCGAGCAAACTCCTCGGAACCTGGTTCAGCTACCCTCAGACACGCCTCCACGGCCGCCTTGACCTCCATGATTGGGTTGACCCGCGGAGTCTCGCCGAACATCTCATGGAAACACCATCGTAGCGCATCTTGGCAGCGACGCTGATGGTTTGTCTCGGCCAGAATCGTCCAGAGATGGATGTACATCTTTTCTGATCGTCTCTCCAGGAACTTTGGTGGCATGCGCCATATCTCCCAGAAACGATCCCAGTTGCCCTGTGTGGCGTAGGCATCCATAAGTCGCATCACAGCCTCTTCACCCATGTATGGTAAGTCGGCCTGGAGGATGAATTTCTCCAGGACTTTTTGGAGCTCACCCATCTCCTCTCCCTGAGACTCAGTGCGTACCAGAGATTCAGTGAGAGACACAATGACGTCCGCGGTGATGATTGATTCGCCACGTTCGTACATGGTACCTAGAATTTCAAGCGCGAGATCCGTCTGCTCCTTCAGCGGAATTTCACTGCCACTGGGTTCTAGGTAGACAGCCTGTAGCATCTCCATATAGTGAGCCCGATGGCAGATGATTCCCAAAAGCTCCATCTCCCGGACGAGGCCGCGTAGATGAGCCAAGTCGAAACGCCGCACGCCAATCTTCCTGCCGGCCACACATAGCCACAGGCGAAATCGCCAGCTGTTGTCGGCAGTCAGGTATTGAATCTGCTTGTTCCAAGCTTTGATGAAAGGCGGATGACGTCCAGTCTCGGAGTATTCTAGAGCCTCGATGGCGTCTCCATGGGGAAGGCCGGCGAACTGTGCCTGGAGCTGCTCCAACTCGGTCAATCTGTCATTTAGGAATGGCCGAGGGCCTAAGGATGTGTTAACGTGGTTCGTAGGCGAGTCGCTTGTTGGCGGGTCAATTACCTGGTTGCTGCGTCTGACGGAAGTCGAGAAAAAGCGGCGCTGAGAAGGTACTGCAAGGACCTTAGGTGTGCCTCCCTCGGTGAACATTGGGACCTCATTGGGTTCAGGATCGGCCTCTGCGTATTCCAGGTCATCCTCAACAAGGTTCTCGACTCCCCTTCGTGCCAGGATGCGGGACCACAGTGTCTCGAGATCCAGTTCCTTG
Organism: Cytospora schulzeri; assembly: GCA_003795315.1. NCBI lineage: Eukaryota > Fungi > Ascomycota > Sordariomycetes > Diaporthales > Cytosporaceae > Cytospora > Cytospora schulzeri. Next base: position 383,755 of record LKEA01000023.1, on the reverse strand, counting down.
CGCTTCGATTCGGTGAGCATCTGGACCACAATCGTGGTGCCGGTCTGTCGGGTACCAAACCCGGTAGCGGTTTCATACTCGATAGCTTCCTGGGAGTCAGATCGTATGGTGCCCAAGTTCATGCAAATCCAGCGCGTGGTGATGCCATCATCGCCTCCGAGAGGCATAGCCGAAGTTCCCAGCAGCTTTGCTTTCCTCTGCTTGCGACGCATCTTGATCTTGAACTCGTTCGGGCCTAGTAGTCCGTCGGCATGGGCTTGTATGCCCCTCTTCCGCAGCCATGACTTGAGGTTGCCGGCGGATACGTGAAGATGGCGCTCGCTACGAGCAGTTCCGAAGAGCATAAGCAGGCTTGGTCCCAGGGCGGCCGGAGGGTCCAAGGTTCGGAGATCCAAGAGGTTCAACTCATCCAGACCCATGTCCTCAGCCACAAACTTGACAAGGTCGGGCATGATGGCTGGGACACCTTTAGGCACCTTGGGCAGGGGTTGAGCCTCGCTGACAAGGGCCGGATGTCTAGGTGGCTCCTCCTCCAGATACCACGGTTTCTCCTCAACATCCTTCTCAATCATTTCTAGCTCCACCTTTTCCCATTCTGCTTCCAAAGACTCTCCAGAGGCCGTTTCCTCAACAGTCTCCCCTGATGGCTTCTCAGTGGAGTAGAATCTCAGCCGTGAAGCGGAGGCAGTTTGTGACCGCAGGAGAGAGGACCCTGAAGACATAGACAGCCGCCGAGATGCATTATTGATCACGGCGGCAGATTGAGGAGCGAAGAGACGGAGAATGGATCTTTGGCCGGCAGAGCACCCTGCTGCCGTGGCCCTTAGTGCTGGTCTCAGAGCCATTGTTCGTTGATTTCTCTTGTCGTGGTTTGTGAGGTCTAAACTCTTGTACTCTGGACCCTGAAGTTTGAGGCTCCAGATGTCTGCATGCTATCGTTTATCGTATACATACCTAGGTATTTAAGTACGAAGTCCTGTATGTACGGTAACTTTTTCTGGAGTGACGCCACTCACCTCCTCAGTGGGGACACAGCTTGGCCCGTGCATGCATATTGGATCCGGCTCACCACTGCCCAGCCAGTCATATGTATGGACACATCCTAGGGTTCTCAGGGTTCCCAGGGTTTCCAGAGTGTCCCAGGGTTTACCCAGCTCGCATCACTTATCTCCTATCACCTATCAGCTTATCGTCGGGCGGTCAGACTTTGCGACGCCCTTGATCGCCGCGCTTGATCGCGACCCAGCAACGGCAAAAAAATTCCGGCTGCTTGGGTTTTTTTCCCTGAGTCTGCATCACCCACGCGCCCCCCACTTCCGGTTGTCTCGTCGTCTCGACTTGTGAAGTAGAGAAATTGTCCCTGACTAGGTGCCGTTATTTTTCTTTAGGTCGACCATCTTTTTCTCCTCCTCTTATAGACCCGTACTATAGAAGGCATTTGACCTTTCAATGAATTGATAACGCCCTTGCTTCAACGGGCTCCCCTTCGTCGCTTGTTCGACATCACACGACATATTCTTCCTTGCGTCTTTCCGCCCTCCAGCTCGTCGACCATCCATCCTTCCTCATCCCCCAAGATGTTCGTCCGAACGAATATCTCGAGGCAGAATCTTCGCCTCGGCCGGTCGGTTGCACGGTTGGCCAACTCATCCGAATGCCGATCCAGTTTGAGCAACCAGTCCTCCGGTCTGCCTGCCACCCGTTCTCTACTATCCACCGGCCAACAACCACGACCATGGCGAAAATCTCCAACCGGCCCTACGGGCCTCCTTAACGAACGTTACATGGCTACGGCGGTGGGTGATGCTGCGGCTGTGCCAGATGCCGGGGCAAGAGTCTATGAATTAAGATCTTTCGATCCTACCATGACCATGGTCCTCAAAGAACCTGTACGCCCGCCGCCTGCACAGAGGACCAATGGCAACGGCATACCTGGTGATATGGAGACGGCTCTTACAGTTTTCGATGCGTGCTTGCAGGTGGGGAAGCTCGATAGAGCTTCCATGGTCCTGCAGCGTATCGAGGCTCTGGGTCATGCCAGCCCCCAACTCCTGATAGACATGAACAACCGATATCTGGAGTGTTGGATAAAACAAATCAGTGCCGATCCAGGTGTAGGCAAGGCCGAGGAATTGCACGCTTGGTACGAGCATCACATCTATGGTGCCGCACTGCCACAGACACCCGAGACAGTTGCCTACATGCTCAAAGCATCGTTTATGACGACGCCTGCTACCGAAAACACCGCCGGCAAATCGAGGTTAGAAAGGCTGGTCAGAAGATATATGGGAATGGTGCCACCTGAACAGGGACTGGATGTTCTTTACTGCACAGATATCTTGGACGACTCCGACGTCGCCGCCATTACTAAGTTTTATCCTGAGTACGACATCAACTACGAAGAGGATGGGGACCTTCCAGCCCCTGAAGATAATGTTGAGGACAGTGCTGCTACTGTCCCCAATACCAGCGCCAAGGAGTCGCCAGTCGACTACAACGGCCCTCTTCCGGACGTGCTGAGCACCCCGCAGAAGGGCATGGGTCTTCAGTCAATCAAAAATACGCTCGAAATCTTCAGGAGAATGAGAGACGGCTACGACATTTCCAAGCTGCCTCTTGCAGAAAGACTGGAGTTTCAGTCGCGCCTAGAGCGCGACTGCATAGAGGTGGCCGTGGAACGGTGGCGAGAAGAGCATGATTCATTGCGGAAGTTGGGACTTTCCACATCTCTAAGCGCGCCGAGTATGAATGCCAAGCTTTGGTCATGGCACCAGGCCCTCGAAGAACGAATCAAGCAAGAATTCAAGGCCATCGAGGCTTCGGAAAAAGCACCAAAGAAGATGGTAGCGGACTACGATCGATGCATCTACGGACCAGTGCTTATGCAGTCCTCTCCAGCAAGACTCGCCGCGGTGACAATCATGTCCACCATAAGCTCACTTGCTTTCCAAGGCGCTGACAAGGGTGTTCTCACAAGCAATCTGCTCAACCATATTTCCAGAATCGTCGAGGAGGATATACGGACCAACTTGAAGCAGGAGCAGGTGAAAACCGAGACTCGCAAGGCCAAGAAGCAGAGAGCTCTCGAACGTCAACGCAAAAAGGCTATGGAGGCCGCAGAGACCGCCACAGATCCTGAGACTGCCACCCTGGATCCTGTTGATTCTGAGCCTCCTATTTTGGAGTCTGCCCTTCTCGAACCTATTGAAGACAAAGTCAAGCCTTGGCCAATCACGCTGAGAGTGAAAATCGCTGCCACTTTGCTTTCGGCGCTCGCCGATGTGTTTAAAGTACAAGTCGTCCGAGAACACCCGGTGACAAAGGAGAGAATGACATCTGAGCAGCCAGCTTTGACTCATACGTCTCAATTCAGGAGAGGCCGAAAGGTTGGCCTGATTTTACCACATCCCGGACTGGCAGAGATGTTGCGCGAGGAGCCGAGAGGCGATTTCCTGGCGAGACACTTGCCCATGGTAGTTGCACCTCAGCCCTGGACGGGTTTTGATAAGGGTGCATATCATGAGTCTCCCGTGCCCTTGGTCAGAATCAAGGCCGGCGAAAAAGACCAGAGGCTCTACGCCGAAGCCGCCCTCATCCGTGGCGACATGGAGCAGGTCACTAAGGGATTGGACGTGCTGGGGAAGACAGCATGGAGGATCAACCGACCCGTCTTGTCCGTCTTCCTAGAGGCGTGGAACTCGGGCGAGCCGCTCGCGAATATACCCGCTCTACACCCTGCTATACCCGTTCCCCCAGAACCTGAACCGTCTACTGACCCCCTCGTCCGACGCAACTGGATCAAGGAGCTCAAGACAGCCCAGAACTTGAAGTCGTCCTACCACTCCCTTCGCTGTTTCATGAACTTTCAACTGGAAATTGCGAGGGCTTATCGGGACCAAGAGTTCTTCTTCCCGCACAACATCGATTTCCGAGGGAGAGCGTATCCTATTCCCCCGTATTTGAACCACATGGGAGCAGACCACGTACGAGGATTGCTTCGCTTCTCTGAAGGCAGGGAACTCGGTGAAAGGGGCATGATGTGGCTCAAAGTTCATCTGTCAAACGTTTACGGTTTCGACAAAGCGAGTCTCAAGGACAGAGAAGCGTTCGCCATGGAACACCTTGATAGTATCTATGACTCTGCCACCAATCCGCTGACGGGCAAGAGGTGGTGGCTCGAAGCCGAGGATCCGTGGCAGTGTCTCGCGGCTTGTTTTGAGCTCAAGGCCGCTCTCGACTCCCCAGACCCGTTGAAGTTTGTGTCTCACCTTCCAGTCCATCAAGATGGAACCTGCAACGGTCTTCAGCATTATGCTGCTTTAGGAGGTGACAGCTGGGGTGCTCGGCAAGTCAACTTGGAACCCGGTGACAAGCCTGCCGATGTGTACAGTGCTGTGGCTGAATTGGTTATCAAAGACATGAAGGCGGACATAGAACAGGGCAACGTGATGGCTAAGATTATGGATGGCAAGATCAAGCGGAAGGTCGTCAAACAGACAGTCATGACTAATGTTTACGGCGTGACGTTCGCGGGAGCAAAGAAACAGGTCCTGAAGCAGCTCGACTCGCTGTATCCGACTATTGGCAAGGAGTCGGGCATCGATGCAGGCCTGCTTGCGAGCTACGTCACTACCAAAATCTTCAAGGCACTGTCCACTATGTTCCGAGGTGCTCACGACATTCAATACTGGCTGGGAGAGATCGGCGGCCGAGTCTGTCGCGCATTGACAGCGGAGCAGCTTGCAAGACTTGAAGAGGCAGGGACTGAGACGACCAGCAAGACCACGAAGGCCAAGAAGATAAGCAAGAACTCCTTCACAAGTGATGATCTCCTTACTATGATGCGGACAACAATCATTTGGACGACGCCTCTGCGAATGCCTATTGTCCAGCCTTACCGGAAGACTACCAGCAAGATTATCTCTACGCCAATCCAGAGTCTCGTGCTCAACAACCCGGACCGTTTCGATCCCGTCAACCGCCGTAAGCAGCTGCAGGCTTTCCCCCCGAATTTCATTCACTCGCTCGATGCCAGCCACATGCTCCTGTCCGCTCTGGAATGTCACGAACTTGGGCTGTCCTTCGCTGCTGTCCACGATTCGTTCTGGACGCACGCCGCTGATGTGGACGTGATGAACCGCGTTCTCCGAGACGCCTTCATCCGCATCCACAGTGAGGACGTGATTAAGAGGTTGTTACAAGAGTTCGAAGCACGGTACAAGGGAGGCCTGTACCTCGCCCACTTGGATAGCAACTCTGAAGCGGCCAAAGCTATCAAGAGTTGGAGGAAGCTGAGAGAAGCCGGCAAGAAATCAGCCCAGGCCGAATTAATTCAGGAGAGGACGAGGATGCGATTGCTCAAGTCTGAGATCGAAAGCGAGAGGGAGGAAGGCAGGAAGATGGTCACGCCGGCCAGCATCTACGAGGAGTTGTCCTCGGAGAGCGACATGGTGAAGGAAGACATGGGCGGCACCACTCTGGGAAGCATGTCGGCACCCAGTACCTCAGATGCTAACGGCGAGGGTGAGGGCGACGAAGCCGAAGCCGGAGAGCTTCCTGGTACCGGTGAGGAGGGTGAGATGATGGATGAGGACACGGCAGCCAACCTTGAGGGAGAGGGAGAGGGAGAGGGTGGTGATTCTCAGACTGACTACACGGCCATGTACACCAACATCAGCCACTTCCAGGAAAAGCTAGCCCCGCCCAAGGCAACAAAGGCCAGACCCAAGACCATCCCGGTCTGGTTGCCGCTCACATTCCCGGCTATGCCCCAGAGGGGAGACTTCGACGTCAAGAAGCTGAGGGAGAGCGAGTACTTCTTCTCGTGATCGTGTCGAGGTCGAGGTATGAGGACTGAACTGCCTTGTATAGAGAGCAAGGACATCATCATTGGGCGGCGTTTTTTGGATTGTCATTTGGGATGGGGCGGCGGCATGGCGTTGCTAGACGAGAGCGAGCGGGGGACAAAAAAGGGGCGGTAGAAGGATGTGTCTGTCTGTGTATCATGTACAATAACTATCTCCCATGTATACTACGTGTATAACAATACCCCCTGCTGGATACAGAATCTAAATAGCAGAAAATCAAGATCTCACCCAAAACGAGCAGAATGACTTGGGTTCAGAAAATGAAGCTCTCGTGAATGGTAAGACTCCTTCTTCAGTGTTCAGCAGTCTCACTATTGCCTGCTCGCAAATGCCTGAACTAGAATGGCGACAAGCAAGACTTGGGGTAGGTACTACTCTATGCAATGCTTCCAATATGGTCTAATAAGGTGACGGGAGGGACGTTGTTATTTTGTCTTATTTGCTTGCCATACATATTGGATGGACTATCTATCTAACTCAGGATTCATGTTTACCCGGCTCCGTTTATCGGACAACTGCGTTCTTCAGGTTCTTGACCGTGCACACACCACCAGACTCGGTCATCAACTTGCCCAGACCGTCCTTGCCCTCCAGCTCCTTGACGACGCCAGCGTCGAAGCCGACCTCCAGGGACTCGGTCGTGGTGAAGCCGGGCTGGAACGTCTCCCAGACCTTCTTCTTGGGGTTGAGCTGCTTCTCGGGCTCGCCCTTCCAGCCGTCAAAGAAGACCCTCTCGCCGGCCTGGGCGTCGGCGGGCGGGTTGATGAGCTCGACGGGGCCCTTGTGGTCGTCGGCCTCGCCCTCCTTGAGGCGGGGGCTGGCGGCGAGGACCATGGCGGAGGACTTGATGCCGCGCATCTTGACGGGCTTGAGGTTGCAGACGACGACGACCTTGCGGCCCTGCATCTCCTCGAGGGGCACCAGGCCGTTGAGGCCGGAGCACACGGTACGCACGACCTGGCCCTCGTACTCGTCCGTGTCGGGCGTGCCCTTGGGGTCGCCCATGGCGATGGTCGAGACGAACAGGGAGTCGGCCTCGGGGTGCTTGATGGCCTTGAGGATGTGGCCGACGCGCAGGTCGATGAGGGCGGGGGACAGGGGCGCGGCGGGTGCCGGGGGTGGCTTCTGCTGCTTGGGGGCCTTCTCCTTCTTCTCCTTCTTCTTGTTGCCCTGCTGGCCCTGGCCCTGGCCCTGGCCCTGAGCCTGGCCCTCGCCGACGACGGCAGCGACCACGGCGTCCTTGACCTCGACGGCCTTCTCCACGGTGCGTTCGACCAGCGTCTTCTGCTCCCCGGCGCCCTCAGCACCACCGGCGGCAGCGGCAGCAGCCTTGGCGGCCTTCTCCTTCTTGAGCCTCTCCTTCTCGGCCTTGACGTCGACGGGCGGCTTCACGTAGAGGATCTCCTCGGCGTCGACGGCGAGCTTGTCTGCCTCGGGGACCTCGAGGCCGAAGGCGGGGGAGTTCTGGACGAAGTCGAGGTGGCGGACGATGTTGGGGTGGCCCTTCTCGCCGGTGCGCTCCTCGGGCGACCAGCCCTTGACGACGGGGGCGAGGGCCGAGTAGATCTCGACGTCGGCCTTGGAGGGCTTGGTGCCCAGCAGGGTGGTGCGGGAGGCCAGGTGGGTGTTGAGGGCCTCGAGGATGGACGAGGTCTCGGCGCTGGGGGACTTGAGGCGCTCCGAGGTGGTGAGCCACTGCTGGATCTCGGCGTCCTCGGTCGCGGAGTAGGTTTGGGAGTTGAGGGCGGCCATTGTGATTGTTTGTTTGTTTGTGAGGATGGCTGTTGTTGTTGAGAAGAATTGGCGGGGGGTGGTTGTAGATACGCTTTGAAGCGCTTGAAGGGCGAGGCGGAGGGAGAACAGCTTGACTGAGTGAATTGAGGACAATATCCTCAACTTTTTTTTTCTTGTGATAGCTACAGTGAATGAGTGAGTGTATGTATGAGTGGTGATGGCGGGGTAGATCGACAGTATTTGGAGTATGAGTCGAAGGAGCTCTCAAAGTTAGAGCTGATTTTTCTAGGGGGCTATTTACACCCCCCTCCCCTCACTACCCCCAGGGTTGTCCTTTCTCTTTTCACCCCTCTATTCTCCCAATGCACACACCCTGCACGCACGGACCGCAATCCAATCTATCGCTGACTCAGCCTTGACTTTTCAATCAAAGCGTCACCCGTCGACGCGTTCGGTTCGCGACGAGATCCAAAAAGTCCATTATGTCATGTATTTTGTATTTCCGTTCTTTCGGTTGTCTGCCACTATCCATGGATGACAATAGACCCAATTGACTGATCCCAACTTTTGCTTTGTGTTTCAGACACGATCATTTCTTCGAGCACTTCAGAGAACTCGCAATTTCTCTTTTTAAGACACGCTTCTTTCTACCTTACACCTCCGTCCACCTTTCACCTTCTCGGCGCCACACGAGGAAGCCCAGACTGTGTCGCGCCAGTGGCGAACTCGACCTCTTTGTCTCGTCGCTTTCCTCTCTACTATTGCCTCTAATTTTTTTTACACCAGCTCTTATCTGCTCGGTTGGTTTTCTTTTTGGATCAGTTATTTACTTGTTTTCCTCTCGGTTATCATAATGACTGCATCGTCGTCCTCCGTCGTCGTTGACGACGCTTCTTCTGCCCAGCGGGGCGACAGCAGCCCCCCTTCATCGCCCCCTGCTGAGGGCTCACCAAAACAACCTGACGAGCCAGGCATCGAGAAGCGCCTCGAGACCGAGGAAGAAAAAGCGCGAGAACGCAATCTGGTGGCTGAGCGAAAGCGCAAAGCCTCGCTCCGCCGCAGAAAGAAGGCAATCACCCCAGCCGAACGCGAGAAGAAGGCTCGTGAGTTGGACGACCTTTTGAAGCAAAGCACTGCATTCGCAGAAATTCTGACCAAAAAGACCGAGGTTCTTGGTCGTGTTGGCGTGTCACTGGACGGAAAGGCACTTGGCGAACATGATCTCCAGATGGCCGAGCAGCCAAAGTGCCTTGTTGGTGGTACCCTTCGGGACTACCAACTTGAAGGCGTAACTTGGATGTACGAGGTATGTCTGCAGGGAATGAGCGGAATTTTGGCAGACGAAATGGGCCTCGGTATGTTTCCACACAACTCCCTTTCTGAGCGAGAGCTGATTCCAAACAGGGAAAACCATCCAGATGATCGGTATCATCGGCCTCCTGCGTGAACAGGAGAACTATCTGGGTCCTCATATCATCATTGCGCCCCTCAGCACTTTATCCAATTGGGTGAACGAGTTCCGAAAATGGGCACCTACGATCCCGGTCATCATGTACCACGGCAAGCCAAATGACCGCAAGGTACTTCGTGACACGAAGCTCTTCCCAAATTTGGACAGGCAGGGCAAACCAACAGCACAGTTCCCTGTTGTCTGTACATCGTACGAGATGGTGATTCAAGACAGCGCACACCTTTCCAGGATCAACTGGGAGTTCATTATCATTGTAGGTTCAAACGACATCCAGTATTCCTGAGCCGTCGTGGCTAACCCACCCCTAGGATGAGGGTCACAGACTCAAAAACGCCGAATCCCGTCTGTTTCAGGAAATTTGCAAGTTCCGCTCTGCTACTCGTTTCCTGATTACAGGCACGCCGCTACAGAACAACCTCAAGGAACTGTGGTCCTTGCTCCATTTTCTTATGCCCCTCATCTTCACGGACTGGGAGGCTTTTGAGACATGGTTCGACTTCACAGATTTGGAAGATGAAGAAGGCACGGCCGAATTCATCAATGATGCAACCAAGCACGACCTCGTGAAGAAGATCCACGCAGTCCTTCAGCCACTTCTCCTCCGTCGGGTGAAGGCGGAAGTTGCTGAATACCTCCCTCCAAAGCGGGAGTACGTTCTCTATGCTCCAATGACGAAGGATCAAACCGATCTTTATAACACTATCCTTGACAAGAACATTGATACACGGGCATACTTGGAGGGCAAGGTTGTCGAGCGTTTGACGAGTATTACAAATACCCCGAGCAGCTCTGTAAAGCCCACTCCGCGGTCATCGCGTTCTGCTAGTGCCAGGGTCAAAGCCGAACAAGGACTTGACGGCGAGACCGTTCAGAAAGATGCTTTGCCTGCCAATAATGCCTTTTCCTTGCTGATGCGCGGCCGGCCTACTAGAAAGGCGTGCATGCCAAACGGACAGGCCACAAAACGGAAAGAGACACCGACCTCCCAGGCATCACTCGCCAAGACCGCAAAGTCCAGTCGAGACTCTACACCTTCTATGAGCAGACGAAGCCACATACGGAAGGGGACGCGACAGTCTTACAAGTTGGACGAGTCTGACGATGACAAACTGTCAGACGACGAATTTGAGAAAAAGCTTGCACATAAGTTTGCCGAAGAGAATAACAAGACCAGGGACGCGGACACCGCTGACTCAACAGAGGAGGCCGAGATGGCGGCTACTCTCGCGCTTGCGAAAAAGGAAATCTCCCGGAAAAAGCTGGACAACGAGCTCATGCAATTACGGCTCGTGTGCAATTCCCCGCACAACTTCTACAATGCTTTCCCGAAAGAAGAGGACATAGACGAGAGCATCGTTACTGCCTCGGGGAAAATGCTTCTTCTGGACCGCCTACTTCCTGCACTTTTCGAGCGAGGTCACAAGGTTCTCATCTTCTCTCAATTTTCAACGCAGTTGGACATCCTGTGGGACTACTGCGCCGAGCTTCGCGGCTGGAAGACCTGCCTCATCAGCGGTAGTGTCTCACAAAAGGATCGAGAGGAGCAGATCGAGGAGTTCAATACCAACTCCGACTGTAAGTTGTTCTTGCTCACTACTCGGGCTGGTGGCCAGGGTATCAACCTAGCCACCGCAGACACAGTCATCCTGTTTGATTCCGACTGGAATCCTCAACAAGACCTCCAGGCCCAGGACAGGTGTCACCGCATTGGTCAGAAGCGACCGGTCATTATATACCGGCTTGCCACCAAGGGAACTGTAGAGGAAGACCTTCTCATGAGCGCTGATGCTAAGAGGCGTCTTGAGAAGCTTGTCATCAAGAAGGGAAGCTTCAGGACGATGGGTCAAAAGAAGGATCTGCAGGAAGACATTGACAAGGACACTCTTCGTTCCCTCCTGCTCAAGGATGGCGAGGTCTTCACATTTTCAGGCGACAGAAACATCCTGAGCAATGCAGACCTGGATACACTTTGTGACCGGTAAGTCACCACAGTTCGAGGCCAATAGCTTTGCCGACTGATTACAGAGCTAACATGATATCTAGGTCCGAAGCTGCTTACGCCCGCGCTGCGAAGGGAGCAGGCAACGCAGACGGTTACCGAGTCGTCGAGACTGGCGCTAATGGCCTCACTGGCACCACCAAGAATTGAAGCGGCATAATGCTTTCCCCCTGCTTGTTGTCTCACTTACATGTTTTGTGCTCGCATTGGTTGGGAAGACAGCACCTTGCGCCGAGCTGAGCCAACTGTTTATGTGCTTTTTCTGTTTTGAGCCTGCGAGACGCATCTGTGAGGAGTATTTGCGTGGACATCTGCTCCGAGATTGGCATAGAGCCGGTGTGTTAAACCCATGAAAAGTCACGTTATTGTTTCGAGTAAGGCGGGAGCGGAGGGACTGCACAAAAGTGGTTTCAATATTTTTCCCTTTGTCGGCATATACTTGCGGGCAGCATCTGCGACGCATTCCATCTGGGCGTGGAGGCTTTGGCTGTCATTCAGACGTGGTGTTTTTGCCACCTTGGAAGCAAACGTGGCTGGATGGGCACGAGAGTGATGTTTAAGTGTGATTCTTCAGTCAACTTTTCGCGAGCAGCAGTTCCCATATCCTCTTGTCGTAGGTAGTCTTGACCAAGTGGTCTCGCTGCGACGTCTGCATTGGTACTTCGGGCAGGATAGTCTTCGGCTGCTTTGTATACTGAATCTCAATTGTATGATAGGTAAGCATCGCTTCAACGATCAGGCAGGGGACGCCTATCGCACAGGGTACAGCATATCGTTAGACGTAGTAAAACCTAAAGCATATTGAAGCGATTTGCAGTGGGTTGTCAGGTAACTGTGCTAGCCCTGTGATAACTCCACCGAATCCATAGAAAAGTTTCCATCAGCAGAATTCGATGAGGCCATTCGACTACTACTATCAGACATTGCCCACAAGAGTCCAACTGTGAACACACCAGTCCCCCGCCGTCACTGTCCATCTTTCCGGATGTCCTGCGCCGCGAGACAAGCTTGAGTTGTCACAAAAATGATGGACGAGGTCAGTATTCAATACCAGATACTTGGGGAAGGTGTCCACAGTGCCGGGGACTGGAGAGACTGTCCGTTCAGTGTTGCCGTCTATTATGAACGTCGTTGGGGGTCGAGCCTGTGGCATGTCGTCAAGCTAAACTTGGTTGGAACGAGAACCCTCGGCTGTAGGCCTGTTTACCCTAACCCTGGATCCCGGACCGGTCTCGACTTAGACACTGATAGATACCACCCCAAGTCCCGACCTAGGTACCTAGGTAGGTAGGTATCCATATACCCCGCTGAGTACTTAAGTTGACAAACACCCAGAACTTACATTTTATTCGCCGCCTTTCTTGTCAAGATTCTCAATCCAACACGAAATTGAGAAACATGGCATCAGGCTGGAATTATCTCCTTCCCGACTCCGACTCGGACGGTGAGGGTACATATGATCCCGTTACGCTCCCTGATGGCCGGCTCGCTTGTTATCGACACCTGAATATCACCTGCTACAAGTGCTGTGTCGACTACAGCTTCATGGAAGCACATAGTAGCGATGAAGAGGAAGCAGATGACGACAGTGGTGAAGTCCAAGAGGGAGGAGACGACTCAGCACAACCCCAAAGCCCTGTAATACAGTTTTCAGGCTTCTTCATGGAGAGAACATCAACAGCCACGCAAACCTCGTGGCCCTACGGCCTTGAGGTTCTTTCCAGGGGCATTCCACATGATCCTCTCGGATCCCAGGTGAGACGGGGAACTGGCCGCATCATCCCAACAAAAGTCACACTGCCATCGCCGACCTCCACACCGGACAGCATCTTCCAAGGCCGAGCAACTTACGCAGACCTCACGCGCTTCGTCCACCGACAAGAACCCCAGACATTCCTCATCTATACTGACGGCGCGTGCATCAACAATGGTCAACCAAACCCCAAGGCCGGCTGGGCCTTTGTCCACGGGCCAAGGGCTCAGGGGGATTCTAGCAACCACGCGGCGCGGACGGTCGCGTTCCGGCTGGAGCAAAAGGGTCCGTTTGGCGATGTAGGAGGTCAGACGAGCAACCGTGCCGAGATGCGCGCCGTCATCGCCGCGCTGCGGTTTCGCCAATGGGCTGGAGAAGGGTGCAAGGTCCTGGTTATTGCTACCGACTCCGAGTATGTGGTGGAGGGCGCTACGGGCTGGGTCAGGGGATGGATCCGCAAAGGCTGGAGAACGCGAAGTGGTGACGCTGTCAAGAATAAGGACCTGTGGGAGTGCCTGTTGGGCGAAGTCGAGAGATACCACAACTGGGGCATGAATATTGAGTTCTGGAGGATCCCGCGAGAGTGGAATACTATTGCGGATGCGGCGGCCAAGGCTGCTGCTAGGGAGGACGAGATTGGTGTATTTAATGACTGCAAGGGACTGTGTATTTAGATGGGTTAAGTGGTTTTTGGCGCAGCAAAGGATTTGCGGGATGCATTGAACACCAAACATTGTCTTCGTGATGGTGGTGTAAAAGTCCACGTGGACTCCAGCGCAATTCGAGAGAAGACAAGCCATACATTCTTCTTCGCTATCCTTTCTTCTTCAATATACTGTCTTCTTCGCTACCTACGTATACTCTGCTTCCTATCACTTTTGGTAAACGATCTTGAGAGAATCTAGAATGGCCACCTCCACCTCTGGACAGTCATCGCTTTCTCATCGTATACATCTCACATAGGCCTACTCTCATGTACCAGCGAATCCCCAGATAAATTAGTCTGGGTGACGCCTATAAGAACAAAAACTCGATATATAGCAAATATCATGCAGCTTATCATCCTTCGGAGGCTACTTATCCTGAGATTTGGCATTTGGTGCTAGCTGAGACCTGGGAAGGTCTTGGTTGATTTAGTCCACGTGACCACCCTCGTGGCCAACACCATTGGAAATGCCTGACAGGTACCGTCCGAGCTATGTGAGGGTTCTGATATATGCTAATCTTTACCGTCTTTGAGCTTACAGGTAGCTAGCTCTGTAGCTCCCAGCTCTGGGGCTCTGACCACTGGGCAGCTAACAACTTACCAACCTCACTCTTAAGCTGCGCTTCCAGGAAACTTTTCTTTCGCAATGACCACAACTTGTCTTTTGAAAGAACTCCACGACTTGTTCAATCAACCAACTGGAGCACTCCTGTTGTTTGTGACACAGCGATACATTGTTGCCAATGATCATCATTTATCAAACCCCATTTCAGATAATACTCAAACATTCAGACAACCACATCACTTCGATCAATACCATCACACCCTTCTAAATTCAATACACCAACCTCACGATGTCCTCGAACACTTCCACCCAGAGCATTTACAATACTATGCCCAACCCCCAGAATACCACTGGAGCCCGGTATCACCTCATGCAGACTCTCGGGCAGGGCATCCAGCGCGTTCCCCTGCCTCATCTAACCGAGTTCGCTCGCCGCACTGCCCGCCTTCAAAGGCGGCGCCATCAGCTTCAACTGTCCCTCGCTCAGGGCGCCAACAGGAACACCAACGCTCACGGAGCTTGCCCCCGCCAGCGACACAATACTATTCACGTCAGGGATACCGAGTTCGAGCGCCGTTTGGAGGACCAGGCGAAGCAGATTGAGAGAAATCTCAAGCGATATGGCAACTCCGATCCCAAGGAGTTGATCCTCAAGGTTAGTCGAGAAAGAGCCTTCACACTTGACTCTTGTCCGCCACGAGTTTCCTGTTAACGAACCGGCAATCCCTAGGCAAACATCTACGTCTTGGAAAATATCCTGCGCGCCTGCGAGCCTAAGCAGCTGCAGGCGATGCATGAGCTCGCCGTCGCCCTAGACGAAGCGAACGAGGGCGTGCCCGCTCACGCCGCCGGGATCTTCAACACGGTCTTGGGCAGAGATATCAATCTACCGTTGAATGCTCGCACATTCGAGATCGCCATCCGTTAGGAAGATCGTCACGAAAGGGAATCCGCCTATGGTATTTGGAAGGTTACTTGACAACCTACGGAGAATACTTCGACTAACAACTAACCCATAGCCACAGGGAGTAAGTGTAGTCGACAACCGCCAGGAAAGTATCGGCTTTTTCACGAGGAGCGAATGCTAATCAGAAGGGGAGAGGTTACGGAGTTTGAGAAAACAACACTATTACTTGGCTATGAACGAATGAATGGCACCTGATGCCCCATGACCTGACTACCGTTGACTATGTAATCCCCAATGACTCTTACTTTCCCTTACAATTGCGTTAAATTTCCCCTGAAGAATGTGAAGGCCCAACGCTATCACAAGTTCGCCTGTCCATCAATTTTCAGGCCCGAAATGGACGACCTACACCGTGACGCGAGGATGGAACTTGACCTGCAGAGCAGGCTTATTCCACAAGAGGTAAACCTCACAGGCCCTATTCCAGTCCTCAATGTCGGTCGCCGACTCCAGGTCATAAGCCCAAATCACCTTGGCCAGCGCGACCCGCATCTCCATCCAGGCCAGGTTGGTGCCCAGGCAGGCGCGCGGGCCGACCGAGAAGGGCTGCGAGGCCCTCCTGTCGTCACCCTCGAGGCCGTCCCCGAGCCAGCGCTCCGGCCGGAACGACAGCGGGTCGACCCAGTTCCGGGGGTCGAGCGCCATGGTGTAGCTGTCGGTCCAGACGACCACGCCCTCGGGGACGTAGTGGCCGTCGATGACGGCGCCGGGGCAGTCGCGCGGCAGCCCGATGGAGACGGGCGGGAAGAGCCGCAGGCCCTCCTCGATGCACCCGTGCATGTACTGCAGGTTGGCCGTCGAGTCGCCCGTGATCTGGTCCAGGGAGGTGAAGGCGCTGCGGACCTCCTCGGTGAGCTTGGCCAGGCAGGCCGGGTTCTTGAGGAGGTACCAGGTGAGCCCCGACAGGGCCGTCGCCGTGGTCTCGGAGCCTGCTAGGAGGAACACGTTCGCGTTGCCGATGAGCACGTCCTCGGTGAGGCTGTCCTTCTTGATGAGGTGGTCGAAGAAGTCGATCCGGTCCATGGTACCCCTTGCGAGGCGTCCCTGCGCCATGACTTTCTGCTTCTGTATGTGCTCGTTGTGGCGTTCGACCACTTTCCTGGGGAAGAACCAGCGCAGGTAGAGATTCCCAAGAGGGCCGAAGACCCTAGCAGATCTCCGACCCATGGAGTATTTCAGGTAGTCGAAGACGAGGTCGACCCAATGGCTGGTGCCGTCTGCTAGGCACCCAAAGGACTCGCCAAATGCCAAGTCACCTATCCACCGGGAAGTCAGCGAATGCTTTTCATATTGTCAATTCTGACTTTCCTCGAACGAGGCCGTCCTGCAAGAGGGTCTCATACACTTTCAAAAAAGAGAGCGAACAGACAGAAGGAAGGGTAGGGAAACTCACCGATGATGTCGAAAGTCAGCCAGTTCCAGGCCGCCGTGGCGTCCACGGCCTTTTCACCATTCGAACCAAGTTTGCCAAGCTGCTCTATCAACAGGTCGACATACTGGTCGATTACGATCTCCTGATCACGGAGGGCACGAGCGCTGAAGGCATGCGACAAGGCCTTCCTCTGCTCAGCGTGGGAGACAGGGTCTCGCACCCTGGTGATCCGGGGCTCGTCCTGCTCGTACCATTCGTTCTTGAGGAACCGCTTCCTCCCCTGAGTCGCATGTCCGTATATGTCACGGTAAGACTGCGGTGTGACGAAGGCCAAGGTGTTTGGCGCAACGCGGACAACATCGCCTGGCCGGGTTGTGAGCTTACGGGCGTGGACGAACAGTTGGGAAAACGACCGCACAAGGTCCTCTCTTGGACGACGGGGGGCACACTTACCATACTTGCGATGGATGTCCTCCATGATGAAGCATTGTCGACCACTTGACTCCAGCCATACCTTCCATAACTCAGATACAGCAGCCAATTTTGGCCCTGGGTATTTTGCAAGTGGGTGGAAGAAGATCAAGTAGATGCATTTGGCAACGACGTATATAATGATCTGCACATCTCATCAGTATCGGATTCATAGAAAAGCGCCTCTCAAACTGAGTTGACCGAACTCACAGTAGCCAGTCCAGCTAAGGAGACGGTAGCCAGTGGCAGTGTTCTCAATCCTACGCTTGGTGGCATCCTGGGAGTTGATGATGAAGACAGAGCTGTGGTTGGTATACCAAACTAACCAACTGGTTCGCAAGAGTGCCGTCGTCCATTTATACACATCGCTGAGGGGGGCCATTGTGCGGGCGATGGCGTGCCCGACAAGCCGAGCGATGATCATGACTTCAGCTGCAATCGCCGAGTCGTTTTCGTCGACTTGCATCGGCGTTACGTCCTTGGACCTCTTTCCAGGACGACGAACACCGAACTAGCAACCTTGCTACCAGAAGAACGAACTTCATGGGGCCTGGCGTCATGACGTTGTAGACGTGCCGGAACCGATGCGGAGCCGGGCCTTCTCTGCATCCCGATCAGTGCAGCTTCGGCACCAACATGGCGAGAAGGGGGACATATAGCCAGTTCAAAATATGCAATAGTGACCGGTCAGCCCGAGCTATCACCGTTAGCCCACCAATTGCAACATCGCCGATTCCTCTGACGGCCGGATCGACATTCAGAGGCGAACTCCATCACAGCAAGGTCACGATCGATGGCCCTCTTGACTCCGCATCGGTGCCGATATAACGCCCGTACCAAGAAGGAAGCCGTTCTATCCACGTTCACATGCTGTGTGTACACCCGGAAAAAGACTGTATTTTAATACCCGACGCCCGATCCTTGAGGGTTGTAGAGGGTAATCTCACATGCTCGGCCTTTCGCGTTGATTACTTGGTCCGAAGAGAGGTGGTGTACACGGCAGGAGGTGAGCAGGCTTTATTGGTGCGTCTTTGAATGTGATGTTGATATACAAGGCGCAGGTTATGATGTATTCCCACCGATCACGTATGCAAATACGGTACATGAATGTTACCTCGTTGGGGAGGTAGTAGGCCCAGAGGAGGAGGGGCTTCGAGACGGGATATTTCCTTGAGGGTGGAGAGACAAGCCAATGGCACGTATTGGTTATCGTTCTCAGCATCTTCGCCCACAGGGACCAACCCTGTGCAGACTGGTTGGAGAAAATGATGAAAATGATGAAGACTGATACCTTTGCAGACTGCTCAGCCTCAGCCTTAGCCCCAGCCCCAGCTCGAGCATCTATGCTGTTTGCCCAAGCATTGTCAAAGGTTCCCAGGTATTCAACAAGATCGGTGACCTGAAATGGTGTCTTGAGAATCCTGGATACCCAAGGGGGAGGAAGGGACATACATGGCTAGGTACTGTGTTATACTATACCTAGGTAGTATACTGACTGTAGAGCAAACTAATCCTGTATGCTAAACTACCTACTTAGTAGGTAAGTACAGTATGTAAAGGTGAAAATGTAACCCCCCGCAAGATTAGCGTGCTATGGGGGTGCGCGTCTTCCCGTTTACCCGTCTTGTCAATCCATGAAATCTCCATGAATTATAGGTACTTGGGGATACTTCCGGTACCTGACAGCCGGGGCAAGGTACCCCTGGGATAAGTACGGTAGGTACGACAAATACGGATCCAACTATGTATTAGCTTGTGTCTTTCTCCCCCCC
>LKEA01000023.1:304106-365062 GCA_003795315.1 Cytospora schulzeri | reverse complement strand
CCTCCCCTCCGGCCATAAGCCGCGGGCGCAAGTAAGATTTTAGCCTAGAACACTTGCAGCTCCGATTTTTGGCAGGCGTGTGTGGCCGAATTTCAACGTCAGACCCTCATTGCCAATTGCTAAGTTCCGAGTCCGGCTACCTAACTAAAAATAAGTGAAGGGTACCTCTGGAGGCCCATTGCTTCCTGCACTCTGCTTAGGTTACCAGTATGACCAAGAAGAAGAACAAGCAGGGGACGGAGCCATCTGACGGATCCAATGGCATCCTATCAACCCCGGCGCAACCATCCAGCAACGCCTCGACAACCGCATCATCAAAGAAAGATGCCATCGCGAACTCGAAATCCTCAAAGTCCAAGACAAACGCGCCACCAGCCCCACAACGCCCTGCTTCTCCTGCTCTTATAATATGTCGCAATAAGTTAGTCAATGCAGCTTTCCATCCATCCATTCATCCATCAATCCATCCCATTGGCTGCTTGAGGACCCCCTTGACCGAGTCTCTCTCCATGGCGTTGCCCGGCCTAGACGTTCCCTCCGTTTGCGCCACCTCCTCCCATCCCACTACTTGACCTCGAATCCTGTATGCGCCGAGCCCAATTGCTGATGGAATCCCCCCTGTAGGCACTGGCGCTACATATCTTCCTTCCACGGGCCATGGCTACAGCTACCACATGAGATCTTGGAGACCCTCGTCAACATAAACTACAACACCCCTCGCCCTCGACCAATCGACCCCGCCGTCTTCTACGACCTGGTCAAGATCCGCCGACTCGTCGACGATGCCACCGACCTGGCTGTTCGCGCCGCAAGTGGCGTTGTATCCCTCAACAGCCTGCACAATTCACACCCTGCTGCTGCATTAGGACTGGGATATGGGGGCGGGAACCAGCCGAAGCTCAGCGCCGAGCGCAAACACAAGTTACGAGAGCAGGCGACGCAGAAACTAGCCAGGGCCTATCGCCTCGACGAAATCGCATGTAGTGTCGCTACAATGCAGAGCGCGTCTGCGCTGGAGGAAGTCGCAGCCTTGGTGCTCAAGCGGGACCCGAACAACCTCGATGCGAAATACGTACATTTCTTCCACGAAAAGATCCCCAGTCGGCAGCTGGCCGAATCCACGAGCTTGCACACGCTGGACGAGGTCATCTCGGGTCAACAATCAGAGGGCGAACCTCTGCGAACGAGAGCGACTGTGCGCGTGTTCAAGGAAGACTATGAGGGTGCAGCAAGGGACTTGACGGAGGCGCTGCAGGTCTACAGAGTACACAAGGCCCACAAGATGGCGGGGATTTCGAGGGAGCTCCAGGTCGGCGGGCGTGGAAGCCGGCGACTCGATGTCAAACTGGGCGAGGACCAACAGCCTAGTAGCTTGGAGATACAGCTCTTGTTCGCCCGCGCTGGCGTTTACCTGAGTATAGCATGTCTGCATGTGAACGATGCGCTGCTACCGTTGCCATCAGCGAGGGAAAAAGAGGCGGAAGAAAATGGCTGTGGAAAAGCAGCAAACCCGACAGAAAGTCTGGCAGATGGAGGAGAAGAGCTGGATACGGGAACATCGACACCCACAACAGAGGTGCCACCACCCCCTGAGCTTACCGCAGCTGAGAAGGAGACGCATAGGCGCGTGATGGAGGCCAGGAAAATTGTCAAGACGAATGCCAAGAAGGCACTACGGGATTACATGTCCTACCTCTCCAACTTCGATTATTCGCCCAACCTTCCGACTGACGTTGCCGATGACTTTACGAGAAAGGTCAAGGCCGGCAAGAATAGGGGAAGGATCAGGAGCGACTCGCCCAGTAGCGAGATTTCCCACACGGTCTACACCCTCAACCAGCTCTTCGCTGCGACTCCTCCCACAGATCTTCCACCCTACCCTCCCACGGACCTGGCAGGACCGGAGCCCGACGCATCAGCGACGTACGTCGGAACGACCATGGAGATGGTGACCTATCACCCACTCATGACCGACGCGCTGCACGCCCTCCTCCTCTGCCACGTTCTGGTGCAGACATCCACCAAAGAACTCCAACGCCATTCTTACATGGTCGCCCGCCTCGCGCGGCTCGCCGAGGGGTATCCCATATTCCAGGCCAGTCGCAGCCCAGCACGCGCAGACTGGATTGAGGTTCTCCGCAGGGGCGAGAACTGGGTCGGCCTCGCGTCGCCATGGGAGAGCCTGTGCGCCGCGGCGCCGTTATACCCCGGGCAGAGCTCACAGAACACCAACAACAATAACAACAAGAGCTCGCCCAGGCAGGGGCAGCCGGCGCAGAAGGCGCTGCCCGCGCCGCCGGAGCCGGCGGTCGTAAAGGAGGTGGTGAACAAGGAGGAGAAGAAGAGGGACCACCTTGACGATGAAGACCACGAGCGCATCAACCAGCAGGCGCTGATGCGCGCCATCGAGGACGACCGCGTCGGCGACGAGGCCACCCTCCGCGCGGCGATCAGCGCCCACCGGAAGAGGGCCGAGGACGACCTGAGAGCCGCGAGGGGGAGGAGTGAGGGCGGCAGCGGCGAGGAGGCCAACAACGGAATTATTGTTCCCGTCGCCGCCGCCAATGGAGCCTCGTCGGGCAACCCACAGAATGCGCCGCCTCCTGCTGCTACTACCACCGCCACCGCCGTCCAGATCGCTAACGGCAAGGGCTCCTCCCCTCCCTCCGCCACAACCACCACCTCCACCTCCTCCAACCGCACGCCGTCCCCCGGCACCGCACACCGCCGGTGGGCCATGGACGAGGGGCGCGAGTACCCCATCCTCACGGAGCGCGCGTCGGCTGTGGCGCGGTGGCTGCGGGAGGCGCCGCCCAACGCGGGCGGGAGCGGCTCCTCCAAGAGGAAGAAGAAGGTCGTAAAGTAAATAAGTCATTATTGTGCTGCTGTGCTGTGTTGCTGCGCCTCGTTTGCGTCTGCAGTTGAATCGCGTTGCGTTGCGTTGCATTGTGTTGCATTGTGTTGCGCGACAGCCGTGCTTGTTTTTCTTCTTGTATACCATGTGACTGAAGTAGATACTGTCTGTGTCCCTCCCACCCAAGAAGACAGGTCACAAGAAAGAAAAAACGTCGAAAGAATTGAAATAGTGCGATATGCCTGCGTTTCTCATTTTACGCGCTTCCTCTTGTTTGTTGTGCGTTGTCCTGGGCTGGTCCAGGTTCGACCTCGAATTTGGACATCAGCCCTCCTCCGTCTCCCGCCGTCTATCTTCTTACACCCAAGCGTTCCCAGTGGGTGGATGATCTATCGCCTTAGTACCTGCCTCCATATCGCAGATGGATATCCTCACCTTCAACCTTTAAGCCGTACTATAGGAGTAGCTATGTCGAATTGCGACGTGGCTCGCTGCAATTTTGGTAGCCTCCTTCCCAACTACATTCAAGGAAGCTCTGAACCATACGAACCATTCGTCGTGTCAGTAGACCTACTTATTTGAACGCATGTCACTAGATTGTTTTGAGGACACGGACAGAATGGCCAGACAGGAAAGTCAATGCTGCCCCTCACAGAGTGACACGATGCACTCCACAAAGAAAGCACTTATATACGACACAAACGACTGTTCTTTTATTCTGCTCTTATCGAACAAGGTATCTTAAATTGCGCGAAAAGATCCATATGCTACACCTACCCTCTGTCAAGATTGTACATCCAGACCAAGGTATCGACAGGCGCATTGCGCTCTTCCTCCTCGTGTCCTTGATATATACCAACGGGCACTGCTATGCAAAACACAGCAATTACACTTGAAGCCAACATCACTTGTGTTGTTTTTAGTTCCACCTGAGGTCCCCACCGGGGCTGGGAGCACCGCTGATGCCACTCATGTCCATCCCGAGGAACTGGTTGATCTCGCCCACACCATCCGTCTCGAGGATGTTCATCAGCTCCACCTGCTGGTCCACGCTCAGGCTGCCGTGGCGCTCCGCAGCGAACCCGAATCCTGGCATCCCCTGGCGGCCACCAAAGCCCCCCGCCATGCTTGTCGGGCTGGTCGATTCGTAGCCGCCGCCACCCATGATTCCGGAGAAGGCAGCGTTGGAGGCGGCCGCGTCGTTCCAGAACCCGTTCGTGGAACTTATGTCATTGAAAGCATAAGGTGAGATATAAGGCGGTGGTGGTGAGAACCAGTCGTTCACAGAATTGGGCTGTTGTGGCGGCAGAGGTCTTTGCTGTTGTGGTGGCTGTCTGTGGCCATTAACGACGTGTTGTGGCAGCGGAGGCACTGCGAAAGTCGGAGTGCGATGGGATGGCTGTTGTGGAGTCTGCTGAGGTGTCGGCTGAGCGTTGGGTGTCGATGGCTGTTCATACTTCATGTTGTCGGGTGCCGGCTCGTACTTCATGTGGGCTGGAGGTACAGACTGTTGCTGTTGATTCATGTTCATGGGCATAGGGCTGGCGTACGTCATCTTTGGTGTAGGGCTTCCAGTAGTACTGGAATAGGAGGTCATGGGCGGTGAGAAGGAGTTTGAGGTCGTAGTCATCGAGTCCGGAGGTGTAGGTATTTGGTCATGGTGCATTCCCATAGGGGGCGATTGCGTTTGATGGGGATTGCCCCCGACCGGCGGTTTTGATTCTCCAGCGTGCGGGGCCTCGCCCTGCGAAGGATGCTTGAAGTCAGGTGGGAAATAGCCGTATGAAGGTCGACGGCCCTCGGCAGGCTCGCTTGAAGGGTTCCTGAAGATGGAGTTGGATCGGAAAGTCGGCTGTTGGAAAGGATTTGCATCGAAGCTGAATGTGTTCATGTCCTCCGCAGAATCAACGCTGTACCCAAATACAGGTTGCGTGAAGACGGGCCGTTGTTGGTTCTGTGCGAATGCTGATCCGTTTGTTACTGTGGTAGATGAGTTTTCGGAGGCTGCTGGTGAGGCGCTGTCCACCAGCAATGGAGAGGTGAAGGAGCTCGCCCCAGATGGGTCATCGTCGTTGTCGTAGCTCTGCAGGCAGGCCCTTCCGAAAATCGAGTACAGCTGCGATGCATTCTTCGTGCCGGGCCAGCGCTCAGAACACTGGTCAATAACATCGAGAGCGACGTTGATGACTTCTTCCACATCGTCTTTAGGATGTGCTTCACGCACTTCGCGGTACGAAACAGCCCATAGAAGGACGTTCAGTGACATGTTCAACGTGAGGACGAAGACCCATGTTATATCAACAGCAGATTTCTTGACTTGCTGATTAGAAAGATTGATGATATAGACTGCAGAGTCGTAACATATTGATGCTGAACGACTTGAAGGCCTGGGGATCTGGGGAGATGGCCGATGAAGGCTTATAGCCATAGTATGGTATCGGCCCGTGAACCTAAGACCAAGTCAGTTGAGGTCAAGAAAGCGGTCGGGTAGTGTCACTACTTACCAAGGTTTGCACCACACTGGCTCTTGTGGCGCCGAATCGATCCAGTTTTGAATATTCCGCTCCATCTCAATGAAGATCGGGCTGTTAGAGTCCCTGGGCTCCGGTCGCTTCTTCTCATAGAGATTTCTCCGGATTTCGGCCTGCCTTATCCGCATCTTACAAAAGTGGATGGCGACCAACTTCTTCTCGCTCGGCGGCCCGGGCTGAATGCCTTCCTCGGTAATGTACTCGTCATCAACAGCCTCGAAGAACTGAACATCCATAAAGTCATCTCCCTTGGCGAAGCCGTTTGGTCGACCCATAGCATGGGCAAGGCCGAGCTCATTCCCAGTGACAATCCATACCAAACGTCGTCGCATATCCATCTGGAGAGGGTCTATCAATCCCATAGAATATCCAGCGGAGATTGTCTTTTCGTCAGCGAGGCCGAGTTGCTGGCAGATCCTTGTCGCCAGACCAATGATATGATAGACTACGGTCCGGGTGGGAGTGAGGAGGGAGTATGATCCAATCAGTATCAGACACTGGAGAGTCTTGAGATCCTTGGGCCGGACCACATCTTCAAAATATGTCATGGCTGCCAAGTAGTAACTGTCGGCAAGGCCAGCATACTGGATATCCAGCTTTTGTAGACTGATGGCGAGAACCATTCGTACAACAAAGTTCTTATAAGGATCGGTGTTTCCATCGTAGACATCTTGCAGGTCTCTCTCAAACTCTTTCTCGTGCAGCGTCGGTGTGAAGTATTGGGCTATGAAGAGTTAGTGCTATCAACAATCCGGGGTGAACCCCATCAACAGGGCTTGGCGGGAGCATCTACCTCGCGAGTTGAATATCTCGATGAGCTTGTCCACAACCTGTCGCGTAGGGAGGGCTTGGGCTGGGTGGGCACTGATCATGGGGAAGCAGCTCTTTTTCCTCGCAGCCATTCCAGAAGGGCCACTGATGCTTGCACCTATATTGACAACACTTTGCATCCTGTTGAGCCGGTCCAGCCTCCTCGCGCGGACATCAGGAATCAATTCGGAGATGCGCTGCGAGTCTGTGTATCGCTTGGCTTGTTCCATGAGTAGTCTGGTCATGGCAATGCCAGAGCTGGGTCCGAGATAGCGTGGTGTTTCATCTGCTTCGTGTAGTTTGACCAAGCCTCCCGGCCGCACCATGTCCTCTGCGCTTTCCGGGTATTCAGTATCGTCGTCTGTGTATTGAGATAGCTCTGCCTCGAGCTGTCGAACTTTCTGCTGAAGATGGACAACATAGTTACGGTTTATCTTCTTATTCCTCGTGGTGTCGAAATACTCGCAAACAGATCCGGATCGTTCGCAGGGGAGACATCTTGGAAGAGTCGGGTCGCATCGGGTCTTCCGCTAGATTGGCAAAGTACCGTTAGCTATACTCTCGCCTGAGAGGACCATTACAAGGCCGTATATGTCCCAAAATATTGTATGGGTCCCTTTGAGCAAAGAGCGAGGCCACACGAACGATGTCCGTATGCAGGCTGCGCAGGAACAGGTGGGGTTCTTGGTCAAATAAAAGGGTACTTGCCTGGCGACAACGACAACATGCGGTTAGGGTATGCGCGATGCGGTGCGAGCTGCCGTCGACCTCATCATCCCGCTGCTGTGTTGGGGGCCTGCGTAGAGGTGCAGCAGGTTGAGAAGTCGGAGGGAAATGGGGAGCTCCCTGAGGATGGTAGTAGTATTGGGAATGGTGAGGTCGAGGAATGGCGGGACCGAGCCCTTGCCGGAAGACGTCCGCAGCATCCATATGCAACTATCCCCGAGAGGACTTGCAGAGGAAGGATATATTGATTGGCTTCGCCGTGTATCGCAGTTCGCAGTTCGCAAATTCGGAGTTGAGGGTTGGGATTTCGCAGCCTGCGTGGTCAGGTCGACCCGTACAAACTTCACAAATTGACCGCCGTACCTATGGCGCCAAGGAACAAGTGCAAGGGCGGGCTTGTGACGGCATGGACCAGTCGCGGTGTTGGGTCCTTCGTTCGGGGTCTTCGTTCGTTCGGTCGTACAAGTCGTCGGGAGCAGGGGGTGAGAGGGAGGGCCGGGATAGTCAAACAATCATATATTCTACACCTGCAAGGGTTTATGGTGTAACCAGGGGGACAGAAGGCTATGTATGTAAATCTTCAACGTTTATTGCCTTTTGACACGAGACGGACGACGGATTGGAAGGGAAAAGGGCGGTCGGTCTCAAGGCTGCGGAAGAAGTCCACAGTTTGCGGAAGCCAGAAGCCAGAAGCAGTGGAAGGGTCGTTAACTTAGGCAGGAACGTGGGGACCAGCTCCACTTTGCACGAGGGAGGGAGAGAAAACGAGGTTCATCTCCCAATCGGGTTAGTACGAGAGGATGTTGCCGTCGAGCTACATACGGGCTACATGCTGTACACAGTACAGATCCGTACGGATTTAGTCCGTACATGGTAATGTATATAAGACGCTGGTGTGGTTTATGTATGATGACTCGCACCAGCCCTGCTTCAGAAGCCGAAGTTATACAAGTAAAAAAAGATGCTTTAAAAAAAAAAGATGGATCGAGTGTGTTTGATCAACGACTGCTGAATGAGTGCCGGGATTGGAAGATGCTTTTTGGGCAGAAGCGTGACATCAGTGATCTCCCCGAGACCTTCTCGAAGGTTGTCTTCTGCTTCCTACTATTACCATCGCTAGGGTTTATCCCAGTCTGGCGTGGCGTCACCTGTCAAAATGGGCCGCAGGGAGAATCCACTTGCGGTCTCTTGAAATTACCTGGCGATCTAACCACATTAGGGCCCTCGGTTGAGGCGGAGCCTTGCTACCATCCATGAGCACTTGGGTACTATGTACCTAAGTACCTAATGTACCCTGTACCATCCGGTTCCTATACCGCAATCTTGGGCACCTGGGCATCGTCGAAGGTCGACCGCTTGCCGACA
This sequence comes from Cytospora schulzeri, assembly GCA_003795315.1. Classification (NCBI taxonomy): domain Eukaryota; kingdom Fungi; phylum Ascomycota; class Sordariomycetes; order Diaporthales; family Cytosporaceae; genus Cytospora; species Cytospora schulzeri. Next base: position 356,776 of record LKEA01000023.1, on the reverse strand, counting down.
TGACAAATTCCAGCATGCTGGAGCTTCATTCAAATCTAAAATCTCGGCCCCACCTTCAAAAGGACCACCGGCGCCCGGTTCAGCAGAGCATTCGGGGGCACTGTGGGGGTTGCTTGCTAGCTGTCTTTGAAGATGACCCCTGAAGAGGGAGATAACACCCAGTCGGGTCATAGTATAGGTGTGATATGCTGAGGATAAGCCTGCTTATCATGGGGTAATGTAGTGTATGTAGTGTATTCATGTATGTAGGCTGTCATATGTCTTGCATATTTTGTCTGCAGGCGTAACTGATCTATCGAACTCGGAGACTACCTACATAGATCCCTCGAGCCCTATGTACCAAACATCAAGACCGTTTGTTGCATGAGGGGCGGGGCGGTCAGTCTCTCTCCCGTCTACACAGTATGTATGCGGTACTTACTTACCCAGGTGGTTAAGTATGCAGTCTGTTCTGTACTTGATTGGTATGTGATGATGTGTTCCGGTCGAAACGTTCCAGAAGGGGACAGCCACCGTGGAACGTCTTCCAAGGTTTCCATGTTGGTTGGTTCCTAGTCCCCTGTCAGAACCTCCCCCAAGAGCTTCGATGCCTGCAAGGCTGTCACAAAAGTTGAGCCGCGGAAAGTCTAGACCATAAAAGGCATGGGATAGGCAGGCTCGCAGCCCTGCGAATGAAGAGTCTGTCCGTTCCGATGTAGCGTTCCGATGCAGCGTCGCAGTCGTAGAACCATTGCAAGGCCACGACGGTGATGGGGGGGTAACGGTGGGGTCATTACTGCATTCAACCCCACCTACCCCACCTTTGCGAGGACACTCCCAAGCGCCCAGACCAATCACGACTACCGTCGGGTTCCAGGCAGTCCCGTTCGTCAGTTCCGCTAGTCTGTTCTTCTGCACTGTAATAACTGTGCAACTTTGTTGCTGCTCACCAAAAAACGACCGTCGCAAACGAAAGGTCAGCCCCTTGTTCAGCCTGCCTTCTAGACTAAAGTCAACCTAAGCATCGCATCTCATCTCAATCTCACTACTTTCTGCATGCAGGCTCCAGAGTTATCCATTTTGCAACACTCATATATCCATATTCAATCAGTTTTCGTGTGGCGACAACCAGTCTAGTCTGTGCCCTCTGTCAATACCGACAAACCAGACCGACAGATTCATTTTGAGGAGGAACCCCCTTTGCTGTTGAGTTGGATCGTCAGGCGCATCCCCCGGAAGGACAGAGCATTCATTGCATCGACATTTGCCCCAGACTGCTGCGCAACTATCTATCTTTTCACCATAAGGCTGCCAACCGTTGTGCTTATGCTGGTCGAGCCGCGTCATCCTGCAGCCCTCTAAAAGCCACCAAAAGAACGAAGAAGGAAACGAAGGAAAACCTCAACCCCACTGTCCATCCCCGACAAGGACGAATGCCTAGGTCAAGCTTCTCCGACAACCCATTGTTACGGGTCTCAAGGCCTGTATCAGCATGCTCAAGATGTGAGATGTCGCCACCCCCTGCTGCAGTTTCTTTGTCCTGTGACTGACCGACTGTCTGGTAACCATCAAGGCCGAGCTGCGAAAGTCAAGGTGATTGATCATTTCCCGTCCAATGAGGTATCCCATACTAATGCTTTGTAGTGTGATGGCAAGCTTCCGGCTTGTACGGCATGCGAAAAGGCTGGCCGTGAGAATGAATGCTCTGCGGCTAACGATCAGTTTGCTCGTGGCAAGGAGCGAAGGTGAGAATGGACTTGCCCCTAGCCTGTCTTTGGCTCAAGCATGAGGCTCATAGTGTGTGTGCAGTTACGTCGCCGCTCTGGAGTTGCGCATTGAGAAGCTTGAAAGGAGGCTCGCCTATGCCCGGTCAAGGAAGGCCTCGGTGGCCCTTCACGAACAGGATGCGCCGCCATCCGCTGAGCATCCTCAAGACCGGAAGGACTCACTCGCCAACATCCGGGCCGCAATCCATCGGAAAGCCGAGCGGAAACGAGAGAACTCCGATGTCAACGCTCTGGTGTCGGACTTTGGCTATATGTACGTCTCTCAACCTTCAGCCTTTTATGCATGCAGAACTGACCACCGGGCTAAAGGTCCATCAATGCTACGACCCGCGACTTTGAGCCTACACTGAGCAATATGACCTTCGCTCGTCTCATCATAGCAGCAGTGACCAATGATCCTTTGCCAGACCCTCAAACAGCTGGCTTGCCGGGAAAGCAGACGGCGCATTCCATCGTCCACTATTACATGGCCAACATCTATCCCCTGTTTCCCTTGTTCATGGAAACGGTGCTATTGACGGCTTTGGACGACATGTATCAACCGGATCGACACGTCAGCAGCACTAACAAGTGGCTCGTTTATATGGTCCTGGCTATAGGCTCCATGGCACAGTCGCGTAGCAACCAAGATGATTGCTACAAGAACGGGGTTGAATTTGTGTCCCATGCCTTGCAATTCGCCGATCGAGCCTTGCAACTCGGTTCTGTCTCGCAGATACAGTCGCTCGCCCTCTTCACTCAGTATGCCATGCTGGATCCCGCGCATTTTGATAGCTGGCATTTAATCGGCTTCACTTGCCGTGCCGTCGTCGATCTGGGTTTCCATCAGGACCCGTCTACTCAGGGACAGGTGGATAGGGTGGCGCTGGATATGAGGCGGAAGACCTTTTATTGTGTCTATGCCCTCGACAGGTTTGTTGCGACTCACAGTCAGATTGCTCTCATCCCGCTTTAGTGCTAACACAACTTCACAGAGCGATCAGCATGGTGCATGCCCGTGCATTCTCCTTCAGTGATGATGCCGTCAACGTCGACTTGCCTGCTATGTCTGGTATAGGCCGCATAGCCTCTGTCGCTGGCACTATAACTGGTCCGCAGTCCCACGACCCTGCTATACTCCTGTTCCAACTACGTCGTATTCAATCCCACTGGTACCAAACGTTAATTCAGTCCGATCCAAACCAACACATTGAAGGTGCCGACGGGGATACCGCTTCCTTCATCTGGCAAGTGTGTCAAGACATGAGAGAGTGGGATGAATCTCTTCCCGAGACTCTGCCCATCGGCATACGTGAACTCTTCAACCTCGAATTGAAGTACAGCTATGTCTACTGCTTGGCCCCAAGCGCTCGTGCGCCAGTCATGACGGCGTACGGGCGAGTACTTATCTTCGAGTACGCCATTGCCTACCTGGACCATGTCTACGGCATCGCCGCTCACGGGGCTCCTGACCCCAATCCTTCGTTTTACACGTACCACGATGCTTTGCGCGTCTTTTTCATGGGCAGCCAGTTTATGGCGGTCCTGCGAGATGCCGGTGATTCCATCCTTGCCGGGGCGTCTGTGCCCGTGCCACTCTCCCTACCGGGCAAGGCACCGCCACCACCTCTGCCTACAAGAACTAGCAATGAGGACAACTTGACAAGGAGCATCCGATGCCTGGAGAGGGTCAAGTTGACGCTGCAGAAATACGGCGAAAGGTGGCTCGATGCCCAGAGCCTACTCCAAAGCTTCGACACACTTAGCGAAGGTCTCATCAAGGATCTCAAGACCAAGCAGCAGCAGGGTATTCACTACGCTGCCGCAGCTCAGGCCCATGCGCAAGCCCATGCACAAGCACGCATGCAGCCGCAACATCAATATCACCAATCGCCGCCACCTCAACAATACCAACAGATTCCCGTCACAATGGCAGGGCATATGTCTGGACAAATGCCGTTACCGGTGGCTGGTCCCCTACCTGGCCAGATGCATCCGCAGATGCACCCCAGCCAATACACCATGTCGATTCAGCAGTCCCCTATGTACGTAACGACGAGCCCGTCGATGCAACAGATGTCAATGCCTCCTCCCCAGGGGCCGCCAATGCAGCATATGCCAAACAGCGGCCCACCTCAGGCTGATGTGAGATGGGAGAATGTCGATCTCTCACAGATGATGAGGGGTGGCGGCATGTGAGGCGGATTGTTGCAATGCTTGCTAGCGTGTCTGTATGGAAGTGCGAAGGCCCCGTATGTAGGGGTCAGAGAACTTCGGTGTAATTTATTGGATACCTCATGATATCATGAATGCATTAATTGGAGTTCACTCATTTCGCCGTGTTCCGGCGCAGACTTGCCTTCCCCGTGCTGAAAGTGAATGTGCGATTTACGATGACCATGCTTTGCAACTTACCACATATGAGTCCCTTTCTGCTGACAGAAACAGCCAGGGCAGCCCATAGGGAGTCTCAAATAAGTCTTGGCCGGACTTGTTCTGTTTGACATTGTACCTAGGTATGGAGACTATGGGTAGCATCAGGGGAAGGAATGGCGCAGTCGAACAGCCAAGAGCTTCCGGCAGCACGGAGACGCAGCGTAGAACGAGTGTCCCGAATTCTTGGTGCTATAATTTCTTCCACGTCAGAAGCAGGATAGCACATGAGTCTTTCCCCAACGAATCCGACGTCTGCTGTTTTGGTGCCTGTCGCCTCCGGTTCTCGCATGCTTGACACAGACGCAATTGCGATGTCCCCGGCGCATTGGAGCTTTTTGACCCGATGATGTGTGGCCCGTACTCCACCAAGAATGCGTGATTGAAGCCATCTAGACAAAGGGGCTTGATTTTCAAGGAGGGCAAAGTCTTGTTCTTGGGGATCAATTCAATATGTTAGTCTGCACAATGGAATCATTACCAATTGTTTGAGTCGTTTGGACTCGAGGCAAAGCGTGAAACAGCAAAACAATGCATCAAAGCATACAATAGAATAATAGTCACGTTCTCGTCCCTATTGAAATATGCAGGGGCCAAGGCTTGTATGCCCTGCAATGCTATTGCCTATATCACGGCGCACTTTCCAGTCAAGGCAGCACAACGCACCAAGGCTCCCTCGACATCAACATCATTGATTGGCACTCGACATCGACATCGCACAGCCCGAAGATTCCATCTAGCATTCCACTGCGTAACATAATCCTCGACAAACCCTCTAGACAATGTCTTCTCGGATGTCCACTCTGGACCAGAGCTTGTCTCACTGCCCACAAGATCGTCCCGCCGAAGACACTGCGGAAATTGCATGCACCGAGGGAGAGTCCGAGCAAGTCAACACAGATGAAGATACCGAGCGCTTCTGTGCCTACAGGAACCAACGCTATGGTCACAGCAGTACTCGAAGCCGTTCTATATTGCTACGGATGGGCCAGGCGCATGTCAAAAACGTCCCTGGACTATGGCATTTCGACTTCGAGCCCCTTGGCATCACTCGGCCTGGCGCCGAGAACCCGTCGGACAGACACAGCAGCTTGGACACCGCTTCTATTGACGGCGAGCAGGCCCCCTCGCGGGGTGAGAGAGACCGGCTCCTGGGTCTTCAGAATTTATCCCCCAGGTCAGGGAGACGGCGGTCTGATACCCCCATATCGCCTCGTAGCCGCCGAGTTGCAAACACGACAACCGACGTCCGGCGGAGGAGCACTCAAGGTAACGATGACCAGAATCTAGACAGTTCTGCGGCGATCTCGACGGTTGGAAACAGCTTGGGGGGTAGCTACAAGTCCAGCACGCATGAAGCTAGGACTCCTGCTCCCAGACTCGACCCAAAACAGCGAAAGGGCAACCTCGAACCGAATAATCACGAGCTGGGGAATGCTGGAACGGAGCAGGTGAGTTTCCAGTCAGATGTTCTTACCACTGAGCTGGTCGATGCTAACACAAGTCGCCAAGACGACCACGCAAACGTGACTTGGATGGGGATTCGATTTCCACGTCCCTCTAGCGGAAGGAAATGTACCCAACGAGGCCCTACAGGATGCGCGATACTTCATGCCCAAGAAAAAATGGGATCAGGTCGATTATGCCCCGGCCGAGGGCACTCGATTCCACGAGTGCATCGCCAAACTTCTCATGGAGGCAGACGGCATCACAACAATGCATGCCCGACACCACAGCGCTGTACAGGTCAGCTTCACAGCAGCGTGTCTACTTGGCCCAGGCACTAGATTTCAACGACAAATACGCCGTCTGAGGTGATATCGGAACTCGAGTATATGGCAGAGAACAGAAGGTTGGATTTGGACTACGTCGGTCTCGGTGTCAACTCTGGCAAGCTCCCGGCGAACGAGACTGGCTTTGCAGAGTTGGAGCAGATCGTCGCCTGGCGAGGAACAACGTTCTCGCGGTTCGGCCAGGAGCTGTGGGTTCCAAGTTCATGCTGGCACTTTGTGTCTCGATCTGAGCGAGCAGTGATATCCTGTCAACCTCTACATCATAGTCGAGAGCGTGCTATCCTCAATCCTCTGCCCTAGCCGTCGCAAGGACAATCCTGCGACCCAGTCTATTTGAGTACGGCAATCGCCGCTGTTGAGGAAGCCGCTCTGGAGCAGAGGAACGGGTTCGGACAATGGTGTACAAAATAGCATGCTAGCCACAATGCGAACGTTATTTGAGTGACTGTGACACTGAGCAAATCTACCGGGGCACCCTGTCACCGCCTGGTTTCCGTAACGCGCTGAACATGAAGGCCGTGCAAAGGGACGAAGGCAAAAGTATACATTCGAGTTCAGGCACTTCCAACGTTCACTCGACTTCCCCGTGATCCGTCAGTGGATGCGAGTATGCCTCGCCATTGTCATGACCGCGAAGGGTGTGGGAAGTTACAGGCAACATCTAGCCAGGGCAGTCAGTTTACGATGCATCCTATCAGATCAGTTGCCGGTCTGAGGTATTTGGGACAGGATTAAGAGTTGGGAATAAGTACGGAGTCCGAGTTTATGAAAAAAAAGTTGCCTCTTGGCAAATGGCTACTTGATTATGTGGTCCCGAAGCGCATCCTGTGAAACCGCTCATGGACCATGGTGTATGTACCGTCACAACAATGATACAGTCTCCGGTATGTGCCAGAAGCAGGATGCTCTCCTCTTCAGCATCAACACCTTTCCCCTTCCTGCCAGGAGAAGTCAACCGGCAGGTTCGCCGGTGAGGAACGCCTCGTTTGGCGCGCCCTTGTAGCTCAGACCCAACGACACCAGCCACAGAGTCTAAGACCAACCTTTCCTGACGCGAGCAAACAAGAAGTGATGCCACATATACCACTCGCTGTTGATTCAGTCTGTCGCAGCCCAAGTTCAGATAGACGACTTTGCAGGATCATTTGGCGACATGGTCATCAAGCAACCGAGTAGAAAGCTTGCCTGGGCAGTGGTACGACGTCAAGCGTTTGCGAGAGCTGGTAGGCCTGGGTCCGTCGGTTTCTTTTGGCGCTGGCCAGGGGAGTGCCAAAGAGGTGTAGAAGTGGCCGACGCTGTGCATGTGCTCAATTGTCACTCGATGTTGAACGCAGCCAATATTGGGTGACTTTTGCTCGTGGTCACGCAGGAAACCGGGCAGGAAGTCCCCTCGCTGTAGGCGATGACCTGTCGTCTTTACGTAGAAGAGCACAAGGCACGCAGATGACAGCTTCAACCACCTCAAGGGGCGAACCGTCGGCGAGAGTCGATACACAAAAAGGGCATCCTGATTTGAGTCTTCCCCATTTGCTCAAGACTTGTCTCTTCCGAAAAGTTAGTTTGCCCGTTCTGTTGTTGTAGTGCTCTCGAAAGCAGCTGGAATGATCGGGATTGACATGTTGCGGGCTGGCGAGGTCATTCAGTAGGTCTGGTCGGGCTTGCGCAGCCTTGTACAGCGTCCAGCGTCGCCCGCATCAGCACACCAAAACCATCTACCTCTCGATCTCCCTCGACGTCGCATCCGCGGTTCTTTTCTTCCCCATGTAATTTGCTGGTATCATGCCTTGATGCCTGTTACGCAAACCGCAAGGTTCGGGAGATGTTAGCTGTCATCAAGCGTGGCCGCAGACGATCTGATTGATGCATGGGCGGCTTTATGTGGTCGGGCGGTCGATCGGTCAAGGGTCAAGGCAAGAAGCATTAGTCAGTGTTGTATGTAATCCGTCTTGTCCTTGGCCCTTGCCCTTTGCCATGTTCCTCTGGTCCTTTGGCGCTTGGTGTCGACCATCGCCAGTGTCTTCATGCAGGTAACACGCGTGACTTCAAATGATCGACGTCGTACATATGAACACCACTTACGGCTGTCACCAATGGTCTAGAACATGTGATCTTGGAAACGAATCGATCTTCGTCACATCGCGGGCAAGCCCACGATTGCAATGAAAAAAGATGTGTAGGTCGCGTCGCTCGGAGGCAGTGTGATACCGAGGACACAGTGGAAGACGACCATGGGCAAGCCCAGAGGGCCATCCTCCCGTTGACAAAAATAAGAATAATCACGATTGTATTCCGTAGAATACTTTCAGAGATTAAACTGAAAAGAACAGATACTACACTTGATCTAAGCCAAAAGGCAAAGAGAGCTAAAGAAGAAAGGAGGAAAAACAGGTAAAAGGGCGGGAGGTTGAGCAGGTATATATAGATTTGCAGAAGAGGCCCGTGCGGCTGCGCCCACGTGATGCTCTGCCTAGCGCCACTAGTGGCCGCCTTCTAGTTTCGGACTACACTTTGCCGTTTTGGGATGTTCTGCCCAAACTTTCTGAGGCTGCTTGGAAATTGCCCGTCCTCAACCTTTCACACACATCAAACCAGACCTTGACGCGTAGGCGCAGTCAATGATGGCTGCACCTCCCCATCTTCAAGGACTCCTTTGCATCTTTTTGGCTGCTGAGTATCTTCTAAAGGTCAACTTTGCCATTATTTTGACTGTCAACGCCGGCGACACAGAGTGAAGCACCGGTGTGGTTTGGGTGTGAGCAAATCGCGTCTTGCTGCCTAACGCCCGGGCGCAGGCCCGTTCTCCTGCCATCTCCCGTAGTACGGCGCGTGCATAACATGGGAATTACGTGGATCCAACAAATTTTGACGGGTTTCTTCCTCGAAATACTCGGTAAATGTATCATATCCAAGGACAAACACTTCGATGTCGAGCTTCGCCGCCGTATCCACGTTGTTATTGCCCATAGCGACCAGGCAGCCTTCAGCTATGACTTGCCTGGAATCACGCGGTGACACATACATGTCCTCGTTGGAACCACACAACACAACCACATCTGCTTCCTCTTTTAGTGTCCGCCTTTCCATTAAGCCTTGTAGGTCAGTAAAGCAGATCCCGTCGATTCTCCTCGGACTTCGAAACTCTGTCTACCCATCGTGTGGGACCCGGAGCCGCTCTGACGCCCGCGGGCATCTGTAGCTGAATACTGACGGAGTTCGGGCGTGAGCAGGACATTGTACTGGTAGTACGATCTTCGATCGTGTTGAGGCGAATGAACTTATTCAGGGAACTACATTGTTCTCACCTTCCTTCAAGACACCTCGTCAGCAAGTGGTCTGTTTCACGTCCCACCATCCAGTACTGTGACTAAACTGTTTCTGGAACACGCCCACGATAAAGTCTAGTCGCCTGAAAAGGAATCCCTAATGTACTATCGTGGATTCTCTTTCGTCCTCTGCCAACACTTGCTCGGTTGTCAGCTAGCCTCTCCCAGGCACGTTCCTTCTATTCCCTCCTTGACCTCTTCAGGCTTCTTTCATATCCCTTTTCCTTCTTCCTCTTCTTCCGCTCTTTTTTAACTTCTGCTGCTAACAAGTCGTCGCACTTGACCTTGATTTGATTACAAACAGTTGGTGATAGATACGTGTTCAAGGCCACCCAGGCTGTGTCCGTTTCTAAGGCTTGCTTATGCATCAAGGATAGAAGTCTGGCAGCGACCTCACCAACGAGATGGGCATTATAAGCGTATGGCGTACCAACTTTTTCTGACACCTCTTCCAGTCGAGAAAAGAAAATCTCATGTGCCCTGCTGCCGTTTTCAGTTAAGTGGCCGAATATTTCTGTCCAGGCTGTCGGTGCCTGCAAGTCCACCATCTTGCCAAGTATCGCGTCAAGCTCTTTCAAACAGCAGTCCTCGTCAGATGGAGTTTGTGGGATGAAGGGGACTACTCGTAGTATGTCAACCCAAGCGGTTGTGAAGACAGGGAACGCTTCCCCGTGGCGAAATATCAAGCCGTTTGGGTCAGCTCCAGCATTCAAGAACAGGGAGAATAGCCCGTTCCGAATGGCGGGCAACGCCCAATTTGAGTATGTTGCCTGGCGTTGGTCTGGATCCCATGGGAAGATGAGGGAAACAAGGTGTGTGAACGGCGTCTTGCCTTTCGATTGGTGTGTTTCTGCATTCGAAATAGCCTGGTATTGTTGGTTGGGGTCTTCACCGTTCTCGAGGAGGCAGTCCAACAGCTCCCGAAATCTCGTCGGCCACAGATCCCACACAACGAAGCCCCTGTCGCCAATTACAGATTCAATTAGAAGGGAGATCGCAGGCTGGGAGAGGCTCTGAAAATAGCTTGGTTCACGAGAGAGCTTTCCGCGTAAGTAACCTACGAGCCCTGCTTCAAGTACCATCTCCCTGTAGGCACTGCGGCATAAATCGCCCTGCGGAGGGAGGGCACCGCTCATGTCTCCCAAGATCTTGATTGTCCAGTCGACTGCGTCCAGGTGTGTGGAAGCAACATAACACAGCGGAGACGTAGGTCCAACCGAGGTGTCGATCTCAGAAGCCACTGTCAGTATTTCCTGTATCTGCATGTCGATGTATGACAAGGTTGTCCCAGCTATTTGTGAACTGTAGACTCCGAGCGACTCCTCGGCATTGGTCATCGGGTCAGGGTTGTTCAAGGTATTGCAGTGGACATCTCTATTCGGCTGGGGGCTGGTCTTCATCCAGGCGACATATGCTTTAAGAATTGACAATGGGGCGTAGAAGTCGCCAGGGCTTGTTCTGGCCAAGAAATCCGACATCTCTTTTGTCTCCAGAAACTCCACCACTGTTCGATGCAGAAAGTGGACGTCATGACCATGAACTTCAAGCAGACCCTTGCACCAGCCATTCAGACGAATAGCCACGGTGGAATGTTGAAACTTGACACCATCGACACCGAGTCTACTGACTGGGAGGTCAATAGCATAATTCGTATCTTCGAGAATCTCCTCATTGAAAGCGTAGATGGATAGATTCAGCGGTCTCTTCGCTGCTAGAGCGATTTGTAAGGAGGTCGACATTTTTCGGTTGTAGAACCCATCGTCCTCGGAGGCCGGTCTGAGCATTTGCTCGAAAAATCGATAGAGGTCCGCAGGAAAGGCTTCTACTCGCCGATACAAGTCCGTGAGACTGTCATGATTGTTCAACCCGGTACGAAGGGCTTTCGTGACTAGAAACACCCACAGGAACACGCCATCCGCTCGTTGGGTAATCAACTCAACCAGTTGACGAGCTTCGGGATCCCTTGCAGAGACAGCTTCCCAAGCTTGATGTTCGGAAAGCCTTGTATGAGTGTATCTCCTGATGTCGTCCTTGGTGAGATTCTGTACGTATATCTTTTGATTACCGTGTCCGAAGGCATGTTCAAACACGTTCCAAGGTCGGCTTGATACGCAGATCTTGATGTCTAGGGACAGCTTGACTAGCTTCTGAAGTGTTTTGCAGATATCTTCGTGGTCGCCATCGTATTCGTCCAGGCCGTCAATGAACATGCAGAATTTGATCGTTTGGTCTTGATGTCTTGCGAGGGAGTCAACAACAGACTCGAGGTCTTCCAAAGCCCAATGTCGTATATCACCATGATCGTGTCCCTTGATCGCCACTGGACAGTGCTCCATAAAGGATTCTTGAATCAGTTCCGGGCAGCGTTTCAGAATTCCAAGCAGCAAAGCCCTCAGTAAGCCTTCTTGAGATTTTTGCATTGGTGTTCCTGACCACCAGAAGAAATGACTGGTTGTGACCACTTTCTTCCTTCCAGCCCAAGCGGACAGCTCTATCTGTGTTTGAGGGTTGTCTGCCAGAAATTTCATCAAGGTCGATTTTCCGGAGCCTGGCTTTCCCGATACCCAGAAAATCCCTCGCCCGCTACGTAGCCATGCTAGAAGATGTGTGCCTTCACTATCATGGTTCGCAGGATCAAAAATCCAAGAAAGGGTCTGCTGATGAGCCTTTGGTATCGAGTTATGCCTCTGCTCATGCTGTTCGAAAGCCAAACTTCTCAATACCATCTGGTCCTGCAAGACAACCCGCTCGATGATCTCTAGGTTGGCAAAGCTTTGGGCAATGCTTTGTATCTCTGGAAGCGATAGTGGTGTTGCCGTCGAGATAGAACCAGGAGCATTGTTGTCCTTTGCCTCTAGTACCGCCTTGATGCTGATCAACATGGATTCCAGATGTTTCAGTTTTTCGTCCTGGTCCACACGGATCATCCGAGATTCCTCTCTGAGCTGCTTTAGTTCGTCCGTATGGAGGGCATGGTAGTAGCTGAGGCCAGGTGTCAGTTGCAGAACACATGTGGCGGAACGACTACTTACTTCGAGATGCGACACATGTATGTGGTCATACGACCCTGTATCCTCTCCAGTCGCTTTTCCAAATTCTCGATCTTGTCGCCTTTGTGATAAGCCACGAAGGCCGCCTTGAAGCTTTTCCACCGCCGTCTTGGACCATCTTCGATCTTCAATTTGCCGATAACGTCCAACAGAATGCGGCAGTCATCTTGGCAATCCTTCGCCAACGCCTCGAGTCCAGCAACATGCTCGTGAATCTCAGCATGGACATCAACATCGCCACTTCCACGGCATGTCGTTTCAAATTTCAAGCTGAACTCACACAGGTCCCTGTACGTATCCTCGATATCAAGAAGCTGGTTCGACAGTCCATTGGCAGAATCGTGGATGTCGATGCTTTGATTAATCAATGACACAGTGAATGTGATGAACTGTAGAATTGATGCAGAGAGACCGAACGCCGACGAAGGGTCCATGGCTTGGTATGGTAGGAGGCAATCCCGAATGCGCACGAAGAGCCAGAAATGATTCGAGGTTGGGGGGGGGGGGNNGAGTAAAGATTCTGCCGCGTAGAGTTCAGGGTTCTGTACGTTTGCTGGAAGAATCAGTCTATTACATAGCGCTGAACATCCCTATGTTTGAGAGGCCTCCTGGTCCCACGTATGCGTCCAAAGTATCACATGGACCAATGCTTGCTTGAGGGGTGTGACGCTAATGCAAGACATCTATGTACACTTCATATAAGCAGTGCCTGAGGGGGCGAAGTCGAAGAGCTGTACTCCATTTGATTGGGTTTGAATGAAGGATGGTTGAGCATCACATGCAGTATTCCGACAGTTAAAGGGGCTGTGTCTTCCAGCCCCTGGCGGATTAGCTACGTGTACAGGACATTGAGCCCGCAATCCACTCACCAGTTGCTGACAAGAGTAAATTATAAAAGGGCTGCGGCGGCTGCTATCCGGCCTGCAGTACCACTCCTTTCCGTAATATACTTTCAACATGGATCACAAAGAGGAGATACTTCGGCCGAGGAGCACGCAAATGTCTTTGCGTTTTGCCTGCCCATTTAGGAAGCGCAATCCACAAAGATTCAATATTCGGACGCACCCTGCCTGCAGTCTAAACCTGTTCCAATCCTTAACTCTTCTCATGTAAGTCCACTGTGCCTGACATGGCTGATATAAAATAGTTCATGTATTAATTCATTAATCTGAAGAAGACATATCAAGACTTTTCATAACGCGCTTGAAATTGAACGTCATTTACGCCGGAAAGCCTTTGAAGATGAAGTATCTCGTGAAAACCATCTCCGTCTTGAGCTTCCATGTCATGTGGATGAACGACATCAAGACGGTCACCTGGTAGACCCAGAAGACGGAGTGATCCCTGATGCCCTGGTGGTGTTGTTGGACAGGAGAGCCTCCAGACCAACAACATGGGACGGTATATATAAAATACTGTTTCCTGAAGATACAGAACACTCATCATATGGTAGGTACACCTACAAAACCATCCGAACACTTGGGCTGGGCCCGTCTGATAGCAGAACAACTTCTACTAACGCGAGATGCTATCAGAGTATGAAGCCCCCATTGAGATGTGCGAAGTCCAGCAATTATTCTACAGTGACCGAAAGTGGCGCGAACTCGGTCTGAGACTCGAGAGGTCCTTAAAGGGCTCTTCAATGATACAACACAGGAGTGCCGTCGTATTCTATTCTTGCCAGATGCATATTATCGACACTCTTCATGAGCTTCGCAATAAACAAGGATATCGGCAATCGGCTGACAGAGTTCGGCGTGAGGAAGAATGTCTTCTGTCTGTAAAGAGACTTTCAGGCAGCCGCAGTATCGAGGGAATAGAGTACAGCAAGTCGTATGCGGTGCTCCTATTATCCCTTCACCAATAGACTTCCACCCCTTCCTTCCCTTTCCATCTAAAATCATCGCAGGATCATGGCTAATGATACCTTGAACTTTAGTAATGAACCAAGCTCAAAGCTTAGTGTTGACGTGAGCAAATTGCGAGCATTAGCAGGGGCAACGAAAACTAGGTTCGAGGGTAGTACCAGTAAGGAGGTGCATATGAGCTGTCCCTTCAGGAAGCGCAATCCAGTTCGCTTCAATATACGAGATTATCGGCTGTGCGCAACTGTTACTTACCGCAGCCTCGCTTTACTGAAGTAAGTTTGAATCGGTCCACCCAAGATTAATACTCGAGCAAATTAGCATTATCACTCAAACTCAGCCACCTAAACATGTAGTAGTATAACTAATCTGAGATAGGCGACACCTCAAAATGGTTCATCGACTGCCTCCTAGATGTCCTAGATGTAAGGTATCTTTCGAGAGTGAGGAAGACGTGTCTGTGCATTTGGAATCGGCGACAGCCTGTACAGTAACAATTGATTACAGCCCCCGGCCAGATGATCCGGAAGACGGCATGGATGATGGCCAACTTGTGTCGATACTCGCGAGAACGAATGGCATGAAAGTACAATCATGGGAGGCTACCTGGCAACTTCTATTTCCATGCGATATACAGATTCCGGCCTCAGGTAATACGTTGCATCTTGTTACTGCGAAAATTCATCCTGCTAACTAATTATATATTCCAAGATTTCGAACCGCCGGTAGAGATCGATGAAGTAGACGCAGTGTTTTGCAACGAGCAAACATTGGAACGTCTCTTACACGGCCTAGGCCCAGTTGAACATGACGAAGTGTCCATCGTGGACTACGTGCGGCAACACATAACTGAAGTATTTAGCCAGTGCCGCGCCCCTCAGGCCCACTGCATGTCCGAGGAAGACCAAGGTGCCACCAGCAACTTCACAAACAAATAAATGGTGAAGACACATATAAGTCATGACCTTCGGCAAGGATAGCCCTTGGCCGACTTGCAAATTGCACTGCAGGCTTGAATTTCAGAATCAGGGATTTCCACCCTGAAGTGGTGTCGCAATATAGGGTCTAGCCAATGTACAAGCATAGGCAATTGCTTTTGCACTTTTCGTGACAAGTGGCTTACCTACTAAGTACTCAACTAAACAACAGTCCGACAATAATCATGTGAGCCCGGGCATTTCCGCCAACTTCAACATTTCGTCCCTTCAAACTCCTGCAGTAGTAACACAACACAAAGATTGCATAAACGCTTGTAGATGTTGACTTCCCTTTGACCCCATAACTATGCTCCAGGTCAACTGCTGATACTCTCGCCAGCAAGTCTTGTCAAAGTCTGGTACCTACCCAGATATTGATAGAGAGTTCCATGGCACAGACTGAAAAGGGACGACCTTTAAGCCCAGGTGCTAGTTGTTGTGCAAGACCATCGAAGCTACACTAAGTGGGAATGACTCAATGATAGATCAGATAGAACTTTGAAAAGGCTCTATCCAAGAGGTTGTGGACCCCCCCCCCCAACTGGGTCAAGACTGAGGCCAAGAAATGGGCCCAGCTCTTGGTAGTACATATGTACCCTAGGGTAGTAGGCACCCAGGAGTAATGACCACTTTTCGAGTTAAGTCTTGCCTTGATTTGTTGAGGCCGGAGAAGAACACGAGGGCAAATGGTCGTGCATGGACACTCTTACGCTAAATTGGTTTGATGATCAAACCCAGCGAATGCACTTGAACAAGGCGGTTTTGATGCCGTGTAAAAAGTGTGGCCACCATTAAGTGGTCACAACGGATTGACAACGGGAATGCAGATGCCGCCTAGCTGCACAATACACACCCAACGTCTCTGACGCCTCAATGCTTGGCCCAACTAGGCCGCCAACACAGGTGTCAAACCAGGCAGCGATGGCTGCATAACTGAAGCCACCGTGCGGCGCAGCCTATCGACTGCAGCAGCTGTATCGCATGCGCCCAATGAGCAAGCATAATGCGACCCATTATAATGCATCCAAGCCTGGAGACTCGTGACGCATTGGCCTCAGCTGCATGAGTGGATACTGTTGATCTCAAACATCCAGGACATCTCATACCGTCGGAATATGGTTGCCTCCAAGCCTCAATGCCTAGAAATGTAAGAGTACTTAAGCATTTATTGAGGCTCTTCACGATTGCCAGTGATGTCTTTTCATGTATATACCTTAAGCCACCCCCCCCCCCAGGAAGCCACATTCTTGCCTGAAATCGGCGTCCAAATCATTATACTACTCTGCCCTACCTACCTGTTTTTGAATTATTAGTACATTACGATACCCACCCACCTTTGGATATGGCGATCTTCAAGGAGTCTGTTCTCTCAAGCCCGACGACGGAATATCTACCATTGGGCGAGCAGGCAATCCCGGACCGCCAAAAATTGAAGCCGGGCCAGTATACCCTCGACACATATTTCGATGTCTCTTGTGAGAATCACAAGGACAAGAAGGCCATACTCAGGCTATCTGGAGACTTGAAGTTAGAGTATAAAGATGATGGAGGGCTCTGCCAGTGGTAAGTTGCTTAACGAGCCTTTTATATTTCACTCTCTTACTTGTCCTTCGGGACTTGATGAGCCGACCTTTCTTACTAACGCTGAGGATCAGGGGTCAAATAGAGCCTTGCCAACTGGAGGGATGCAACTTGCAGTGTGATATTGCAAGGAATGATGCCCCAAAACTGTTCTATACCGAGGCACTGCAGCAAGCTCTGGCCAAAGACACAGAGCTCAAAGTCAGACTCCAATGCGGACATGGTGTGATCCCGGAATGTTCAACTTGTTCAAAGGGCTCCACGCCTGAAAGGAATATTGCGGGCGACGTGATTACTGCATCAACACCAAGTCAGCACGACCATCTACCTGATAACGATGCAGCCACCACGGAAGGTTCAGTGAGCGACAGCAGCAGCGATTCAGGGAGAGACACGCCCATTGAAAATGCACCAAGGCCTGAGGGTGATGCTACCGCCAACAAGAAAGATCCTGGTCTTGTCCTCTGGTTTCCATATCGGAACCACGAAGCGGGGAGCCCTCAAGAAACGGATGAGCAGAAAAGATCAAGTGCAGGAATCGGCAACTCTGAGCAGAAGACTGCAACATCGAGTGAGGTGTCTGCCAACCAAAAGGAGGAGACCACACCATCTAAGAAGTCCAAAGAGGATAGCGCAGACGCACAAAACCTTGGCTTGGATTTCACTCAGGTATCGGAATCTGCATGCCTTCCTATCCCTCCCGATGGAGCCTCGACATCACAGAAAAAGAAGCTCACGAAAGACGCCAAGGCTCAACGGGCAGCAGCACTCAAGCGGCAGAGGGAGGAGAGGAAGAAAGCCCACGAGGAGGAGATTCAGGATATGATGGAAGAGATATCTCACCAACGCGAGGTCCTTCGGTCTCGGCGGGACCAGAAGAAACAACGACAAAAGTTGCGCGAGCTCCAAAAGAAACTCGAGCGCCTGTGTAAGAAGGAGCTCGACGACTCCGACTATGCAACCAGCGATGACGAATCGGAACAAGAACAAGAAGATGCCAACCCGGAGACAAACGATTTCAACGAAAATGAAGGTGATCCTCCTAATGACGATGACGGCGAGAAACCCGCCGAGGAGGAGACCCCAGCAGCGACCGAGGAAGACGATAGCAAGCCGCAGCCTGAAGCAGAGGAGGACCCTAATGCTTGGGCAATTCCTACCTCCAATGCCAAAGAGGCCTGGGAAGATCAGAAAAGCACAAAGGACGAGGCGAATAGTCATCTCGATGAGATGATGGAAATGATTGGCCTGGAATCTGTGAAGACAAAAATGCTGGAGATCAAGACCCTCGTCGAGACTGCCCGCCGTCAGGAAGTGGACCTCAAGAAAGAAAGATTCAATGCTGTTCTCAAGGGAAATCCCGGGACTGGCAAGACGACCTTTGCGCGAATGCTCGGCAATTTCCTCTCGTCACTCGATCTTGCTGAGGACCAGTACACCACTACCACAGGTTCCAAGCTGGTATACGATGGAATCAATGAAGTCAGAAACGTCCTCACCAGCCAGCTTCCCGATTCAAAGGGAGTTGTGTTCGTTGACGATGCCCATATTCTCCGACCGAACCAGAGCGGTACCGGGAGAAAGGTACTCGACTATATCGTTTCCAAGATGGACCAGCTACAGGGCGACGTTATCTTCATTTTCGCGGGTTACGGGAAGGAGATGGAGACGTTCTTGAGTCACAACCAGAGTCTGGAAAGTCGGATTCCATTCACCATTGATTTTGACGACTACAAAGATGTCGAGATGCTTCAGATCCTCGAGAAGAAAATCAACGACAAGTTCAACGACAAAATGAAGGTCGACAAGGGGATGCATGGCGTCTACATGCGTATGATGGCACGGCGTATGGGCCGGGGTCGTGGGAGCCCCAGCTTTGGGAACGCACGGGAGGTCGAGAACACACTATTGCGTATGCTTTTCAGACAGGCCACCAGATTGGAAGAAGCACGCAAGCGGGGTGAAGAGCCGGATGATCTCTTCCTCACCATGGAGGATATCGTGGGCCCGCCGCCATCTACGGCCCTGGAGAACAGCAAGGCGTGGCAAGACCTTCAGAAGATGGTGGGCTTGAAGTCTGTCAAAGAATCTCTCAAGTCCCTCGTCTGCCGGATGCAAGTCAACTACGACCGCGAAGTTGCGGAGAAGCCCATCGTCGAATGTTCCTTGAACAGGATCTTCCTCGGCAACCCCGGAACGGGAAAGACCAGTGTGGCAAAACACTATGGACAGATTATGGTCGACATCGGACTGCTCAGCAACGGAGAAGTTGTGGTCAAGAACCCTGCAGACTTCGTCGGTGAATACCTGGGCGAATCCGAGAACATCACCAAGCGGATTCTGGCGTCGACGAAAGGCAAAGTGCTTATCATTGACGAGGCGTATGCTCTGTCCGACAAGTCAGACCCGACATATACAGGCTCGGGGAATTTCTACAAGACTGCCGTCGTGGACACGTTGGTGGCTAATGTCCAAGGCACGGCCAACGAGGACCGGTGCATTCTGCTCCTCGGATACAAAGACCGCATGGAGAGAATGTTCCAGCATGTCAACCCGGGCTTTGCTAGGAGATTCCCCATGTCTTCCGCATTCGAATTCGAGGACTTCTCGGACGAAGAGCTCCGAGAGATTCTGGATGGGAAGCTCAAGGAACAGGGCTTCACGGCAACCGACGAGGCCAAAAGCGTTGCCATGGAAGTACTGTCCAGGGCACGGAACCACCTCAACTTCGGAAATGCTGGAGAGATCGATATTCTGCTCAACAGGGCTAAAGAGGTACAACAAAGTCGGCTGGCCAAGAAGACCGAGGAGTATGACCCGTTCCTGCTAGAACGTGAGGACTTCGACAGCGACTTCGACAGGGTTAAGGACGCTGCATCCCGCATCCAAGATCTTTTCAAAGACTTTGTTGGCGCCCAAGACATTGTCGAGAAGCTGCTTGGTTACTCCCGAGTGGTCCAAAATACCAAGGCACTCGATATTGATTTGGACCCTCGAGAGCAAATTCCGTTCAACTACCTCTTCCGAGGTCCTCCAGGTAAGATTGCCCAGTTTACCACTGTCGAAATTCGAGGACAATTCATTCACTAACGACATCTCCAGGAACTGGAAAGACGACAACCGCACGCAGAATAGGACAAGTCTTCTACGACATGGGGCTTTTGGCCACCAACGAGGTTTACGATTGTTCTGCCACGGACCTTATCGGAGAGTACAAAGGACATACGGGTCCCAAGACCCAGAAAGTGTTCCAACTAGCCCTCGGCAAGGTGCTTTTCATCGACGAAGCATACAGGCTGAACGATGATGACAGTTTCGGAAAGGAAGCTCTGATAGAGATGTTGAACATTCTCACCAAGGAGGCATACAAGAACAAGCTTGTCGTTGTCCTCGCCGGATATAACGACGACATCAATAAGCTTCTCCAGGTGAACCCGGGCCTCGGCAGCCGATTCCCAGAGGTGATCCAGTTTGAGAATCTCAATCCGCAGCAATGCGTTGAGTTGTTCGTCAAACGACTGGAAGACCAAAAGTTGGACGCCACCGCTGTGAAGGCAGAGGAGGTCTCAGACAGGCTCAGGGGCTCGTTTGGGAGACTGGCCACCCTTCCAGACTGGGGCAACGCCAGGGACATTGACATATTGGCCAAGTCCGTTTTTGGTAGAATTCTGAAGGACTCCACGTCCGAAAAACCCGAATTGGTCGTCAAAGAGGACGTCCTGGACGCCGAGGTTGACGCGATGATCACGGAGAGAGAGCAACGGGCAGGGAAGACAGAATCTGTGTCTCATATGTATCTGTAATGGCGCGCCCACATTGGGTACCGCACTCATCTATAATAATATTAAATAGCATCATTAATTAACTGACTACAAAGGCCTTGCATAATAATATGGGTGATCTAGCATGAATGTATCGAAAGTAGTGACACCTGGGCACTTGAGCTTGAGCCAGAAGCAGAGCAGAAAGGGAATACACCGAAGACACTTTCCTACATCCGTATATTTCTTCGTAGGTAATCTTTATATCAATATGCTGTCACGAGTAGCCCATATTCCACGGCGGCCACTCTTTTGGCTGATACGCCGGTATCACACAGCACTGGTCACGAGGGGCAAACTCACGGTCACCTCTTCGAAGATAATCCCGACCACCTTGTGTTATGGCTACTAATATGCACACTAGTGTCTAACAACGGCAGACTGATCACAAACACGGCAACCAAAGCTTCAAGCCTATTTTTCCTTTTACCATCCTCTCCCAGCTAGTTTCTCATCCGCCTTCATACTGCCGCAGTTGATACCGACCATAGCCTCACCCAGTCCAGTGCTGCATTCAGCAAGAACTTTGGGATCCTTGTAATGCGTTGTGGCCTTGACGATGGCCTTTGCCCTTTTCGCCGCATCTCCAGACTTGAAGATACCACTGCCGACAAAGACACCGTCACATCCGAGCTGCATCATGAGAGCCGCATCCGCAGGCGTCGCCACTCCTCCAGCAGCAAAGTTCACCACAGGCAAACGCCCCAACTCAGCCGTCTGCTTGAGAAGCGCGGCATCACAGCCGAGCTCCCTCGCCAGCGCGCGGATGCCGACCTCGCCCTCCTTGCTCAGCGTCGCCTGTGCCCTAGAGATATCCGCATTCACCTGCCGCATGTGCCGGACAGCCTCCACGACGTCCCCCGTGCCCGCCTCGCCCTTGGTACGGATCATGGCCGCGCCCTCGGCAACACGCCTCAGGGCCTCGCCCAGGTTCCGACAGCCACACACGAACGGGACACCAAAGCCGTTCTTCTCGACGTGGAAGGCGTTGTCCGCCGGCGTGAGCACCTCGGACTCGTCGATGTAGTCGACGCCCAGGGCCTCGAGGATCTGGCACTCGACGAAGTGGCCGATCCGCGCCTTGGCCATGACGGGTATGGTCACGGCGTCCTGGATCTCCTTGATCATGGCCGGGTCGCTCATGCGTGCCACGCCGCCGTCCTTGCGGATGTCGGCGGGGACCCTCTCGAGGGCCATGACGGCGCAGGCGCCGGCCTCCTCGGCGATGCGGGCTTGTTGGGCGTTGACCACGTCCATGATGACTCCGCCCTTGAGCATCTGTGCGAGGCCGGCCTTGACGGCGAACGAGTTCTTGCTGGAGCCATTGGCGCTGCTGTTTGTGGCGGGCGCAGCTAGGTTGGTGATAGTTTTGTTGGCTCCGTTTGAAGATGCCATGGTGGATAGAGAGGAGAAGTGATGATCTAGCTGAATTCAAGTTCTGTGGGTCGAAGCTGGTAGTACGACGTGGAAGTTCGTCCCTAAGTAGTCGGTGCGTTTTGTCAAGTCGTGTGATAGAGGTCAATGACTAGTAGACAAAGATGACTCCTTCTAGAAGTCTTCGATGCAGCAGCTTGCCGTTGAGAAGACGCGTGAGACGCCAAGAATGTTACCGTGTGTAACGTTTTGCCACTTGCACTTGATAGATAGTTGTAGAAATATTCGAGAGTCTGGTTAAACAATGACAATGGGCTTCTGACCTGTCGATAACCAAAGGCTCCAGGGGTTCTAGATACATGCGTCACGGCGGGTCGCAATATAAGATGCTGAGTTGTTCCTACATATACTAAAATATGTCCAAGCAGCAGACTGGAGGTTGTCTCTGGATCCGGAAGGTCACCCCAAGTAGTGACTCACATAGAGGAGCGAGAAAGCGCAGCGACATCGGTTCAGTACTTAAGTAATTAAGTAAATACTAAGTAATACTAAGTAATAAGTAGGGATGAAGATGACAACTCGTAATATGACGTTCGGCAAAACGATCCGAGCGAACCAAACATCAACTAATGAAAGTTTCATGTCTCGGCACTGGCGGCGAATGTTTGTATTGGTCAACGCTCAAACGCTCCTAACCGAAGATTCCTTTTAATTAGTTCAACGAAACAGTCGGCTCAAAGTACTAAGTATCGTCGCTGCACAATACGACTCGTTGCCATTTATTAACTTCCAGGTTGCCGTATTACCCTCTCGTCTCGGGGGTATATCTACCACGCCAACCTTGTAAATGGCGGTTACAGTCGGCGTGTTGGCCCTTCAGGGGGGATTTCATGAGCACCTCTCACTTCTTCACAAATCAGCCCAACATATCGCCAAATCACCAATACATAATGAAAAATACACTTTCGAGTTCATCGAAGTCAGGAACCCTCATGACCTGGCACGATGTGATGCCCTCATCATCCCAGGGGGTGAGAGCACCACCATCGCCCTCATAGCAGCACAGTCAGGCCTCATGGAGCCACTAAGGGAGTTTGTGAAGTGAGTCAATGGAATTCCCAACCGAAAGCACAGTCATTTGATGAAATTTGGCTCTCACTAACAATCACACCCAAGAACCGCTCGGAAGCCCACCTGGGGCACCTGCGCAGGCCTGATCCTGCTGGCCGAGGAGGCCAACTCTACCAAGAAGGGTGGCCAGGAGCTGATAGGTGGTCTCGACGTCAGGGTGCACCGGAACCACTTTGGTCGACAGATCGAGAGCTTCGTGGCCGACGTGGAGCTGCCCTTCCTGGCGCAGTCGGAGCTGCTCTCGGGCCCGGACTCCGCGGTCCCCTTCTCGGGCGTCTTCATCCGGGCACCCGTTGTCGAGCAGCTGCTAGCCCCAGGGGCTACTGGCTCGGTGGAGCCTGGGGAAGCGGTGGTCCGCAATGGGGATGCTAAGAAGGGCAATGTTGAAGTTTTGGGAGTCTTGCCTGGCAGGACGACGAGGGTGAAAGGGAGCGCCTTGGAGACCACAACGGAGCTTGAGAAGGGCGGCCTGAACGATATTGTGGCCGTGCGGCAGGGGAATATCATGGGTACCAGTTTTCATCCTGAGCTCACAGATGATGTTCGGATACATGTATGGTGGTTAGAGCAAGTGCTAAGGCATTGCCAGGCAAGTAGTTAAGTGACTTTTGAAAGATTTATCAAGATGACTATAGATCCACCATCCTGGAGGCTTGATTTATCATGCAACGATTCAAGCCGTATGGAGTATCCAGACTTCACACAAACCCGTGGGTGAACTGAATGATTGAACGTGGCAGCCGGTGTGGAATACGCGCCGCCTGGCTATATCAATGTGGAGGACATCATCCTCAATTCCACGTATTTAGGAAGCGTAGGGAACTATCTTCAGTTCAGCGAATATATGTCTGATTGTTGTCTGACTGCCACTGTTGACAGTCTCGTAGACTGTATCTCCAGACTCTTGCCATCCCGCACTTGAAGAGCCCACCGTAACTGAGAGGTAGATGCCCCGGGGCCATTCGAACTAACGATTTGTTGTTATACTACTGCCAGAAATGCAGAAGTATAGATTCATAGCATTTATCATTCATAAGTTGCTCTCTCCCACTACTGGACACTGCCTAAATGCCACCCATCCCCTTCCTTAGATATGACTCATAAAACTGAGCCTGTGAACTCAGAGGCTGACTCCTTGATCCCGATTCACCTGATCACTAGACGGCCTTCCCAGTCCATTCCGGACTTTATCCTCGACCCGGATCAGCCTTTTCGGCAAAGCAAAGCCGAGTCCGAAGAACACGAAGAAAGCCCACTTCCACCTGAATGGGTTGAAAGCCACACAGAATGCGAACCACCAGATCAGCTCCAGGTAGGTGAAGAAGTCGAAAGCACCCGTCGGGCTCCTCGCCTTAAGGACCTTTGTCATGTCGATCCAGCGCTCCATCCAGAATGGGTTGGGTCGCGTGAGTGGGTCGACGAGGAACATGAGCAAGATGCGAGTATAGATGCCGATGTGCCAGTTGCCCACGGTGCCGATAGCAGAGAGGTAAGTGCAGTTGATAGCAGAAATGGATGGGTGGTTTGGCGGGAAGGTCTGAAGATACCAGTTCGGCGCGCCGTAGGGCTCCTCGAAGCTGTCTTGCGGTAGGAAGGAAAGAGAAGGCCGCTTGAAGCCTGTAGCGAGAACGACCATGTCTGCTTCAATGAGGTCCTCCCGTCCCGGTCCACCAGGTGGTACTCCCTTCACTCGACGATTGACCCTGACGCCACGCTCCTCGATCTGCTCGATATCGCACCTCACCCATTCGGCCTCACCTGAACGCATCTTGTCCATGACATCAGAGTTTACCATCGGCGTGTCCATGAAGATGCCCTTGTTGTAAGGCGCAATGTCTTGGAGATCACGATAGAACAGCTTTTTCAATAGCATTTCGGGAATCCAAGAAAAGATGGTCTCCTGACCAAAGATGTTGAAGGCCAGGAGTACGTTAACGATGGGGTTTCTTGGAATGATCCATTTGTCGGACCGGGCGAGAATGTAGACCTTGGCGGCTTCCTCTTCCGCGGCGAACTCGAGCGCTTCGACGGCACTGGCGCCACCGCCAATGACGACTATCTTCTTGCCCTTTGCCTTCTTGCCAGTCAACTCACTTGAGTGGAGGACTGGTCCGCGGAACTTGTCCACGCCGGGGATGTGAGGGCCTGTGAGCAGTGTCAACAGTTGTCCTGGGCCCTTTGGATTTGCTTATCATGGAAGACCGCTTTGACTTACGCTTGGGGGCTCCACAAGTACCAACGGCAGCGACAAGGCCATCAAATCTTCCATTCGAAGGGTCATTGAGGACCCAACGGCCCTTTTCATCTTGATAGACCTTGTCGATCTTTGTATTGAACCTTGTCTTCTCTTCGAGGTTGTACCTCTCCCAAAGCTGTCGCAGCTGGCTCAGGATCTGCTGCCGATCCGGGTATCCTCGCTGCCACTGTATCGAGGGATGAAAACGGTACATCATCGAATGGATCTGAAGACTTGAAGTATTGTTGACTCGCTATAATGTGTTAGGTCTCACATGCCAGGACTTATTACATTGATCAGTTTTACTTACGCTCCAGATACCACCCAGGTTCTCCTCCCCACCCGCCTCAAAGATAACAACATCAAAGCCATGACCAACGCAATGTGCCGCGGCCGACACACCAGTGATGCCGGCTCCAATGATGGCAACTTTGGGTCTGTTAAGGGGCTTGCTTGGGTCTGGGGGAGCAGGCGACAGGATCTTGTCTGTAATGTATTGAAACATCTGGTACCCGAAAAGGAACGGGTGCACCAAAGGATTCTCGACTCTCGACTCGGTAGGCATCCTGAACAGCTCTATAATTGAGCTTTAAAATTAACCTAGAGAGGTGTGAAAGGTGTGCGAGAAGAGGTTGGGAAGTGAGAGGAAGAAATAGAAATAAAGGGGGGACGCTGCGTACAAGATGCCAATGTAAATAGACAAGAGGCCAATGGCATCAATGGACGGTCAGGGGAAAATACCTCGCATGTGATATCGTACCATCAAGCTGATACAAGCTTCCAAGCTTCGAAGATGGGAATTCAATGCTTCCATACGAAGAGCGACGTCATATGTAAGTAAGGAGTGTGTATTTCTCTGTGGGGCGCTGATGCAATTGACATGTGAAAGAACTGGAGCGCAGAAGAAAATGATCTGCGGAATACATTGACCGGAAATAAGAAATGTTGCACGCCGATACCAAGGTGTGCAGCATGCCTGAAGCCTCTCCGTCATTTCTCAACTTCTGCGTTGGATGAACTGGATGAGGAACACGAACGTCACCTCCATTGGTTACGCGCAGAGAAAGGGGCACAGAAGCCATTGGCAGGAAATCTTGCTCTTGCCCACTGCTTGCATTGATCGAACCAAACTGGTGATCTTGTCTATATAGCTGATTACCAGGAACTTTGACCATAGTGACGTGCGTCGTACTCGGCCTTCCCCTTCCAGTCGAGGTCGCAACACCCCCTACACAGTACTGCACAACTGGCAGTGTGACCCCCTGGCTTGTAGGGCCATGTGTGTTGAGGACGCCGTCACGCCCGAAGCGGATGCCAGAAGTATAATTAATATAGCTCTGCCTTCGACGCCCCTGGTTACTGGAACCTTGAGCACTCAGGATACGAAGTCGAAAGTAGCCCTCAAGTTCAGCGACGCTTTCCTCCTCTGTCTCTGCGGCCACTCTCAAGCACCTTGAGTCGCTTCTGGTATCTCTCTCCCATCTCCCTATCGCCGCCTCTGGGACCATCGACAGTCTCAGGGCCTCTCTTGCGACTCTTCTCCAACAGCGCCTTTGTGCCCCTGCCGCCATCCTTCTTCCCTGTGGCCCTGTTGATGCGGTCTGCGCCCATACCAAGATCTCTCCACTCTTCACCACCGTAGTCCATCCGGGTGCTGCGGCCCTCCCTCTGTGCCTTCTGGGCGCGGTCCTTCTTGCTCTCCTTGGGCAGCCGCACAAAGTTCCGTTCTTCGTAGTTGCGCCGCTCATCCTCGTCCTTGCGCTCAGTGGCAGTCTTGAGTCTCCGACCAAAGTTGACGATATTTGTACCAATACTGGGCTGTGCGATGGGTGCTGTGGATAGTTCATCGGCAACGAACTCGTCCATTGTCGCGGACCTCATGGGTCCTCGTTCTCTCTTCTCGCGCCTCTCGGTCGTGGGCATCGAGGTGGGTGCTATCTTGGGGGGTCTGTAAACTCCACTGGCGTCCTTGCTGGACTTTCCATCCGAGTCGGTGGTGGCAGGTCGAGCGAGCTTGCTCAGGTTGGGCCGGTAGGCCGTGACATTTGCCTGGGGCGCAACCTCATCCTCGTTCTCATCCTCATCTGATCCTTCGTCGCTTCCCGAGTCGGACTCGGAGTCGGATTTAGCTTCTACTGCTGCTCGTGTTGCCTTCTCGTTGCGCTCTGCATCGTCGGTGGCGCGCAGGACCTTTTCGATCTGGTAGCGCAGCTTGTCCTCGAGTGGCCGAACACCCTTCTCTAGGTATAATCGTAGCTCAACCAGTTTCTTGACGACCTCATCATCGAGGGTTGACTCTTCGTCCTCGTCGTCGGAGTCGCCCTGTTTTGCCTTTCGCAGCTTCACGAGGATGAGGAAGACCAGGTTTTGCAGGTAAGAGAGCAGCAGTTCATTCTTGACGTCGAGTAGAGAGAGTCCTTCTTTCGGTGCCTCAACTGAGGGTATTTTCAGGGCCGCCTCGACGGTTGAGGAAAGAGATTGTGTTAATGACCCCAGCAGGGCCGGCAAAGTGGTTGCGGCAGCCATTGTGAATTAATGAAGGCTGGTGTTGTTGTGAGGTTCTGCTTCCAGTTCCAATCCCCAAATTCTTGAAACTTTTTTTCTGCCTTTACTTAGTAGCATCTGCGATAAGACAAGAATCTGGAGTTGCCTGCCGGGGCCCTGAAAGCGGGTACCTGGCTCCCTACCCCAACACCCAGGCACAGGTTCAGTGGTGACTAAGCACATCGATAACTAAACTGCACTATGTACAGATTACTGTTACAAGGGGGAAGCTGTTGTGACGATTGCTGTAAGTACGAACCCGTAGTAGACTGCCTGACTGCATACATACAGTACACAGTAAGCCCGTCTTTTACCAGCCAGGCACTCAGGCACTCTCTGCATCATCAATTGCAGGTCCCACCAGGACCAGTTCCACATCGAGAAAACATCAAATTCTGTTCGTATCGAATAAGCTGTAATGCTTGACGGCAGCTCGGAGCGCTGACCGAACCAACTCCCGAGCCTTATGCTGTGAATACATAACTCCACCACAACAAAAAGGTATGGCCCAGACTACCTTACGCCTGGCGCATTAGTGTTTCCTCCCTTCTTTCTTGCCTTTTTGCTTGATTAGACTTGGTCAACTAACCATGGGATCTTCTTGAACACATAGAATCCCTTTGATAATGCAGATACCCAACCTCGCGTCGCCTTCGGCGGCCGCGCTGTTCTCGTTCCTCGCCCTTCCTCAGCTCACATCCGCCTTCTACCTCCCCGGTGTTGCGCCCACTTCGTACAGAAAGGGCGATGTCGTTCCTCTATACGTCAATACGATAAAACCAATCGCACCCCCAGGCGACTCTATGCTACACTCTGTAGTTTCCTACGACTACTACCTTCCCATATTCAAGTTCTGCCAGCCAGATGGCGGGCCGCAATCCGTGGGCGAGAGCTTGGGAAGCATTATCTTTGGCGACAGGATCATGACATCGCCGTTCGAGCTCAAGATGGCAACCAACGAGAGCTGCAAGGCTCTGTGCGATGTCAACTATACGCCCGGCTCTGCCAAGTTCGTGAACGAGAAGATCGAGATGGGATATAGCTTGAACTGGCTGGTGGACGGTCTCCCCGCTGGCCAGGACATCACCGACGAGCTCACGCAGACGGACTTCTACAGCCCCGGGTTTTTGATGGGCGAGGTGTTTAACGAGAAGCCTGGCCTCAACAACCATTACGATATCATTGTCGAGTACCATGAGGTCGGCAAAAACCCGAACCAGCTCCGTGTGGTGGGAGTTATCGTTCAGCCCCGGTCTCTCGACTACGGCAACTCGGAGCCGGATTGCGCCATGGACAAATACCAGCCGGTTGTGCTGTCGCTCGATGGCCAGACCAATGTCAAGTTCTCCTACAGTGTCTTCTGGATCAAGTCTCCGACAGCCTGGGCCACTCGATGGGACAAGTACTTGCACGTCTTCGACCCCAAGATCCACTGGTTCTCACTCATCAACTCGGCCATTATCGTGGTCTTCTTGGTTATGACAGTCATGTCCGTGCTTGTGCGCACCCTGAGGAAGGACATTGCCAGGTACAACCGCCTGGACTCGATCAATTTGGAGGATCTGAACGGTACATCGCTGGTCGAGGATGGAGTACAGGAGGACTCGGGCTGGAAGTTGGTGCACGGTGACGTGTTCCGCACGCCTTCACACCCTCTTCTGCTCTCCATCTTCCTCGGAAACGGCGCGCAGCTCTTTGTCATGACCGGCTTCACCATCTGCTTCGCTCTGCTGGGCTTCCTATCCCCCTCGAACCGTGGATCGCTCGGCACAATCCTGATCCTGCTTTACACCATCCTAGGTTTCGTCGGTGGCTATGTCTCAGCGCGGGTATACAAGTCGCTCGATGGCGAGAAATGGAAGCAGAACATCGCCCTGACGCCCTTGCTCGTCCCAGGCATCGTCTTCGGCGTCTTCCTGTTCCTTGACCTGTTCCTCTGGGCCAAGCAATCTGCCGGTGCCGTCCCCTTCACCACGATGATGGTCATTGTCCTCATCTGGTTTGTCATCTCGGTACCTCTCTCCTTCGCTGGTGCATGGCTGGCCTTCAAGTCGGCCCCCATCGAACCTCCGGTCCGCACGAACCAGATCCCCCGACAAATCCCACCGCCAACCACCTACCTCAAGCCCATCCCTTCCATGCTGCTCGTCGGCATCCTGCCATTTGGCGCCATTTTCGTCGAGCTGTACTTCATCATGAGCAGTATCTGGTTCAGCAAGATCTACTACATGTTCGGGTTCTTGTTCCTGTGCTACGGCCTGATGATCATCACCTGTGCCGCCGTCACCATCCTCATGGTGTACTTCCTACTGTGCGCCGAGAACTATAACTGGCAGTGGCGGTCATTCCTGGCGGCGGGTATGAGCGCGGGTTATATATTCCTCAATGCGATGGTGTATTGGATCACGAAGTTGAGCCTGGGAGGCTTCGTCGGCAGCATGCTGTACATCGGGTACAGCGCGCTCATTTCATTTTTGTTCTTCATCTTGACAGGTAAGCTCCTTTCCCCCTCTGCCCCAAACGAGTGCTGCATGCTTCGATAGTGTGCTAACATGGTTTTAGGATCCATTGGCTTTTTCTCCAGTTGGTGGTTTGTCCAGAAGATCTACTCTTCCATCAAGATCGACTAAGATCGGGAAGGTTGGCCTATTTTCGCGAGAGTGGGTTCGGAGGCGTTGTATACTAGTCTTAGACTGTACCAACAACACAATGAGATGCTTGGTTGCTCACTTTGAGCACCACGATGCATCAATGCACATGACTGGAACGAGAGAGGGGCGGAAGGAAGTCCAAAAGATAGCTCGGCGTCTGGGTCATGCATGACAATCCATTTCCACAATGCAACTTGATTTTCTACGATTTGTGCTAATCAACTGATGAAGCTGCTATAGCAGAAGAGCATTTGAATCGTAATTCTGATGTTGAACACTATGGACTCATGTTGCTTGAGGTTGTCTAGCGTATGGTGGCGATGTTGTTCGGCAGGTTTGTACGCATGGCCTGAACTTGAGAAGCCAGTCCCAAGCCCAGTGTCTTTTTCCGCGGCGAACGATGGAAATATTGGACAGACAGTGTACCGTAGCAACATGACCTTGCGAGACAGTCCATCGCATCTCGGCCTGTGCCGCTCAATCATCGTCGTCATCATCCAAGTCCCCACCCATGAACTGGAATTGCCTCTTCTGGGGCTCCGAAGGCCCGGCAACCGGCGAGGGACCACCTCCAGTACTGCCCCTCCTCTGGGCCTCCTCGAGCGCCCGTTCCCTCTCCTGCTGCCTCTCCCTCGCGATCCTCGCCTGCTCCTCCCTCATCTTCCGCAGGTTCTCCTCGCGCTCCCTCGCTTCCTTCTCTTCCTGCTCGCGACGCTCCTCCTCCTCGCGCTGCCGCCGGGCTTCCTCTTCAGCGGGGTCGAAGCCCCGCGGGTCGATGCCCTGTTCCAGGAGGTGCTGGATGGACGCCAGCGCGCCGACGCGGACCTTCTCGTCCTGCGCCCAGGGGACAAAGACGTGGCCCGTGAGAGGGTCGAGAAACTGTGTCCATTCTGTAGGCAGCGCCGTCGCCCCGGAAGTGACCGTGGTCTGCGTGCCGCCACCCTGTTGTCCCTGGGATTGTGACTGCGGCGCCGGTGTTCCTGCACCGTTGGCCATCGCGTTCGGGTTGGGCGTGGAGCTTCCTCCTCCGGCCACGGGCGTGGGCGGCGCCGCCGTGGTGGTGGGTGTGTTAACCGCGTCACCGGTCGACACGGCGCTGTCGTCCCCGGCGCCGCCGCCGACCGCGGCGTTGCCGTAGCTGGCGATTATGCTCGGCGGGGGCATGGTCATCTTGCTGATCCTGCGGGCGTAGCTGAGCAGCTCCTCATAGTTGACGTCGTAGTGCGGCCCGTCGGGGAAGACGGTGGTGGTCGTGGAGGTGATGTCCTTGCGCGTGGTCCACAGGGTGCGCAGGGTGTCGCGGATCTGCGCGTCGAGGGCCGACGAGGCCGCCTTGAGGGACTCGAGACGGTGGTGGTTGTTCTGGTGGACCTCCAGCTGCCTGAGGCCCCGGGCGAGCTCCTTGTCGGCGGCGGTGAGGTCGGCTGCCTGTGAGGCCTGGGGTGTGTACTTTGTGATGGACTCAACGAGGGTCGCGAGGGCCTTCTCGACTCGCTCGAAGCGGGCGTCGACGTACGTGTCCATTTTTCTTTTGGGCTGGGTGTTGTGGTTGTTCCCAGATCCCAGGTCCCTTAGTTGAAGCTGTTTGGATGGTGCAGCATGTGATGTGTGAGCTGCAACCAACCAACAAAAGCAGGGGAAAAACAAGGGTGCAGCTGCGGCTGAGGCTTGATTTGAGTGAGGCTTGAGGCTGAGAGATGTGAAGCTTGGGGAAGCTTTTGGAGCTTACTGGGTACTTAGTATCCACGCTAAAAATGACAGGGGGGACAACCGAGGCGCTGGGGCAGCTGCAGTCAGAAAATGGCGCCTCAGGCACTGAAAATCCAACCTGGAATTCCGGCCGGACCCGGCTAGAAACTCGCGCGCATCATCGCAGCCAGTAGATTTAGCGACATTTCCAACCTTGTCGTCGACAACAATCCCAAGGAGCAAAACCACACCCTCCGCGCCCCTCGCAGCACATCAAGATGTTCCCTGTACGTTTGCCCCCTCGTCGAAACCCCTTCCAGTCAACACATCGGGACCAATTGAACCTCTACGGCGCCTCCTGCGAACCCGTTGCTAATGTACCGCGCGATGCAGACTCAGATCCGCCGGGCAGACGCCTACCCTCAGTACAGGAGCCCCTACGGCCCCAAGTAAGACTCTCCCCCCTACTCGATCAATCGACCTCGAATCGAAAACCTCGCTACCGTCCGCCTCCAATGGCACGAGGAGCCACGGCGTCTACGAACTTCAGTTGTCGATCTCTCGAATACAACGCTAACGGTGGGATTCAGGTACGGCTTCCAGCCTCACTTTGCTGGCTTCACCGCCAAGTCTGCCCTGCCAGTGTAAGCAAATTTCTGTCTCCGGTGCTGGGGTGAAAGGGAGCAGTCTGTACATGACAGGATCTGGGGCCAGCGACAGTAGGAGTATCATCATTGGGGCTCGGGCGGCACAATCGTGCTGCAACCCGACCGACGCACACCTTTGTGCTGCTCTCTGGCTTTCTGGGTCCAGTCACGTTCCGGCTGTTTTAGTACTTGGCAATATAACTAACATGGCAACAGCGGCATCAAGACTACCGGATTCTGCGGAGTCGCTCTGTTTGCCGTTATCTTCTACGCTTCCGGCATTCCCAGAGTACAACGCGATGTCCTCCAGGTATGGCAACATGTCCCATCAGGATTGCTGCCAGAGACAGTTACTGATAAGCCCCTAGAAAGTCCCCTTCCTCGGCAGCTACTTCATCAACGAGGTCCCCCCAGAGGACAACGTGAGTAATATTGAACAAGCCCCCAAAACTCCCGGATCAATTGCTGATGTCTTCTAGCCCTTCTAAATTTGGTGTTTGGTAGAGCCATGGAAGTCATGAGGAGGAAATTCATAGAGCATGGCTTTCTTGGTCTCGTGTAAACAAAACAAGAGAGCATTTACATAGAACTGAATTACATCGGATTACCCAACCCCTTGGCATTTATCCCTCAAGCTTGTTGGGTATATATCTTGTCACATATGCGTAGGACCTGGGAAGGAATCCGGGTGAGTTATGAAATCTAAGCCTGACAGATGATGTTAAGCACCATCAATGGCAGGTTTGGGCTCCAATATCAAGCTGACCAGTTGACAATCGGGAACACGCCTTGGAGGATATGAATAGACACATGTCTTAGAGCATTTATGCCCTCTTTGCCCTTTCCTAATCACCAGAAAGCCCTCAGGCTTACAGCCTCATTATATTTCGGGTCTCATTGCATATTTGCCAGTATTTCACACTTCTCACCTCAGTACCTAGGTACTAAGTATTAAGTATATGCAATCAAATTGAAAGCTGGAGGCCTTTCGGTTAAAATCCGTTGGCCCGTGCACGGCCCAGTTTGGTGGTGTTGTCCTATAAAACAGAGCTCACGAGCGTTCTTGACTTCCAAAACATATTGCATTGAAGTATTTGGTTCTGGAAGCCAGAGTCTGATGTCGGTATTGTACTCCCCGAATTGAATATATTGAGGATCAGGTTGCAATTGGTTGTCGACATGATATCATCACCTTGAAGTCTTGTTTCACGTATCACCCCCATCCTCTCCTCTTTTCACTCCTCTGTCACTCGTTTACACGTTCCAGAGGCGATGGATATTCTAGCGCAACTGAAAGAGTTTGCTTCTTCTTCAACTCTCCCGGTTATTTTAAGCTTCGCCGTCTGCTGTGCCTCCCTCAATAAGGACTGCCATGAACACAAATGGAGCCGACCAGTTGTTGGGTTCTCGCTCCTTGCCGTGCTGATGTTCGTGGGCATGTGCTGGCAGACTGTCGTTGCCCTCAACGTCGCAGAGCCATACTTGGTAAGTGCGGAACCTTGTCAAATCCTTATAAAACTCTACTGACACCAACTAGGATGAGGTTTTCCATATACCCCAGGCTCAAAAATACTGCATGGGAAAGTGGTCTGAGTGGGACGACAAGATCACTACGCCCCCAGGACTGTATGTGCCTCTCTCCCTCTTTCGTGAGTTAATTGCTGACAGGCGCCATTAGATATGCGATCAGCATCCTGATCTACAGATGGGTTTGGGCCGGGACCGGAGACTGCACTGAGACGAGTTTGCGGATGACCAACTGGCTTGCCCTCTTGATGCTCGGTTACACTGCTATGAGCTGTCGACGCCTCATTGAGGCTAGACTTTCTGAACGAGATGCGGGCCAGCCTCGACCTCATGCTCTTAGCATCTATGCCATCCACACCGGCTTGAACATTGGGCTGTTTCCTCTTCTGTTCTTTTTCTCGGCCTTGTA
Organism: Cytospora schulzeri; assembly: GCA_003795315.1. Classification (NCBI taxonomy): domain Eukaryota; kingdom Fungi; phylum Ascomycota; class Sordariomycetes; order Diaporthales; family Cytosporaceae; genus Cytospora; species Cytospora schulzeri. The sequence continues at coordinate 321,980 of LKEA01000023.1, read as the reverse complement.
CTATACTGATGTGTTCTCGACGTTGTTTGTGCTTGTCGCGTTCCATAACCATCTGAAACGAGTCGACCCACAGGGCAAGCCGCGGTTTAGTGACCCCTGGACCATCTTCTTAGGTGTTGCCGCGCTTTTCTTTCGGCAGACGAACGTCTTTTGGGTTGTGGTCTTTATGGGGGGCTTGGAAGCTATTCATGCCATCAAGACTTTGCCTCTGCCCAGCAATGCGCAGGTATGGGCGCGTCCAGTGTATGCCGGCCCTATGGAAAAGGTCAAGTACTACACCATGCTATGCTCTTGGGGCTTTATTCATGACCCTGCTCTGAACCTCGTTTCACTGGACGGTACGTTAGCCATAAATCCCGGGCCCTACATATTGTCAAGTTCTAACTTTCTTGCTGAATAGACGTGTTTTTCTTTGTCGTCAGCATCGCCATCGCAGTCCTCTACAACCCAGTCCGAGTTTTGAAGCAGGTTTGGCCACACATCTTTGTGATGGGTCTCTTTGTAGCATTCGTCCTGTGGAACGGCGGAGTTGTACTCGGTAAGGCCCCGTGCTTCGTTCTCTTCTTGACATGTGACTGATAACTTTGACAGGAGACAAATCCAACCATGTCGCCACCATTCACCTTCCACAGATGCTTTACATCTGGCCACTGTTCGCCTTCTTCTCCGCGCCACTACTCCTCCTCCCATTCCTGATGCTACTTTTCCCACTCATCTGGGATACCTACACAAAGTATCAATGGGGCGAAGTGTTGAGAAGCCAAGCGCAAGACAAGGGAGATTACGGGGCCGAGGGCAAGGCCGCTGAAGCACAAGACCCAGCCGAACAAGACAACGACCTGTCCAAGTTCCAGGATATATACCTCACTTACGGCAGAAACTTGAACATTGCGGGTTGCGTGTCCCTTGTCCCGGTAGCCCTTGCAATTGTCCACCTCAACACCATCATCCACCCCTTCACACTGGCAGATAACAGACACTACATGTTCTATGTCTTCCGGTATACAATCTTGCGAGCGGAGTGGGTGCGCTATGCCCTTGCCCCCGTCTACGTTTTATGCTGGGCCTTGTGCTGGAAGGCACTTGAAGGATGCCGACCGAACTACAACAAAGCCCAGGACGAAGACTGTCCGGTCGCCCAACAGAACCAAGGAAGGTGTGGTCTCATCAACAGGCCGTCCATCGATGGGTCCGTCACGTTTCCCTCCAGCCAATATACCACCAGGCAAAAGCTCGCCGATCTAGCCTCGGGGAGACACAACGGCAACAGAAACCCCCCACCACAGAGTCCCCACGACTACCTCGACGACAGCCGCAGCGTCTCGACCTCCTCGCCGTCGCTCTCGACCGCCCTCCTCTGGGTCCTTACCACGGCCCTGTCCCTCGTCACCGCGCCGCTCGTCGAGCCCCGGTACTTCATCCTCCCCTGGGTGTTCTGGCGCCTGCTCATGCCGGCGTGGTCCGCACACACGTGCCATAGGCCCCGCTCCGAGGGCGACCGCCCGCGCACCTCCGTGAGCCCCCTGGGCAAGCTGTTCCGGCTGGGACGGAGCGTTGACGTGCGCCTGGTCTTGGAGACTGTGTGGTTCCTTGTGATCAACCTGGTTACGGCGTACATGTTTATTGCGCGGCCGTTTTACTGGAGGGCGGCGGATGGTACTTTGTTGGATGGGGGCCGGGTGCAGAGGTTTATGTGGTAGAGTGGTAGGTGCCTCGTAATGGGGCTTGATCGAGATACTTGAGTCACCCGGCTGTCGTGTGTCTCAAAGGGGCCCGACACGAATGTTTGATAGACTATGATGTGGACTTCGGAATGGAGAGACTTCAGTGAGGGGTTTGACATCAATATGTTCGTTAAAAGCTAAAGTGCTTTTCTTCATTCACCACTACCACTGCCTATCTTCCTAGCACAGTAGAGCAGAGATTCGGTCATTCAGACCTAAGCCGAGACATGGCAAAATGTCCTATAAATATGTCCCTTCCATGGCGCAGCGTAGCTATGCCTCCTTTCCCTTTCTCCGTAACGCCTCCCAATGTCCCTAAACCAAAAGTTACCCCATATCCCTGGATTGCCTTGTCTCTATGAGCAGCAATCCACCATCATGTCGAATTTCTATGTACGAGTGTCATATTTGACTCTTTTGAATCCCCTCGATGCGTTGTCTCCATCACATGTTGATACAAACACCAGCTCCCGCCCCTCTTCTCTTTTTTGCACTTTTTATAAACTGAGCCGATCCAGACTCAACCGATCCCCACTCCGTACCCTCCTCACCATTCCGAGCTTGAAATATTTCTCCTCCCCGGCGGCCGTCCTGCCCCCTATATACATCTTGTCGGCCCCGAGCACCTCCCGGAACCCCTCGGACGAGGAGTCGCTCCCCCGCCGCCGCGGCTGCTGCGGGATCGGTATGTTCCTCGGCGACGTCACCCCGCGGGTGCCGGCGGACTGCGACTGTGCCTGCTGCGCGGCGGCTGCCGCCTGTGCTGCTATGCTGCCGCGCGGGTTGGGCGACGGGTTGTTTGTGGATACGGAGTAGGATGTTGTGGATGTTGTGGAGGGCTGTTTGTTGTTTGGGGATGTTGTTGATGTTGATGTGGATGTGGATGTTGTTGATGATGTTGTGGGCTGTGGTGCCGAGGATGATGGGAGTGATGAGGGTGGTTGTTGGCGGAAGGCGGCGAAGAAACTGGAGAGGAAGGGTCGTTGGGGAGACATGTTGGTCGTGGTTGCGAGGCGGCGAAAGTTAATCGCTACTCGACTCCGTAGTCGCCGTCGTGATAGAGTGATCTCGGCTGGTCGAGGAGTCACAGTGCTGTTGCGGTGTAAAGGTGATCCGTCGCAAGGTTCGGGTCAGGTTAGGTTCTGGGGTATAGCAGAGAGAAGGCTCTCTCTCTATCTGATCGGATCAAACGGTGACGGATAGATATCTATCGTCTGGAGAAGTGTGGTGGTGTTTTGCCGTAGTTCTCTCTCTCTCCGCGATTTCCGGGGTATCTGAATGTCCACCGTCTTCGATTCAAGATGGGGTCAGCATGGAGAACCCGTGGTCGTTAAAGTCGTTAACAAATGTGTATTCGTCTGTATGTGTGTGTGTACTGAGAGAGAGAAGACTTTTGTCGACGATGGATTCTCTACTGGTCTCTTTTGGTGTCTAGTAGATATCTTCTTCCCGTTAATAGTCAGTGAAGTCAGTAAGTAAGTAAGTGGTGTACGGATACGGATCGGATCCATGGAGCAAATGCAATGCAGGCATGTTGACGTAGAAGGCAGCTGGAGCCGTCTGGGTCGGCCAATCCCGGAACAGGTAATTCGGCACCAGAGGGCAAAGGCGACTGGCAGGGCATTTCGGTTGGCTGGCAGGCGCTGTTCAAGGCCCTGACGATGGATCCTGTTGTACTATGTAGTGGGGCGCCACAGTGGACAAGAAAGGAGGAGAGCCCCAGTGAGTGCTCTCCCCCCCCCCTCCCCGCGTTATTTGCAGGGGGGTTCCACCGCTGACCGTTCGCGGGGAAGTGGAAGAAGCCCAGCGGAGCAGAGGAACCTGGAACCTGGGAACCTGGGAACCTGGAACCTAGAACCTGGAACCTCGGAACACCTTTTCAGATTGGAGGCATCATTGATCCCAGCTGCGAGTGCCGGATTGTGGCTTGTCCCTCTTCTTCATCATCGTCCTTCATCCTCTTCATCATCATCATCAGTCAAGAGTCAGGTCAGGATTTCGAGGTGAACAGTGGAATCTCCAAAATTTTGTCGAGTTCTTTCATGTCCACGTCACGATTTTCAAGTATTTACTGAGTGTGTGTTCCACAGTATTGTGTACCGGTACTCTACAATGCTCGCAACACGTACCAAGTATGTACGGATTATGGTTGGTATCTTTTCTGCCAGCATGGCGTTTCAGCCACCGATTTGATGCGTTGGTTCAGTGCGTCCTTTTGCTTCAAGGCAAGACATAATCGAATCTCCTTTCTCGAGGCGTCATAACCTAATTCTCTCACTACAGCTCACCCCTGAATTGGGACGGGCAGACGGTTCTCCCCATTGGATCGACAACTTCCTTGCCCATTTTATCATGTCATCTGTGCAACCATGATCCGATTCTGCCCTGTATTTTACACCCTTCACAATGTCTGCATCAGGAGGGTCGGATGCCCAAGCTGTTGGTACAAATCCCCCGCACCCGATCCCACGGCTTTGGGAACAACACTCCTACGGTTGTGCTCGGGTCAAGCATCTGTCACCTGTCACCTGTCTTTCGGACGGATGGACGGACATTGCTCCGGCAGCCTCACAGGAGTAGTGCCTCGTCGGACGAAACACTATTCTCTCCTTGAATAGGAGACAACATGGTGCCACCACACTCGATTCCATCGTCTTGATGGGCAGATAAACATTGCCTGTCATTTTCACGTTGTGTGGCTCATTGTGGACAAGAGGTAACCAACACCTGAACCACCGCCAGGGTTCAGGTTCCCTTGGATTCGTTCTGAGTTGTTACTTCATGGTCCGCTCAGTCAATATCCATGCATTCCATGCCTCTATCAGGCGTTGGACGAAAGCGATGGCTCACAAGTGTCAGCCGTCCGTTGTAACGTCGTCGACCCGGAGCGGGTTGCTTGAGCGTTGTTGACTGTTTCGGGTTGGAACAAGACATTCCGCGTCTGGCCTTGGCCGGCCCAAGAGGTCACAGAAGCAGGCGCGAGTCTCAACATTGGAATTTCAAGATATAAACACCGGTGCTTGTCTCTTCTCTGCCACGGCCCCGTTGATCCCATCCAACTGCGGTACATGTGATGACGCCTCGCTTGTGGGTCGCTTCAACAAGAACGCCCAAGCTTCAGGTACAAGCGTGCCGGTTTGCCGGTGACAGTACCTTGTTTTTAATTTGACTGAAAACCCCCACGCCCCCTTTTTCCCTCGATGGTTCTGGCGAAAACGTTACTGAAGGAGTAAGATGGCCGCGCAGCTGTCAAAATACGCGAGAATGAATGTCCACGACCATGGTGGCCACCTAGGCGGCGACGATGTAGGCACCGAAGCGAACGAGTCTTTGATGGGCAATGAACAGAAGAACTGGGAAGAGCAACAGGCGGCCGAAAGCGTGCGACGGGGCCGGTGGCGACAATGGCTCTCAGCAATATGTTCACTTCAGGGGCTGTTGAACACTATGTTGTTGTTTGTGATCCTAGGTCTCCTCGTCGACCGTCGATGGCATAACCAGCGGTATGGTCACTTCGAAGGCAACGGCGATATAACCGGTTTTGCACCACGTTGTGAGTCCATCCCATCCCCGGTTATGGCGACTGTTCTCCTGCGCCGCCACGACTTCTTGTCTGACCTCGACAGTCGCCCAGCAAATCAAAAGTTTCGTTCCCGATATGGCGTTCGTCCCGGAGAACGGGTCAGACTTTTTCACATTGGAGGTCAAGAAGAAGTGGCTGGGAATGGTCCCAAGGGGCCTTGGCTACGTCCAAGTCGACGACCCGTCAGACTACGATAACCTCCCGCATCCGCTTTTAGGCTACGCCCATATGGTTTTTACAACCTCGATGACACACCAGCTTCACTGCCTCTACACCCTCGCCGAGGCGTACTCGGGCCTGGTTTCGGATCCAATAAAGACCCCATCCCAGCAGATCCAGGGACATATACCCCACTGCTTCGAGTATTTGCGACAGAGCATCATGTGTTGCGCTGACACGGCGCTCGAGGGCCAGCATACCACGTTCCCCAAAACAGTGCAGGGCAGCGATGGGTGGGACGCCAAGCACGTCTGTAAGGACTATGATGCAGTTTACAAGTACCTGGAGGGAAGGCGGGCCGACGACCAGGTTTGGATCTAAAACACGGGGAAGGCAAGTATCTTGGACTACTTGGAGCCGGCTTTCGGATGACACAGCAAGCGCCGATACCACGGTTCAAATCTGGATTCATTCAAACTTTACACCGCTGCCGCCACAGAACCACATCAGGTCTGCACTTGGTAGCTGACCCCTCTCGGTGTTGGATCGGGTGAGGATGAGGTAAACTCACCAATGTGCTTCGCGGACATCCTGAGCTACAGATTTCCGACCAGGTGTGCAGTCCATGGCTTCGTCCCGTTGAGGTGTGGGTGAGAAGCATTATTCGGCCTTGTTTGACTGGACCTACAAGTCTCATACGCCGAATCTGCGGCAACCCCAGGGGACAGCCAACAAAAGCGTCCAAGGTCAAGGTCAAGGTGAAGATGGAGGCTGGAGTTAATGTGAAGGGATGGGCCGAGAAGTGTGTCTTGATCACGACGCAAACAGGTTTGGAAAGGGTGGAAGGTGTAGGTGGCGTTAGGCTTGGAATGTGTCTTTTTATCTAATTATGAAATTCGTGTTAATTCAGGGCTTTCGTTGGCATTTAGTATGTGCCGCCTCTTTGGCAGGAGCCTGGCCTAGACCCACATCCAAGAAGGTGTTTGAGACGCTGCGACATTGCTGACGGGTCGAAGGTTATGTTGAAGACTATGAGTTAAGTCAGACGAGCTGGGTGGTGGAGGAGCTGCCTGCTATCGTCTACATACTGTGTACCCTAGGGTATAGGACCTGCTTTGCATAACTTGTAAATGTTGTTTAAGCAGGGCCGCTGACGTATTTGAGCAGCCACAGGATCCATCAAACATATCTCAAGGCTTACCGTAGGCGAAGTACAGTTAGCTCTCTTACTGAGATAGACATCGTGGGTCCAATTTTCAGCTGAGTGTTTCATCACTAGTAATCAAGACAACCCAAAAGGGGATCGGAAGGCATTGTCAAGGACCCGCGACTACCACCAAGTAGGTCAGCAACACACCACAGCAATGTGGTCCTTACTCACAGACCAATGGATCATTAATCATACGATATGAATTTGTATCACATTGCATGGTCCTGGAGTCTAATTGGATACCACTGTCACTTCTTCATGTGGCGATGGCTGAAGGCTCTGCTCGGAAGAGGGAACCACCAAGATATCAAAACAAGCCTGGTTACCCGTCAGCGCTTGACAACAGCAACATTTCAGTCAGACAGACATTAGAACGGATCTGCCTAGAGTATATATAAACTCAAGGTGGTCCCCGGGCCCCGAGCTTAGGACCGCAGCCTGTGGTTGGTTTTGACAGGCCTCCCCTTCTCGAACACAACTCCACCTTCACTATTACAATCGCAGATATTTCACAAAATGTTGCGTCCGATGGTAGCTACCATCGGTTTGGCAGCCATTGCAGCCGCTGATTGTATCCCGTCCGGCCCTGCCTCCACAGTCAATTCCGCCCTACAAGCCGGTGGTGCTGGGGCAGTCGTTCAACTGTGCCCCAGTGCCGTCATCGACGTCACTGACGTCGGCATCGAGTTCACAGCAGAGGACCAGGAGCTCTCGACCCAGGGATACCCGGAAGACTCGACCCGCGCCACCGTCATCATTGATCCTGGCAGCAACATCACCAGTGCCGTCTGGGGACGCTGGACCTCCGGTGTCAAGGTCCTCAACCTCCAGGTCGATGGGAACCGGCCCAATGCTGGGCTGCTGAGTGGCGATGCGCTCATCGAGATGGGCGGGGGTGCTTCTGGTCAGCAGGTTAGTTACAGTGTCATCAAGAACACCAGGAGCTGGAGTTGCCTTCACTATATCGGCAGTGGGCAGGACGACAACCCCTGCCGGGACGGGACTGTGACTAATAACACCATCGGGCCTTGTGGGAACGAGGGGACGGACGATGCGGCGAATTCCTTGTGGGCGGATGGCGTGAGCTTTGAGTGTATCACTAGTGAAGTGGCCTACAACGATGTGAGTCTCCATGAAGTTCTTGAATGCCGTGCAAGACGCTGACAGTTCGCTAGATCTCTGGCACAACCGATGGAGGCATCGTCATCTTCGGTGCACCAGGGTCTCATTTCATTGGCAACAGCATCACTTCTTCGGAGACTGATGAAGGCTTTGGGGGTATCAATATGGTGGACCCTTCGTACAATGGAAACTACTCTGGCGTTGTTGTCTCGGGAAATACCATCAAGGGCGTCGGCACCGGCTTCTTCAATCTTGGCATCGGGATTGGAAGCAAGGTGTGGTCAAACCCTCATGATAGCACGTATTTCGGTCCTGCTACCATCGAGGACAACACTTTCATTGGTAACATCGGGTTCTCCATCGTCGTCAATGGCTGGAGTGGCGGCCTCACGGTGAGTCTCACTTCCCTCCCAAACAAAGACCTATTTCCACATCTTTTGGACTTTCTGCCCACAAACACGCTACTGACGATAACAGGCGACGGGCAACGAAATTTCTCAAATTACTTCGCCCTCATCATCCTTCGCCGACGCAAGTGACTGCCAGGCACAAGTCAAAGCCTCGTTCACCGCCAACGAGGAGCTGATAGTCTACCTCCCAAGCGTAACCGGGTCCCTCACCTTGCAATCCGAATTCACCGACGTACCAGACAACGCAACCATCTGGATGTGTCTGCAACACCCCCTCCCGAGCTCTCTGACCTTCGCAGCGGGCGACCTCACCGTGACCGCCGCACAGAGCACGGTCGCCCAGCTGGAGAACTTCCATGTCCAGCTCCAGGGTGACGGCAACCTCGTTGGCTACGCCATCGATCCGGTCACCAGTGACTGGACTGCGGCCTGGGCGAGCAACCCGCAGAGCTCGGACTGTGGGGGTGATGGCTCGTCGTGCGTGATCACGTTTGGTACTGACGGGGACTTTGTCGAAGATGATGGGGCCGGACAGCTGTGGGATACTGCTACTGCGGGTAAGGGGCAGACGATTGTCTTTTCGAATGCGTCACCGTATCTGGAGATTCTTGGCGCGGACGGCAGTTCCGTCTGGACGATTGCGGACGGTGTTGTGCGTTAACTGTTGAATAATTGGGGCGCCTTTGGTTAATAGTATATGTGAATGATAGGTCTTCGACCACTTGGATGGGTTTTAAGGTACGCTGCTTGTCAACGGTCTACTAAGAACTATGAGCCATGCTGCACTTCTTGTAGTCTTTTGAGGTCTACTATTCAATCACATGTGCGTACACCCTACATATGTATACAATCCCCGTGTCTGCACATCTTAATATAATCAAATGCGCTGGAACTTATCGGTATATCCCTTCGGCTCACTGGCTGCGAGTTCACTGTCAACGCATCCGAACATGTATGACTTACATCGTGGTGAAGAGGCTTGTGGCCTTTCGATATGCGTTTGTTTCTCAGCTGCCCAGGTGACATACAATACACGGTCAATCGACTTCAACATTTGTACAGGCCTGTGGGATGATTATGGGAAGGCTTTTCAAGTTGGTAAATAATTTTCGGGGTCATTGTGGCTTCGTTCATCACATTGGTTTATGTACTGCCTTCAAATAACTCTTGGTGCGTTGGTCTGATAGCCAGCCACCCTGATCCACTACATATGTAACTTCAGCTTTTAGGATTTAAGTAGCACCGGCTGCATATACATAGGTACCTGGGTAGTCAGTTCCAAGCCCCTATGAGAGATTGGTATACTGTCCGGCCCCAGACAATCGATGTGCCGAAAACAGTCGAAGCCAAGAACCCCTTCATGTAACACCTATGCTTGAGGGTACTTGTATCAGTGGAGATGTCGACCATGACCACTGACAGAGAACAGTCGAATGTGTGGGGAAGCACATTTGAGAGCTTAATGAGGTATGACGTGCTTTTAACGTTCTATAGGATCCTTTTTCTCCGTGGAAAGGTTTCAGGTTGAGGAGGCAGTAAAATAATGGAGACCGGGTGCAGTCTTCCGCGCAACCGTCTTATGATTTATCAGAGAAAAGTCAGGTCACCTCGTATGTGTACATGCCTTTTACGGCACAATCAAATAATACCCTGCTCACACATGTACGACTCCTTCAGTTCAATACGGAAGAGATTTTCGAAGAGTTGGGGCTGATAGAGTTCACAATCTCACGTCCCGTTTCGGCTCGGATGCTTTTTATTCTAGTACATATACGGCCCCCCTGCCGGCAATGGATGTACCTGCATATATATTCAGGGACCCACAACGCAACTGCTACGACGTTGAATTGAGAACGATCCGAACAATATTACAAAGGTCATTATAGGTCACTAAACCATCGGAACCCCCTTTTACGGTCAATCACCCGGGTGAGGGTGAACCAAACCTTCCGGATGAACCCATCACATCGGAGCCGACGGCCCTGAATTTAAGCACCCTGGTTTGGACCCATTTTGATAGAGATACGTAATATTACGCCTCTTTCACATATCGATTCATTGTTATGCAGGTATGCGGCGGCGAGTTGGCTTCCTTCGGTCCATGTAGTATTAATAGTCCAACGATGATACCTTGGATGGAGTGTGGGGTGGGCTCAGAAGTGGGTACCTGAACTTACTGTACAACTTGCATATACCTTAAAGGATCCTTCTTCTCGCTCCTGTCGTTGGATGTCTCTCTCTCTCTCAATTTGCTTCTCTTCTCGCCTACTACGAGAAACCGGGCGCATTTATCAGGGAGGCACAAGACAACATGGCACAATTGCCCTCCGGGGCCGATGGCGCGGCTGCCGGTGTTTTATTTTGGTCTTTCTCATGTCTGTTATGCAACCTGCTTTTGTTATGGCTGCTCTGGACGAGCAAGGAGAAGGGGAGCTGTATGTTCTGACTGTGCTTACAACACAAAGCATTTCGCCCTGCAGTCTCCTGCATACCCGCCCCCCCCCCCAAAAGACCATAGCTAAACTCATATATCAGATGTCTTTTGGTTGAGCATGTCCGCAGTGATCGCGACCATTTCGAGCATCATCCAGCAAATAAACACCATCGTGTACGAGATGCCATAAGTTCCGGTCAACCCTTTGCCTACCCGGGCAACAAACACTGATCCGCATCTCTTGTGACAGGAATTATGAGGACGTTATGTGGGATAGACTGCGATATTTGAAGTCCATTACCGATAATGGTGTTCCCCTGATAGTCGCCTTGAATGCACAGGACACCGGGGCAGACAATGTGCTGTCAACAATGAGTACGTGTGATAAATCAAGCTTTGAGTGCCTCCCGCGTCAAACATGCCGGGTTTCGCTAATCTGGATCGCAGGATGGGCTTGTTTCTTAATCGAGGCCAATCTTGGGTTTTGCTGGAGCTTTCAATTGATGCAGTCCGTCTATGGCCTGATGCAATCCCCATCACTACGGCGTCCTATCTCCTTCTTCAACAGGATTGGCAAACCGCTAGCCATTGCCCTACCAATGCTTGTGGCAGGTCTTATGCAGCTCCAGTCTCTGAAGAGGTCCCCTGTTTGGTATTTTATAACGGCCAATGTGTTATGTTAGTTGCCACCCATCACTCGATTCCAATGGCTACCGATGACCTGAAGCTGATCAGCAAACGGTAGATGTCGTTTCGTGCGTTGGGGCTCTGTTCATGCTTGGGCTCATCCTTGTCGAATTCATCCAGACACGGCTGATCCTTCGGAAGTTGGTGAAAACTGCAGCAAAGTTTGGCACCCTGCAGCAGGAACCAAGCAGCATACACGATAGGTGGCTAGTGATCAGAGTTTCTGTCCCCATGGTTGCTCTCAGGTAAGTTACATAATTACCAAGCGGAAGCTATTATATATGTATGGTGTTACGCGGTAAAGCTAATCGTCTGGCCCTGGCCACAATAAACAGCGCTTTCGAGGGGTATAACATCGCAAATCAAATGGCATATGGCACCCGAAATGTGAAAGATGTCATCACTGCCGAGCCGGACCTCACTGCTCACACAGCCATCTCAATCATCACCCAGTTTATCCCTGGATGCCTCGCAAGCTTGATACTTCTATTCTGCTTCGGCACGACACGCCAGTTCCGACGCAAGCTTTACAGGAAGTTCGTGCCCATGAGATTCCAGCGTGCGTGTGAGACAGGGGCGAGACCCATCCACTCCTCCACCTCGTCCTACGCTGCAATGGACGACGACCCGGGTGTGTTGTCCCGGCAAAGGCGGTTGTCTGTGGAGAGGAGGATGAACATTCAAGTGACAACCGAGGTGGAGGTCAAGCTGGAGGTTTTGGAAAAGCCAACACCAATGGAGTACAGCGCTGCATGCGGGTATCGAGGTGTCCAACAAGATAATTGGGACGATGCGTTGCCCATTTTGTCACATAATCGTGGCGGGACATCCTGATTGTAACTAATAAGTGCTGAGTGCGAGGTATCAAGAATAAAAAAGTACTGCACAAATTTAATACTACCCAGCTAGTGGTTATGGTGCATTGGTGTGTTCGTTGGTAGGGACAGTTCTTTATGGCTCTCATGCCATTTAGAATTTAATGACTTTTACCGCCAGGATCTCTTATGTCAATTGAATGACCCAAGGCCTCGAAAGCCCTTATTTATAGAAACTAGCTGAGAGTAGCTTGAGCCTGGGGTCCTATATCGAAGATGTGTGACTTCAAACAGAGAATAATTCTAATTCTGTGACCACCCTCAAGTGCTGTCAAAGTGGCAATCGAGTTCGCGCCCGCACACTACCTTGTGACGCAGGACATGAATAAGCACTTCAGACGCTATAAATCTGTACCTGTAGAGATATTTGCCGTTTCCTCTTCCGCCGGCACCGTTACTACCTCGGACCACCAAGACGGCCGGTTTTGTCGGTAAACATTGAGATTTCCCCGCATCCAACCGGGTTTATTTACGTCCATCCTAACCCCGGGCTCCATATAATAATTATAAGATGCTTGTTTTCCAAGCCACTCCTGGAGACTTCTGTCGCCTGTTCACGAATACGTGCATGCCCTCACTTTTGTTTCGCCATACCTCAAGCGGTTCTGAGACCCCTGCCGTGACAGAATGGCCGCCCCCGTCCCATTTTCCGAGCCCCCATGGCTCCTTGGCCTGCCATCGCCAGTCTTCAAGGAGACGCACCGGAAATGGCAAGCCAACGTGCGCTCCTTCGTTGAAGCCAACCTTCTCCAGCACGCCGTCGAGTGGGAGAAGGCCGAGACCGTCCCTCCACACGTCTTCGAGACCTTCGCCAAGGCCAACATGCTCATTCCCGCCCTTCCAGCCCCCTTGCCTGTGGATTGGCTCAAGAAACTCGGTATCCATGAGCTCCTGGGCGGGCTGAAGGTTGAGGAGTTTGACTACCTCCACGCCTTGATTTACGCCGATGAGATGGCCAGGACTGGTTTGGCGGGCCCAGGCTCGAGCATGACCGGGGGTATGTCCTTCGGGGTGCCGCCAATACTGAAGTTTGGAGACAAGCAATTACAGAAGCGTTTCTTACCTGGACTTCTCAGGGGCCAGAAAAGGAGTTGTATCGCCATCACAGAACCAGATGCCGGCAGTGATGTTGCCGGAATCACGACCACGGCGGTAAAGAGTGAGGATGGAAAATACTACATTATCAACGGCACTAAGAAGTGGATAACTAACGGGATATGGACGGACTGGGCAAGCATGGCAGTACGCACTGGGCCAGAGGGCTCAGGGGCGGCAGGCCTGTCGATGATGGTCGTCCCGCTCAAGGACTACCCCGGCGTCACCATGCGCAGGATCAAAGTGGGAGGTTTTGCGAGCTCGGGGACTACCTACATCGAGCTTGACGATGTGAAGGTTCCGGTCGAGAACCTCATCGGCAAGGAAGGCATGGTAAGCAGGCAGATTGCCCTCTCCCATTCTCAACCACGGCCCTTACAAGACGCCTCGGAACCTTATGGGCCAGCTAACATACAATAACTCCAGGGCATGAGATACGTCATGACGAACTTCAACCATGAGCGTCTGACCATCTCGGTGGGCGTCACCCGGCAGGCCCGCGTTGCTCTCTCTGCTGCCTTCGAATATGTCCTCAAGCGCGAGGCTTTCGGCCGGCCTCTCATGGACCAGGCCGTGGTGAGGCACCGCCTCGCCAAAGCCGGCGCCCTGCTCGAGTCTCAGTGGGCCTGGGCCGAGCAATTCGCCTACCAGCTCACCCAGATGACGAAGGAGGACGGCGACCGGGAACTGGGTGGCTTAACGGCGTTGCTGAAGGCCAATGCCGGCATGGTGCTGAAGGAGTGCGCGGATACGGCGGTGCTGCTGTTTGGTGGTAACGGTTACACGAAAAGTGGGCAGGGGGAACTGATCGAGAGTGAGTCTTCTTTTGTTGGCTCAGTCAATATGGGACAACATGAGCTGTTGTTGTTGGGGCTTCTGTGAGTGCTAACTACGAACGTCTGCAGTGATCTGGCGAGAAGTACCTGGCGCCAGGATTCCGGGCGGGTCAGAGGATGTCCTGTTGGACCTTTCCGTGCGTCAGTTGGTCAAGCTGTATAAAGCAAAGACGAAAGCGCTAAGGGCTGGGAAGTTGTGAATCCTGGCCCGAGAAGGGCGGGCAAGCAGTCCCGAGTAACGACACTCGCTCCCTGGGGAGCTGGTAAACCGCAGTGACAATCAGAGACTAAGTTTAGCTTTGGTTAAATATAGCGTTCCTGATTTCCGGGCTGACGAGTGGTTACATTGTTTCTTTTGATTCTAACGCTTCGTCAATCCCTCGGAAGTGTCCCCGTTCTGTGCGGATCAAGCGGAGGTTTTTGGTTCAGGTCTTCCTCCCGTGTCTGATACGGCGATATATTTAAATCGGAGTGGTCCCGGAGGCGGGGCCGTCACGTCGCGAGAATGAACATGACAGGCTGCCCGGACGATTTGGTTGTGGGCCGGCAGATCCCATATTCCTTTTAATGATAACTCACCTTCATGCCGGTGTTACATTACTCGTTGGCGAAAAAAAAAACCACACGTTCTGGATCCCGCCAACACGCTGCGCCGCTCATGTAGTTGGCAGATTTGTGGGCAGCGTGTTGGTCATGTTGGTAGTAGAATTGAAAGAGCACGAGCCATTCCATCAACGAGTATAAGTGCTTCATGTGCCTGGAGTGAGGTCGTATTCATCGCCCCCCCCCCCAATTCACGAAGCAAAACCCACACCCCAAAGCACCACACCATGTCTCCCAACTCAAAGACACGCTACCTGGTCGACCCCCGGGTCGTCCACACGGGCGACGGCGCCCGGCCGATGCAAGTGATCTGCGCCGGCCTCCCCCGGTGCGCAACGTCCTCGCTCCAGGCGGCCCTCGAGGACTCCCCCCTGGACCTCACCCCGTGCATGCACATGGCGCACGTGGCGCCGCACGCGGACCGCCTCCAGCTGGCCATCGACTGCATGCGGGAGGCCGACACGGCCAGGCGCCAGAAGATGCTGCACCGCCTCTTCGACGGCTACGCCGCCACGGCCGACTTCCCGGGCATCATGTTCGTCGGCGACCTTATGGACATGTACCCCTCGGCTGCCATCGTGCTCAACCAGCGCGGCGACCCCAGGGCCTGGGTGAGGAGTCTGGTCGATGGGCTGGGGTTCTTCAGCTCCTACGGCTACCTGATCTCATGCTTCCTGTGGAAGACGGATAGGTTACATGTCAAGGTGCACAGGGTGACCAAGACGGTATTCGAAAGTCGCTTTGGGACGCAGATGGACTTTCCCAGTGTGGAGTTTTACCATGCGTACAATGATTGGGTGAGGGAAGAGGCGAGGAAGAGAGGGCGGGAGGTGCTGGAGTGGAAGGCCGAGGATGGATATGGCCCGCTGTGTAAATTCTTGGGACGACCCATGCCACCGGACGGTACAGAGTTTCCGAAGCTGAATGATCAGTCGGTAGTCAAGTTCTTGAAGAGGGTGTTGGTGATTAGGGGCTTGATGAGTTGGGCCGCTTTGGGAGGCACATTATGGGCTGGTTGGAGGTATGGGCCGCAGTTGCTTCGAACTGCGGTCAAGGCTGGAAGTTCGATATGGAACAAGTCATAGACTGGTGACCAAATCACCATGAACTCTCTGGTGTACATACCTTGTGTATATCCGTCGCTTGTTTTGCCACATGCATAGCGCTGCTGGCTTAATCGTGGAACTCCACACCTTTCCCACTAGAGTTACTACAACTGGAATGTAATGCTGTGAAGTCTCCGTTCCGGTAAGCAGAAATGGAAGCCGAAGCGATATTTGTTGTCGCGAATGCTACCATGCATGGAAGACCACTATGATGGGTCTAGACAGCGCGGTTTTGTCTTGACATTATATTTGTACCTAATAGCACTGGGCCCTCCATTGCATCTGGCATATTCCTGGGACGACTCGGCCGAGACGGCATCCCGGTGGAAAGCAGAAGCTGGGGACCCACCAGCCTCTTCCTGGTCGAACAATTACATGTAGCGAGGTTTGGACTATAATATACCGCAGACTGACTGGGGACAGGCTCCAAGGTAAATATTTATCCGAGTAAAAGGGAAGCCATGGTCATGGACGAACACGCGTCTCTTCGGATGACTGGGCACAGCCGACAGCCGACACGGAGGTAGCGCACTGCAAAGGCGCTTAGGTGCATTATCGCGCGTCTTCGGCCCCGCAGCTCGACTACGCGCCTTTGATTCCGTGGCTGCCAGTGTGATCAGTACCTGCAGGTGGCAAAGCCAGCACTAGGTATGCTCAATGGTCGTTTGAAAAGAAGTAGATGTACAGCAGAATCACCGGGGTATGGGCGATTGTGGATCGGGTTAGTTGTGACTGTGGCTGTGGCTTGGTGATGGGCTGGTCGCCAACGATGCCAGGCACACAAACCACACTGACACATCGTCGGCCGCGGACGATGACGTAAAACCGGTTCTGGTTGCGGTTCATGGAGGCCGCTGAATATCGCGCATGCAGATGTGACAGGCGTGAAGCATGAGGCGTTGCTAAGTTGTAGTGTGCACAACTAGTCAAAGCAAAGAGGCTCCCCCGATGTCGCCGTCGACGAAATTTTGTTGCTCTCAATAAAACAGCGGTGGAGGTCGGCAGTGATGCCGAGAAAAAGATCCCTGTCATGCCGAAAGAAAATGTGCAACGGAGCTGCCCGGCTCCACCTCGGCGTGCCCTGCTTCGGGATGGGCGGTTGTGGCTGTTCCGGAAGACGAGTGTGCGAGTTGTGCTGACTGACTGCATCGTCACATGCGACTGACTGGTGCGGGCAGGTGGTGGTTCTGTGCAACAGAACAATCTCCGCACCCAGCCTGCCAGCCTTGGCTCCTCCATCTTCTTGTACGGAAAAAGAAACGAAAACATGCGAGGAGGATCCCACCGGTAGGTAGGTACATCATGGAAGGGATGGCTGGATGGATGGATGCAACATCTAGCAGCGGCACAGCGCCCAAAGGATCCATCCTCTATTTTACTGCCGGGAGCTGGCGTGATTGTTGACGAGCCGGAGCGTCGCCCCGGACTTTTGCATTTCCATCAAGGTCAAGGTTTCTAAGGTTAGCAACAGGAAACCCTGGAAGACAGACAACAGACCAACCAAGATTGGACAGCTAGCGTGGCTACCGTTGCGTCAATTGTTGGTCTAGACCCTCAACAATGGTGGTGATGATGGCACGGCTGACAACCGCTGTCTACTGACTGGTAGGAAAGTTCAAAGGCCGGTCCCTTAATTCCCTCTTCATCTTGAGAAGCCAACGATTACGACAGCCTCGCTACCGCGTGTCCGTGCAATGATGTTATCCGGGCAACGAATCTCGTGAGTGAGGCGAAAGAGGCAGGTTGGCAAATTGTTGTTCTTCATTTCGGAGGACAGAACTTGGGTGAGATCCGGAACAATCGGCGCAGCCCCCTCGTCTTTTCGAATACTTGCTCGTGTCACGGCCATTTGCATTCATCTCCCGTCATGTAGCCGGTCAAGTAGCGATGAGAAATGTACCTAGGTAATTAATTACCATCATCCTACCTATCACGGCTGGTATTCTTAGGGCTGCTAGGGTGTGTACACTCCTGGCCGCGTTCTCAAGCTTATGGTGAGCCGGGTCCCCGGCCGCCCGACCGGCAGATAA
>LKEA01000023.1:277566-304086 GCA_003795315.1 Cytospora schulzeri | reverse complement strand
TCGTGAGTGAGTTTGCACGTATTGGTGTGATGATTTTCGGCGGCTCCACTGAGTGTAGTTTCCGAGAATTGTTGGCTGCTCGTCAGCTCGTCCAAAGGGTGACGTCTCGTGTCCTTGTTAGTCCGGCAGACCTATGCCGGATGGAGGTGTGAGTGAAGGTCGATGTGAGACAGATGAGACGAGACGCGTTTGCCGTCAACCCCGGGGACCACTGACCATTGATTACTCCGTGGCAAAGATATTGGCAAAACTGCGGGCCTGCACGACATTGGAATGCTTGTAAAGAGAGCCAGCCAGTCAGTCATTCAGCCAGCCAGCCAGCCAGCATCCCTGGACAACTAAATAATAAGGCTTAGGCTGGGTCAACTGGTAACTGGTGAAGAGGCCCGGAAGAGATGACGAAGGCAGGGACCCGTTTTCTCCATGTGACACGGCTGACGGAAAGGACCAGACAAGAGTGAAACCCGAAGATCTGCGCCGCCGGAAGGGCCGAGCTGGGCTCACTAGCGATGGCTGGACATCAATCTCGCCAGTATAATAGGTCGTCACCGTGCTCTTTCGGCTCTCGTGTATGTTCATCTCCTGGAGACACCTGGAGACACATGCATCACGAATACAGAGATTTACATCTCGATGCGACGCCGGATGTGCAGGAGACAGGAGACAGGAGAGAGGCGACACAGCTGAGGGATGGGAATGCCTAGGATGCCTGGATGCGTCGGGGGCACTGCTCTGAAGCTGAAGAGGCAGAGAGGGCTTCGCCGCTTCGCCGTCCGCCGAAGGCAAAAGTCGTGCCGCCGCCAGTCTAAAAAAAGATGTCGATCTCCGGGGGGGTTTGAGAGAAGATGGAGGGAGGGAGGGAAGCACAAACAGCTTGTTTCTGTTTCTGCATGTGTCTTTTTCCTTTTTTCCGTTTTTATTATTATTTGGTCATCCCTCCTCTCCAACCTGGTGATGCTTACCTAGTAGGTACCTATGTATCCATGTGGATGCCTACAAAGGTACGTACTTATTACCTACCTAAGGCAAGTAGGTTGATACCCGAGCTCTTTCCGGTACAGACTTTACCTACCTAGGTAGTTACTTAAGTGGTTAGTAGTACACAGTAGTCCTGGAAATATCCATCTGTGGGTTGTGCGGCTATTGTAATGCCGGTGACGTTTAGCACCTACACAGTACTTCAGTAGGCAGAAGGCGAAGGGGCAGAAAGAAGGAAGGAGCATTTGAAAGGGCGAATTGAAATATGGCCCCACACTCTCAGACGGTCCGTCCATGTCTGTCCAGATGTCCCATCCCCCCAACCTTGCCCAGGTGAGCCTGCACGTTTTTTTGCTGGTACTTGGCACTTGCAGCAGAGCCAGCCTAGCCTCTCTCAAACCCCGATCTCCCGGGCCCTGTCCCCTTCCAAGCAGCCCGTCTACCCGTGCCGTGCCTGCTGCCCTCGATTTGTGCCCATCCCTCCCTACCATCCCATTTCGACTTATGGGTTCGACATCAAATTGAATCAAAACTAGATGCACCAGATCTAGGAAGTCACTGCTTTATATTCATCACAAATTTGGCCCATCTCGATACGTAGTCCCGTCGTCATTCCAGTGTTCGGTGCTCCGGCCGGGCATGGTTGCCTCAGGCAGGCCACATCACCAAAGGAGCAACAGAGTTTCGGGACCACGGGCACCGTAGCGCCCCCTGGAAACGCTGAAAGGTACTCGACCAGTCAGCCCATCTCGGGTGCCAGTGGAGCACCACAGGCCCCGAGCTTCCACCTCTTCCACCTCTTCCATCTCGCATTTCCCGCCCGACCGCGTCTTTTTTCCCACCATAGCTGCCCTGCCGCTGTCCTGCCGCTGCCCTATTTTCAGGCCACATTCCCCCCAGTCCCTGCTCCGGGCCGCCCTTCGAAATCCCTCTTTTTTTTTTCTTCCTTTCTCCATTTCGCCCTACCACCGTTGCCACCCCTTTCACCGACCGAGAAGGACAGACACAAGAAGGACAGCCCCATCCTGCGCCGTTCCGAACGGAAAAAATAAAATAAAGTAGCAACAACTGTCGTCATCTTTCAGATCTTATCCCCCTTCTTTTCTTCTCTTTCTCGTGTTTTTGCCTTGTTGCGCATTTCACATCTGCGGGCCCTGACACACCCTCGTCGCATCGGACCCAAGCTCCGGACTCTTTCGCGTTTGACCCCGGATCTCCGAACCCAAATCTCTTCAGACCTCGTCGCGACAACACTCACACACACACATACACACACCAGTCAAGGACAAACCGTTTCAATACTCGTCGCAAAACAACAACACACCAGCGCATACTGTCCTGATCTATTGCACCGCGTCGCAGCGCACCTCATATCACAACCTCACATACTCACCGCACCTAACGGATTCCAACATGTCGGCTGTCCGCGCGACGGCTCTCAGAGCCGGTGGCGCCTGTGTGCGCTGTCGCAAGGGCAAGACCAAATGTGTCTACGAGAACGGACGCGCCCCTTGCAAGAACTGTTCCAAGGGCATGCACGAATGCTACCTACCCTCCGAGTCCATGAGCCATGGTGGCCATGGTGTTTCTCCCGCCCGAGCAACCCATCGAGCACGAGAGGCACTTCCCAGTGAGCGGGCGAGCGGCGGTGGTGCCGGTGATCCTCGTCACGGCCCAGCTCACTCGACTGCTGTCGCATCGCGTAATGCTGCGCCGGCTAATGAGAAGTATGTTCCATCTTCATCAGTCAGTTCTTATCGTTATTGTCATTGTCGTTGGGTTTGGTTGTGTTGTATCCCGATGCATCTACACTGCGACATAGGGTTCACCATTTCATTCCCCTTCCGTTTTCCATCACCACCGAATACATCTCCGGCCTTCGCCGTCGTGTTTGCTGCATTTGACCCACCTCGGCTCTCATCTCTCATCTCCTGCGGGCCCTCCCCCCTTCCAACGCGACCCGTGTTTCCCTCGGGCCTTCATCACGTCCTTGCGTGCCGTTTTCCCAGCTCAACTCCAGCCTTTCCCTCATACCTTCAAGGTTTCCTTTCCAGTACTTCACATCCTGTATCTTGGAGTCTGTCATGAGGTGGCTTCTTGGCTCTTGTTTCCTCTTCTTGATGACCACACCTTCCACCCCCTTATCTCATTTCATTTCATTTTCTGCTTCCGGTTGTCAGGGGACCTGCCGTTAGCTCCGTCCCTCAATATCCAATCCCACCACCATCACTACTTGCATACACTCTTTGCTCCGGGAGACTTCCCGATTTCCAGGGCCCAAAGTCCGCCCCCCCCCCTACCATTCCCAATTCACAAGTCGGAACCGAGCAAGCTGCCTGCTTCCGTGCACGGTCCATCTCCATCTCCATCTCCATCTCATCTCCATTCCCACCTTTATCATCATCATCATCATCATAATCCCCACTTTTTCACGTTTACGTCCCTTCCCTGCCGGACAATGCCTACCGTTCATTGATCCACCGGCTAGATTGGCCAAGCCTCCATTCCACACACCAATTCCGTTTCGGGAAGGCACGATAATTGGTGTTGTCGCACTTCGCAATCGGGTCTGCCATTTCTTTCGAGTTGACATGAAATTTGTTCCACTCCAATCCAAGGTGCCCTGATTGATTAGACATGGCTCGTAAACGTGCCACTCGCGACACGCAGTCCGTGTACGCACGCTTCTGCGTTTCACTTTACGTATTCCTTGCAAATGTGATAACTGACATTCTGTTTTCGTGCTCACAGGCTTGGCCCCGAGATGCTGGATCAATGCGAAAGGGTAATCAACAAGGTGCTGCCAGCATGTGTTGCCTTCCACAAGCCATCCTTTATTCAGCAGCTCAGAAATAATGCCGTTGATGCTGTCATGGTCAACGCGCTGCTGTGCACTGCTGCCCGGTATGACCACTCCCGGCTTAGACTAAACTAAGTGATTTGAGTTACTGACTCCTATATATCACAGACACTCCCCAATGCTTATTCAACGCTTCGGCAGGAGCCAGGGTGCATCCCAGGCTGCCGAGCATTTCGGTCTCAAGGCGAGCAACTTCATCTGGTTGGCGTTGGATCATCCCACCCTCGCAGATATCCAGGCTCTCTGCCTGATGGTCATTCATGAGTGGGGCTCCAGAAGCGCTGTCCGCGCCTACATCTACCTCGGTCAAGCTGCTCGCATGGCCCAGATGTACCGTGTTGTCCACGGCAACACTCACCAGGCCGACCCCGATCGTTTCCTCCAGGATGAGTCTTTCCGTCGCACATTGTGGCTCATTTACATTCTAGACTGCTTCTTGACTAGCAGCCCAGGGCGCTATCCCGCCCTCTCGAAGCTGGACGTCAAGGATGTGGCCCTCCCTTGTGAAGATATGAACTTCAACTTTGGTAACCCCGTCGTCGTTCGGACTCTCGACGGTAATGCGCCTCCCGGTGCTACTGCTGCAGCAATCATGGCGCCTGTTGGTGAATTTGGCCACATTGTCCTGGCCACCGAGGCGTGGCGTATGGTCGTTGAGATGATGACCACCACAACTGTCGAAACCTTCAGCGAGGAGCAGTGCCAGATGCTGGAAGCTAAAGTCGCACAGGTTCGGGCCAACCTGCCACATCATTTCTCCGACAGGCCTGGCCAGATGGAATTGCACATCACCATGGGCAGTGGCATGACTTATGCCATGATTCACCTTCTTCTTCATTGCGCCGCAACCTTCATTAACCGAAGACGTATTCTCCAGATTGTCACCTCGGAGAACTTCACCATGGATGCATGGCGGATGTCCAGTCAAAGCCAGATGCAATACGTCGAACGCATCCTGGAATCTTCTCATAGCATCATCTCCATGCTCACGGCCCTCGAGAGGGCTACGGAGCCAATGGCCGTCTGTTGTTTGCCAATATTTATGCTGTTCTCCGGTTTCACAGCAGGATCCACCGTGGCATACCTGGCCCTAAAGGGATTGTCGCCTCCCCACACGCACGATTCCATCCACCTCATGGTTGAGAAGTGCCTGCGTCTCATGAAGGAAGGCGCCGAGTCCTGGCAACTCGTCCTCCCGTGGCACCGTCACCTCAGCGTTATGAGCCGAGTCTTGAACGACATTAGTCTTTCGGAGGAGCCTGTCAGCGTGGGTGAGGACAGCCGTATGCAGATTCAACGATCCCCGTCAATCAAGGACGACAGAATGAGCCAGTCCGATACCCAAAATGAGACTATGGACTATGAACAGCATCCGGCACCAACATCGACACCAGCACCCGGCACCTCTCAACCTCCACCTCAGGGAAGCTCCCTACAAGGTACCCCTCAGGGCATACCTCACGATCTACCTCAGGCTGCGCCACCTGCTCCCATGGACAGCCGTGAGAGCGAACCCCCAAGACCTCGACCAGCCGGTGTCACCACTATCAACGGCAGCTCGGCTGGTGGTATTACCCCTGTTGGATCTCCTGGAGCAGTTGGTCAAGACATCAAGGGAGACTACAAGGCCGACTCTCCAGCCCCTGCCTCGAATGGCTCCAATGCTGGCGGCTCAGGCTCGGTCCCCCCGCCTGCTAAGGAAGGCGGTGGCGGTGTAGATATGACCCCGACCGAGCTGTGTGCGGCCTTTGAGCGACAACTCCTCGAACTGGACGATCTCGCTGCGTTCATGGGAGGCGGAGTGTGAGTTCGTTCCTCACCTTTCCTTTGCGACCGACGAGGGCCTGTATTTCTGACAGATGCCGCAGGGCTCCAGCCCCCAAATAAGCGAAACTTTTGGCTTTGGCGTTAATTTCGGAGCCGCGACTTAAGAGGGGTTTTCCGGCGTTTACCAGTGTCACCTGCTCGAAATTTGTTGGTTTTTTTTTATGTCAACCATGACGGTGGGAAAAGAGATGACTCTACTTCTCATCTTCAAGGGACTGATTTTGGACTTGTTCTTTTCCACAGTGCAGGTGTGTATGCACCTGCCTGTAGGCGTCGTGTAGGCGGATTTGGATCACTGGCAAGTGACCTGGCTAGTTAAGCGTGCTGTTAACAGTTCGGTGGGGATATGAGCAGGGCTTGATCATGGTCAATCGCGGTGTGGTGGTTTGTTTTCTGGGTTTCAACTTCTTGTCATTTGAGTGTTGGCCGACTCCGAACCCAAACCGTAAGTGGGAAAAAAGCATCCCTTGCTACTCAATATTTCTACATGTAATTTTTGAGACGGTTTGAATGGGCGTTCACGTGTCTGGGCTCAACTGGTCGGCGGGTGTATTTTGTTTTCATAATATCTTCCTTGGCTGATGGTGCCGTCGGTGGCCCATTAGCGGGTGATCCGACTCGTTGCACGAGCTTCTGTAACCCTAGATGGGTAATCCTGCGTGGTAGTTGGGGTGTAATGGAATGATTGCCATGGCCTTTCCGAGGGCCTATTGCTCAAGCATCGTACTCTCGCATCGTGATGAACGGGAGTTGGGTGGTTTCAGAGTGCGCAGGTGAATCAAGCAACCCAGATATTGGCCATGTGGAAATGAAGCCGGGTATCATAACTCGATATCACGGTCTTGTATCAGAGGGATGGAAAACAATTCAACTGTGAAGCCATTCTTGGCGGCTATGTGGCTGTCTGAAGTCCTATTTTGGACGACGATGGCGTTGCCAACATGGGTTCGTAGTCCTCATGTAAGGCGAAAAAACAAAAGAGAGAGTCCAAACTCCTATCAAGGTATTCCCAAGTCCAAGCGAGTGACAGCCGACCATTTCGAGGTAATTCCATAATAATGTCCCCTCTTACCATTCCTTGTTCCCCCTTATCATTCCCTGTTCCATAGGAAGTATCCGTACCCACATCATGATCATGATCATCATCAGAGCCGCATGAAGCATATCGTACAACACACTCTCTCTCCCTCCCTCTCTCTCACTCCCTCTCCCCCCCCCCACTTACACCTTTCTCAAACCACCTCCGATCCACACCCCACTCACTCCCTCTTAGCCCACCGCTGCAGCCCGCCGGCGCGGTCGATGCCCCACCTGATGCGCCGGTCGACGGTCCTGGCCACGGTGCCCAGGGGCAGGCGGTCGTCGAGCCGCCTGACGGCCCTCTCGACGGGGGGCGAGATGCGCTGGGTGGTCCTCTCGGCGGGGGATACAAAGTAGTTGATGTTGCGCTCCCAGCGGGGCGCCCAGCGGGCCGTCTGGGTGGCCACGCGCTCGGTGGCGCCGGGCGTCATCATGTAGAGCGGGGTTAGGACGAAGGCGCCCGCGCCGGCGAAGGTTAGGAGCTCGGTGGACTTGGCGGCTGGGATGCGGACTGGCATTTTGGTGGATGGATAGGTGGATGGGTGGATGGGTGGGAATGTTGTTGTGGGGTTTGTGTGTGTTTCTGGTCTTGTGTATATGTCAGATGGATGGAGGGTGTGTTGATGACTCTGGAGTAACGGTCTGGGAATGGGGCTTGATCTTGGAAGGAGGGAGATATCAGATTGAAGTCTGTGGTATAGAGAAAAAGATAATGTGATGTTTGTGTAGGAATGACTGGCTGGTTGAATACGAAGCTGTCTTAATAGGTTTGTGTACAAGAGCTGAGAATCTACAATGGGTTGTTGACCCGGGAGAGGCAGAGAATACCAGGTGAGGGGAAGAGCGCCTCCTGAAAGAGGGGGCTATGTGTATGCCCAGGTGTCTATGTCCAGGAGATGGAGTCAACTTAGGAGAAGGAAGGATTGACCTACTTGGTATTGAGGGTGACAAATTTGAAGACTTCTGTTCCTCTACTCTCCTGATATCCTCTGGTTGTTTGCTTGTACTAGGCGAGTGATAGGAGATGGACCAGAATTCGTATGACGATGAAAGAGAACACTTGCTCGAGAGGAGGTGTGGGAAATGTGCCCCCTTCTTATTGTGTTGCCTCAAAACTGGACAGTAAGAGGTACCTACCTACTTTAGGTGGTCATGTAGTGTACTGACGAGGACATGTACTCACTCCAACGAGAACAACCACTGGGCGTAGCGTACCATCGTCCTCCCACCCCCCAAGTCGTCCCTCAATCGGGCACATACATACCTACACTACATGTGAAGAGAATCCTGGTGGTCCCTTCCCTGTTCCTAACCACCATCCCCCAGCGACTCAGGGCACTGGACGACCTAGGGCATCATCCCCAGATCGGGCGTCCAAGCAAGCGGGGTTACGTCGCAGTAGCCATGCTTAATATGTGCCAGCCGCCAATCACATAGCTCCAGGAGACGTAAGAGCCGTGTTGATACGTCGGGGGATCATTCGATTGATCTATAATGTGTGCCCCTACAGCGCTCATGGCGCCACCGTTGTGTTCCCTGGGTGTTTCTGAAATGGCCTGAGGACAATAAATGATACTGCAGTCCTGCGTATGGAGTTAAGTTGTATTCACTGAAGACCTCACAATGAGATTCGTCATTGCCTCTGTAGTGTCTCTCAGCCTCGGCTCTTCAGAGATATTCAACGGCACTCAGAGATGACTGCCATCTACATACTTAGTATGTGATAACTTCCCTTCTCGACTTAGACGGTTCAAGAGTGGGTCTCGATATAAGGCACGATCGGTCAACATTAGCGTTGGCCCTTTTCCCCGCTTCCCCAGACGGGACGACACGCCACAGACCCACCAGAGACCCACTACAGCCGCTTGGGCCACCCCCGGCTGACCATTCAAGCCCATGGGGAAGCCTGGTAATGCCCTGCTGGGAACGTCAATGCCGCGATTGATGCCTCGATATTGATCTGGACCCACTGCTGATAGAGATTCAGACATCTGGATCCACTTGGTGTGCCCGCTCACAGACTCTGGGCTCTCTCAAAAGCATGGAAATGGCTCCGCACTCGCAGAGCCTCATTCTTCCTCCTGCAAGTGCCGGCGGGAATAAGAATATCTTCTCCATATGGACATGTGTATTTGAGTCAATCTGTCAGATTTCAACAGACAATGGAGACAGGGAAGACTCTCGAGTTATCCTAATGGACGACCTCGAGCGCTCGAAGCAGAGCCTCCATAGATGGCACTACACTATTTGGCACGGCCACAGACCATAATCGCTTCCTTCTGTTACCTTTTGAGTTGGCGCTGACATAGTCGATGGCGCCTTGCAGTGCTACTGTATACAGTGCACATTACCATGAGATGCCATCAATACGACACGACGTACCAGCGCTTCATGGAGTCATCACCTCAAGCACGGACAGCTTGGTTCTGGCCAGGACTGACTAGAGATGATCAACCTAGATCCCGACACCTGGGCAGTGCCTTAACAAAAAGGCTCATACCAATACCATATCCTCAGAGTCGGCCTTGCGCTGCGCAGCTCCTGACCCCGGCGAATATTTGCAGCAAGGGTCCCGGGTCCCGGGAACACATGGTCAACGCCCTGCATCCAGACACCCACCCACAGTCTCTGAAAGAACTGGTAGGCGTGACTGCGGGAAAGCTCATCTCGACCATGGGACCGAGGCGCGACGATATGCCCCTTTCAATATCGAGAAGACTTACTCTAGAACTCTAGAAGACATGGACATGCCATGGATGGGAAGGTCGAGGAGCAGTGCAAGGTCACGCCGTTGGCGGTTCAACAGTGAGTCAGATTGACAGGCTTGGGTCTTCTCACGAATGGGAAGAATCTTGTCGCTGGAGCACGTTGCTCAACCCTGGCTGAATGGTGAGGGCGGGGTGTCCCCTGGGCAATAGTGCGTCTTGCTGGATCATGAAAATGGTCCTCAGGGGTCTAGTCGGAGAATTCCTGCATGCCTGGGCAACCGAGGGAAGTGCTTGAACTTTCAGGTTGCACACACGGGAGTCATGCTTCAGAAGGGGTCTCGAGTCTTTTTTGCTCCCAATGGCCGCCCGGGCCGATTGATAGAAGGGCAACACAGAAGTCCAGTGGCATCGGAATGGCAGTCCATGAGTCCATGGAATCAAAGCAGACCCACAGTTGGGTACATCATCACCTTCACTTACTGGAATCGAGTGTTTCTTTGTCCTGGGTCGGTCTTCTGTGGCTCGCCTCGGACGTTGACGGCCACCAGGCCATGGTTCGGGATTCGATTGAACATCTGGATCGTTCAGAGCAGCCTTCCGGCGGGACACGTTGCAAATTGGAATCCGGAATGGACCGGTATCAGTTCTCTGAGCGACCGGCATTGCAGTACAAAATTTCTGCAGGTTGTGGTTCCTGAGGGTGTGTTTGTTGGGACAGTGCATATGGCTTGATGGTGGATATGGTGGGTCGTGGGTCGCCATACCGTTCCGTTCCGTTCCAAGCCGTTGTTGCTGTGCCGTGCTCAGTGAGCCCCGAATACCATGCGCGCCCGGATCGGCATTTGGTCTCGCTCTCCTTGCTAACAATGTCGGTGGTTGAAAATGGAGCAGATGAGGCTGAACAAAGGCTTCTGCCTGCTGCTTATTTGTTGCATCCGCTGGTGAGAATCTGGTCAAGTCTGACGGTTACATCCGGATACTGCGCTGCATTTATGGAGACGAGTACGGAGCGAGAACAACGGATGTGTTGCAGCCGATTGAGCGGCAGTGGTGCTTCCGCAAGGTGCAGAAAGAGCGCTGATCCTGAAACAGTCGATAAACCTTGAATCAATTCCAATCATCAAGGAAAGTTCACCAGGGGGGTTCTAAACCTGGGTGAAGATCCTACAAGAGACCTCGTAAGGGAATTGAAGAAGTTTCCAGAGGGAGATTACCACCCAGGACAGTGTTCCAGGTATATTAATCCGGAGAAAATTAAAAGAAGTTGTTTTGATTCGGGAATAGCATTCTAGACCTTACCCTCTAGGGTACTCAGGAGAGGGTAACCGCTGTGTCGGGTGGTGCGGAATTCGCTCCAGGCCGCTGTCCACCAGTCCACCAGTCGATTGGGGCTCCATATTCCCCGCCCTTCTATCAGGAGAAATCGATTGATGTTGCCACCTGTACAGGTGACCCGCGACATCTGGACTTCAACAAGAAGACAGGTCGACGATGCTAAGCCGAGCCTCAAGATGATGCGTGGAGACTCTCATTCGTTGATTTTGTATGCTCTTCCTTGCCTTCTTGTTTGATAAATATCTTCACCTTATTCATACATACGTATTATACTTTACCAAAAAGCCTGTAACGAACGACGACCGACGTCATTGCCCTTGACACTGCCCCATAATCCATCCATCCACAGCGCAGCAACCAGCTCAGTGGGCTCCACAGTTATTCGTGTTGGAGAGTCTTGGGACCTTTCCAAGGCGATGAATCTGGATGCTCTGAAGCTGGTTCTGCTCACCATCATCATCATCTTCATCTACGAGCCCACAATGCCCAACCTTGACCAATTTGCTCAGCGTATCGCCGACAAGCTCGGTGTCGGCGGCCATCATGGCCATGATCATCAGCAGAACCAAGCACAGCATCAACAACCACAAGCGTCTGCCTATCAGAATGAATACATGTACCCACCACCGGTGCTGTTCGATTCCCGCGGCACAGGAATGGTCTCGGAACAGGAGGTTGTCCTCCACGCCAACGGAGGAGTCTATCCTCGCCTATGCCGTCTGTCCGACGGTTCCATCCTGCTGGGCTTCACACGCTTTGAGCCCAACCCTGAGAACCCCAAGGTTCAGTTCCGCGTCCTGACCATCCACCGCAGTACAGACAATGGTGCTACCTTCCAACCACATGGCGTCGTGGACCGATGCCCTCGTGATTGCGATAACCTCTTCCTGCTGGAGGTGCCCAACCCCGACGGCATCGGCCGGCCAAAGGTACTAGCCGCCTTCCGCAACCACGACCTGGACCCCCACGGGAACCACACCCGGTACCGCATCACGGTGTGCGAGTCATTCAATGCCGGCAAGGACTGGAAGTACCTCTCCCAGGCGCACGTGAAGCCCACGGCGCCCAACGGCCTCTGGGAGCCCTTCATGCGGATCGGCCGGCGGGGCGAGATCCAGATGACCTTCTCCCAGGAGCTCAGCCGCGTGGACCAGGACACCATGCTGGTGACGTCGCAGGACCAGGGCCGGACGTGGTCGCCGCCGCGGGCGGTGACGGGGGTGGGGGAGCAGTTCCGGGACGGCATGACGGGCATGGTGCGGACGACGGACCGGGGCCGCGAGGTCAGCGTCATGGTGTTCGAGACGACGCGGCACGACCGCTGCTTCTCGGTCGAGTGCGTCCTCTCGTACGACGACGGGTACACCTGGGGCTGGCGCCAGGTCGTCTACGAGCCGTCGCCGCGGGGCCGCCACGCGGGGTCCCCCCAGATCGAGGCCTTTGGCGACGGGAGCCTGGCCGTCGTCTTCATGACGGACGAGGACACGCCCCAGGACAAGAGGGCGTGGCCGAGCAGCGCCAGCATCAAGGTCGTCTTCGCGGGGCCGCCCGTCGACGGCAGGATCCAGTGGCACCAGCCGGCGCATACGGTCCAGTCGCCGAATTGTTTCTGGCCCGGCATCTTCAAGGTCGATGATAATACGCTTATGGGTGTCTTCCAGCATGCGAGGAGTATTAGAGGGCGTCATATTGTATGGCAGCCAAATTGATTGTCATGGGATTGATTTGAGTTTTTGAAGAATTACACCAATAGACACAATAGAACATGCTCTAGGGGGCAATATACTGTCTGGCTATGATCTGGAATCTGTCTTTCCCTATATATTAGCGTGGTATTGTCACCCACCCCTGGGCAGGGCTCTCAACTTTGCCAGTGTTGATGGCGGAAATGTGATATTAATATTCCGCATGCCAGCCGCCTTTAATATCTCCCTTCTCCCACTTTCCAACGCATTACAGTACGTTGCACTTTCGTATAGCTCGCCAGAAGCTTACACATGTGTTGGTCCATTTTTTATTTCTTGGATCGCTGCGGGGCGTACAATGCTGTAGGGAAAAGAGGAATGTTGGAAGAGCCGCTTAGCGAGATCTGTATGGCAATTAACATATTGCGGGACCACTGCGAGGTAAGAGTTTGCACGATCGAAATCAAGAAGACCAGGGCATAATCAATCGTTCGCTTGTGAGGCTATGCAGCAGCCTATGAAGATCACCTAAGAGTCTATCTATCCATTTGTCCTTGCAGATATTCTCATGTCATATGGAGAGTAAGATAAAAACCCTCTCATGATGCTCAAGGCCCACCGGTCCGATACTTTCCACTGCCCTAGCCAAATCGCGTCTTCATGAACTCACTCAGACTCTGCTGTCCATACAACCTGCTCTGAACATGGCTAGACACACCCGCAGCACTGTTCGCACCACTGTTCACCGCATAAGGGGCCGTCTTCAAGAACGAACCATTATCGCCGGCGACAAAGCACCCGCTCAGGTTCGTCTCGTTGAAGGGGGGGCTCGCCTTGATGTCCCCCTGCGGCGTGAGCTCGAGGCCGAGCTGCTCGGCCAAGTAGCCGCTCTTGAGCCTGCTCTTGGGCTTGTGGCTGAGGAACGCCTCGTCCCTGGTGGTGCCGTCCTCGAGGTGGACCGTCAGGCCGGTCTGGTCCGGGCCGAGGACGAACCGGGTGATGCGGCGGTCGTCGATGGTCATGGGGGCGTCCGGGCCGACGGCGGCCTGGATCTCGGCGGCCTTGGGGGCGTTGCCGTTCGTGTAGATGGTGACGGACTTGGCGAGCTGGGCGGCGTTGCGGGCGACGTTCAGGGCGAAGGGGAGGGGTGAGACGTCGTCGGTGGCTAGGACGCCTGCGGAGGGGCTGCCGCGCTGCTCGTAGCCGTGGCAGAATAGGCAATGGAAACTGGCGATACTTGTCAGCACAATGCGTATTTTTGAAAGGTCATAGGACATTGAATCAATCTTACATGCTCCGCGCCCAGCACTCATCGAACCCGGGAATATCAACCGGCACGTCGATGATGCCTGTTGCCAGGACCAAGCCCCGACCCTTCCAGACCTTTCCTTTGTCATCAGTGAGCTCGAAGAGCCCTTCCTCGTTCTTCTTGGCCTTCTCGATCGTCACGTTCTCGTAGAAGATGGTCTCATAGTTCTCGAGCGTGTTCTGTCTGGCCGCATCGCGGAATGCAAGGGGGTCTTTGCCATCCCAGCTGGGTATCATGTGGAAATGGTCGGCTCGCTCATTGCGGTACGACTGTGAGTCGAACACGATGGCTGTGTGTAGATTGCGAGCTACGGTTATGGCTGATGTGAGACCCGCGGGTCCTCCGCCGACGATGAGAACGTCGACGAGCTCGGGCGTGGATCCTTGGTTCTGGATTGCCATGTTTTGGGGCCTTCGAGGAGACGTTTGATATATGTTGGTATATAGAGATGAGACTCTAAAATTGCAGGGTGGTCACGATAATAAATGATCTTGCAATTCAGACAGACATCTGGACTGTCACGGTTCACGGCGGCAACATGGCTACCTATTTATCTACCACATGCATAGGAGATCCTCTACATATCTCCACTGTACTAATTACACAAGGATACCGCGACCTGATCTTGGCTCGTTCTAACTGGTCACAGCGAATGGCGTTGGGAGGTATTTTGGGTTTCCAAGCTTTGCTGGCTTGTTGGTTTGTATTAGTCTATGGAAGCAGGAAGGGATTGATCCGCGGGCTGTTGGCATTCAAGTGTACGCCCAGTAGCCGGAACCAACAAGCCTGCGAATATAAATCACTCAGATCATGACTGGCTCAATGGTGGTATAATTGAGTGGTGCGCTGCATATAACTGGGGCATCTATGTAGGGAAACCAACACCAGCTACTTGAAGGCTCGGTTGGTTCCCAAATGGTCTAATTCTGCATACAAATGCGTGCAGTAACCAACATGACCATATGATCCCAATCACCTTGAACGGTCACTCTTGTTGGTCAACCCCTGCCACATAGGGGTGGAGCAGAAAGCCAACAGCCTATTTGTTTTGCTCATGCAATGTATGACTGGTTCAAGCCCTTCAAACGTCGAGTCAGAAAGAAGACTAGTGTTCGCATATATACATGGATGACAAGAGGGGTTGTTATCTCTATGCCTACTAAGTATGTAAGTACTCTGAATAGAAACCAACTCCCCATCTCATTCCTCTTTTGTCCGGTGATTAGGTACCATTATGCATGTCGACATTGTAAAGGCTATCCGATTGGGAGGGGAATCCGGAAAAGCGGTGTGTATGTGTGAGCTTTTGGGGGTAATATCCGTACAAATAAAGCCTTGGACGGCGTTGAATGTAGCAGCCCCTGGGAGTATACGAAGGAGTGAAGAGAAACCACAGATGTTAGCTCGAAGGTGTGGCATTGGCTCCTGGATCAGATCCTCTTCTATATATCCCGTCAGTCCTACCATATTGGACTCGAACATTTGGGCAATATCCAGCAGATTAGGCCCCTCATTGTGAAACTTCATTGCTCAAGCATCTTATACAATACCTGCCTGCCACCATCTTCTTTGTAGCCACATATTGCAGCCCTATTTCACCTTGACAAGATGTCTGCCCCATCCGGCGTCGTTCCCAAGAAGGCCATGCCTTTCGATGACAAACTATTTGAGATCATCGGTGCCGACGAGACACTCACCATCGCCAAGCACGAGATGACTCTCCTTTCCCCCTTCCCCCCGGACTCGGTCATCCACGACTCTGCATGCGGCCTGGGGCCAGTGACAGAGAGCATCCTAGCAACCTCGCCCCCCGAAACCATCAAGATCCATGCCACGGACTTCGCCCCGCCCATGGCGGGCATCTACAACATGTTCGCGTCCGCCAAGAACTGGCCATCCAGGGCCGAGATCATGGACGCACAGGAGCTGTCGTTCCCGGACGGCACCTTCTCCCATGTCTTCCTGTCCTTCGGCCTGCCCATCATCGACGACCCGGTTGCGGCGGCCAGGGAGATGTACCGCACACTCAAGCCGGGGGGCACCGCCGTGACGGCCTTCTGGCTGCACATCCCGCAGGGGGAATGCGCCCAGAAGACACGCCGGGCGGTCTGGGGTCCCGATGCTCGGCTCGCCATTGAGCCCAAGCCGGAACATAGCGATCGCGGGTTTATCAGCAGTCTGTTGGTGAAGGGGGGGGTTCGAGTTTGAGGATGTGCAGTTGTATGAGAAGACGGCCTCCCTGCCGGTCCGCGACCTGCATGAGTTTGCTAGTGCTATCTGGAGCACCATCGGCCAGCCAGAAGGTGGGTGGACCGAGGAGGATGATGAGAAATGGGACGAGGCGGTGGCCAGATACAAAGAACTCCTGCCCAATGAGAGCGGGTACCACGTGGATGATGGTGGAAAGATCACCCTTCAGGCCACTGCTCAGATCGCCGTTGTGCGGAAGGCCGAATGATGGATTAATGCGAATATGGCGCGTATCTTTCGTGACCCGCTGATGGGCTCTTTTATGTTGAACGGTGTCTTCTTGTTGGCATAAAGTGCCAATATTCCCCGTTTGATAGAGATGCATAGTTTCAATCGATATGTCTAAGGAGCTGAATCGTTCAGATATTCGGGTGCCCGTTCAAAGCCCTGGCTACCCTCTTGAAAGAGAAAAGGACCACCACCAGAAAAGGTGGGAAATGATATTATAGGAAGATTGCATACATACTCTCA
Organism: Cytospora schulzeri; assembly: GCA_003795315.1. NCBI lineage: Eukaryota > Fungi > Ascomycota > Sordariomycetes > Diaporthales > Cytosporaceae > Cytospora > Cytospora schulzeri. The sequence continues at coordinate 287,583 of LKEA01000023.1, read as the reverse complement.
GGTTATCACCATGATATTGAGACCTCACCAGAGATCAGAACCTCATACTAGATATCGCAACCAAGACTATCCCACCATGACGCTTCCTTACCATTTCACGAGAGCAAAAGAACCAAAAGACCCAGACACCGTCCAGACGTCCTCCCGTCCCATTATGCAACACTACTCACTCAACAGTCCGCGCCGAGTCCTGCAACCAAGCCAGCTCCAGCAACAGACGGTACACATAGAGCCCCTGGTGTTTCGGCGACAGTGCCCTATAGTACCACTTCCTCCCCTCCTCGGCGATCCTATACGCCACCCTCTGGCCCTCCTCGGTGGTGGCGAGGAAGCGCACCAGCTCCGGCAGCTCCTCCATGCTCTGGCTGACGGGCACGTAGTGCAGCCAGGGGACGAGGCGCTCGTCGTGCCACTCCTTGAAGATGCTCATCTTGAGGGGTGTGGTGTGGGCGGCGAGGGTCTTGTGGAAGCGGCCGCTGTAGCTGTTGCCGTCGATGTCGAACGCGAAGCGGTACTCGTACGGCCTCTGGGGCGGCGGCGCGTTCTCCGGGTCGATGCTGAAGAAGTCGATCAGCTCGTTGCACTGGTCCCAGTCGCACTGGATCGCGTTGGAGAGGTGCACGTCGAACAGCGCGTGGTCGATCTCGGACGACAGGTACGGCCGGTAGGCCGCCGAGGCGTTGTCGTTGCGCTCCAGGTAGGTGAACCGCCTGTTCGGGGGTAGCGAGGCCAGGGCCGTGAAGCGCTGCCGCTGGCCTACCCGCCAGGGGACGTCCTTGTGCCAGTGCCCGCCCGTCGTCGACCCGTGCCAGAAGACGGCGTTCTTCTTTTGGTGCCAGGGGCTGTCGAGGATTCCGTTGTAGAGGTTCTCCGGGAAGGCGTAGTGGGGGGACGGCACGAGGACGTCCGCGAAGGGATACGGCGCTGCCCGCGAGAGGACTGGGACTTCCGTCCCTAGCTGGCGCAAACTCGTCGGGGAGTTCAGAAAGCCGTGGTAGTCCTTGTACTCGGGGTGCAGGCATAGGTCCTGCTCCTCCTCGACACTTTGTACGAAGGGTAGGCCGTAGGTTTCCACCCGGTCGGTCAATAGCTTGTTGGTTGATATTTGCCCACGCACCATGCAGGCCTCAGCAACTTGGTCCACGATGTTCTGGCTTGCCAGGTTTGGCCAGTCGAAGATTGTATGGTCGTTTTTGTCGCTCCTTAACAGCACGGATGGCTCGTCGAGTGAGTTCAGCGGAAATATCATGTCTGGAAGACGTTTCTTTGCGGAACCCAGGAGCCAATCCATAGTCTCACCAAAATACCCACAGTCCTGGAAGCCCTTGTCCTTTGTGAAGGAACACAACGATACGGCATCATTGTTGCCGCGGGTTGCATCCACTATCAACTGCCTCACCTCCCGAGGGTAAAGCTGGTAGAATGGTTCGAGATTTTCGACGATCGTGTCAAAGTCATCGATGATGGGAGACTGTTGCCTGAGGGCTTGCTTGACCCATCTGGTAAATCCTGGCGGAGGAGATCTTCCGTATCGTTCTGTATACTCTTCCGTAGCCTCGTCGATGGTCTTGGACTGTCGAGATAAGAGCTCCTGGAAATTTTGTATAGCCTCTTGATGCAGTATTTCAACTGGGTGGGCGGTGCTCTCCACGAATTCAGGATTGAGTGGAAAGACCATGCGTTCTTTATGATAGAAAAGAGCACACAGAAAGGCGAAACCCATGACAGAAGCTAGAATAGCCCTGTAGAGCCTGGCCTTTCTAGCCATGTATGTGTGCTTCAACATGACGAAGGTGTCACCACGGGGAAGAGAGGAGGCTCCCGCAGGTCATATTCTCCAAGTTGGAAGAGCGTCTCCATGAGGGCTGCAAGGAGAAGCGGATGACGTGAGAAGTTATGATGATAGGGAGGAGTGTTGTGTCGGGTGAAATCCACCGGTAGGGAAAGTTGCCGTCCTCCCTGAACAGACGCGCCAAGGGCACTCGACCCTTCAAGGGGACGAGATGCATCTGGGCCTCGACGCCACATTCATTCAGCTCGAGTATTTAGGAAATGCGGGCATATAAGCAGACGTAAACAGACTGACTGAGCAGCGCTCCGTGAACAAAACGGGGTGGCAGCATGACACTTGAAGGATCTGCTACAGTACTAGAAGGCAAAAGAGTCGACACTGTTGGCCACGCCTAGGTGTTCGCAAGGGCAACCTCATCAAAGATCGGTGCTTTGTCACCAAGGGCTCATAACTACCATCGCTTAATGGTCGTTGCCCTCGAGCCTTGGTGTCTGGCCGTCTCCTTCGAATATTGCTGCTGTTGGCACCCCAGCAAATCCACCCAAATATCATTTAGAGTCTGCCGAGTTCCATCCAGGTTGCTTTCGATTCATCTCTTTCGAACATCTTCCCAGTTCGAGGCCAACAGGATCTCCCGATCCCGAGAAAGGAGCACCGATACAGTGTGGTATGTTGGACTCAGAGACACAACTGACCGGCTGGACCACGACACTGGGAAGCATGAGCAGTATGTCATTATGTGACCTGGGCTGGGACTCGAGGATAGTTGGAATGCTTTGAGAAAGACTGACTGATATCCCTTGCATACCAGTGGGCACTGAGACAATGACGATCCATTCTTTATGGACTGCAGTGACAGTCCGTCCCCTCTCGGCCTGTCTCGTGTTGGATGGATCGATCAGGACGTTGGGATGAGATGTCTCTAGCCGTTGAAGATTTAGGTAATCAATCAATCAATCCATCCATCCATCCAGGGGTTAAATGTTCCTGTCAGATCAGATCCGAATCCCTGCAGCCCTATATATATGGATTACACTACACTATACTACATTGATACATACCTTGTAGGTACATACATACTGTAGTATACATGCGCATGTGATCCGCCTGGGGGGGCTACTGATGATGAGCAATCAATCAAACATGAGACGGTGACTGCGAACATGGGCGTAGCGCCAGCGCAGCGGCCGAAGGGAACCTTGGAAGGGGATTCCAGGATTCCACACCCCACATTTGAAGTCCACTGCCGTAATTAAGCCGCGTCTTCCCGCTTTCGCGAGTAACGAACAAGGGTTTAGTGACCAGTTGAACCAGTGACGCTGTCGGCATAACCCAGCATCGCATCGTCGACTTGGCAATTTCCAAAGTCCTAGTCCAAGCTGGCAACTTCGACCCTTTTCAAGCAACTATCGAACAAAGACAAACACAAAGTTCAAGACAAAGACGACAAACCTCGGTTACCAACGGCGGCGACGGCGGCGACCACGACGAAGACGACGGCGGCGACAGGCTCTGGCGGATGGCAGCGTACACCATATACCGCGCGCTCTTGCGCCGGCAGATGCCCTCGCTACGAGACGGCACACGACACCAGCAACAACGCCGATGGCAGTCCAGCAAGCCCGAGCCCGATGGGTCCAAGGGGATCCCAACACCCAACATGATTCCCACCACGGAAATCCCCATCTGGTATCGACTTGGGCCGTTGACGCGCGCCGTGCAGTCTTATGGCCGCGCGCAGAGGAAGAGGCCCTGGGTGACGCAGCTGTCTACCTCCCTGACCATCTACTTCTGCGCCGACCTCTCTGCCCAGCGCATTAATGGGAGGGACTATGATCCTGAGCGAACGTGCCGGTCGGTAATAATCGGCGGTATTTCCTCAATTCCCAGTTATGAGTGGTACGTTACGGCGATGCGACATTTGGTCCGGCTGATTTATCAACCATCACAACTCTCACTAACTCAAACTTCTTTGGCCAGGTTCATGTGGCTCTCTCGCAACTTCAACTACCCTTCGCGTATTCTGTCGATCGCCACAAAGATTGTTATAAACCAAGCGATATTCACACCCGTCTTCAACGTATACTTCTTCGGTATGCAGGCCTTTATGGCTGGCGACAACCTGGTCGAAATGTGCGATCGCATAAAGAGGACGGTGCCTATCAGTCTACTGAACTCGGCTAAGCTGTGGCCCGCCGTGACGGCCATAAACTTTACATTTGTGCCGATAGAATACCGGAGTATATTTGCTGGTATCATCAATATCGGATGGCAGACCTATCTGACATGGCTGAACCGAATGGCCGAGGATGCAGAAGCAAAATCCAAACCGAGTGGCAGGATACCGCCCTCAGGAATGAATATGGCGACAGCATAGATATGGGAAACATATGTGAACTTGGGATTGGATACGGGGACTGGAAATAGATTTGGGAATAGAAATGGGTATATATATAGAGAGAGAGAGAGAGACTAGACATATGGGATGCATACATACAGGAAAGGATAGAAGGACAAGCATTAGACGGCGTTTAGGGTTTGGAAGTACTCATTTATCTACCTATTTAGGTACATATATCATCATAACATACTACCTACTTAAGTACTACTTAAGTTCATAGGTAGAGTGGGTAGAGTGGTACTGGAAATTGGCATAGAACTGAGCATTTGAGCACCTTCTATTCTATATTATAGACTGTAGAGTAAAGTAGAGTTGAATTGGCACTGTGCCTCAACACACTATCACACCACAGTCGTACGGTGCTGAATCGCGTATTGCACGGCGGACGAACCACATGTCAGGAGAGGCTCGTGCTCCAAATTCCGCGACTCCAAAGCTTCGAGACCTTCTTTTACTTGCCTTGAATAGAGGCAGATACCCTCACGTCATTGTTTTCCCATCAACCCTTTCTTTCTTTTCCCTCAATCCAATCTCAACGAGCCATTGACCACTGGCATCGTCCAGTTCTTGTCTTTTGCCATGGTTCGACCAATTCCCCGTGGTCTGCCCTCTTCCTTGGCTTCAATTCGCCTTGCCAGACCAGCTCTGAGGTCCAAACTTCCTCTATACCACTCGACTCGACGAGCTGCTTCCTCTACCACCGAATCTGCCTCGTCCGCGTCGCCATCGCCGTCCCCGTCTTCAACAACATCATCCTCCTCCTCCTCTAGTTCTCAGCAAAAAGAACTGCCCCGTCAATCTGCATTCGGGTTCGGAACTGCCGCCCTCTCTGTCTCTCTCGCCGCATCCATCTACCTCGCCTACCTCTACGCAACCGACACCCGCGCCTCATACCACCAATGGCTTGTCCCAAGACTCATTCGAGTTCTGTACCCCGACGCTGAAGATGCCCACCACATCGGCACCCAGTCCTTGAAGGTCCTCTACGAGCTGGGTCTGCACCCGCGCGAACGACCTACAAGGACACCGGGCATTGTCCCTGAGCCGTCCGACCTCGCCATCTCCGTGTTCGACACCACGCTGGCGAACCCAATTGGTATATCAGCAGGCCTGGACAAGAATGCCGACGTCCCCGACGTCTTGTTCGACCTGGGCGCCGGTGTTGTCGAGGTCGGCGGCTGCACGCCGCGCCCACAGGATGGAAACCCCAAGCCGAGGTGCTGGAGGGTTCCCAGCGTCGAGGGCATGGTCAACCGGTTCGGCCTGAACAGCCGCGGCGCGGACGCGATGGCTGCCAAGCTGCGTGACCGCGTGCGGAAGTTTGCGAAAACCCTGGGCCTGACGGAGCATGAGGTCCTCAACGGAGAGGGTACCGACGTCCCGCCGGGTAGTCTGCTGCCGGGCAGGCTGCTCTGCGTCCAGATCGCGAAGCAGAAGGAGACGGACGAGCGGGACGTCGAGGCAGTGGCCAAGGACTACGTCTACTGCGTGAGCAAGCTCGCCCCCTACGCCGATGTGCTGGTCGTCAACGTGAGCAGCCCCAACACGCCTGGCCTGCGGGATCTACAAGCTGCGGAGCCGCTGGGGAGGATTCTGGGTGCGGTCGTCAAGGAGGCTCAGCGGGCGCAGAGAAAGATGAAGCCAAAGGTCATGGTCAAGGTTTCCCCGGATGAGGACGAGGATGCCCAGATGGAGGGCATCGTGCAGGCCATCTACATGAGTGGTGTGGACGGTGTCATCGTGGGAAACACTACAAAGAGGAGATCCGGACTCGTCCCCGAAGGCGTCAGGCTCAACGCGCGTGAGCAACAGGCGCTGACGGAGACAGGCGGGTTCTCCGGGCCGACCATGTTCAACAGGACGCTGGATCTGGTGGGGAGGTACCGCAAGCTGCTCGATTCCGCGGCACTGAAAGCATCGGAGGCCCCCGAGGGAGCTCCTGCCGCCGCCGCCGCCCCTGCTGTGGACGGCACCGTGTCCGGCAAGGTGGAGAGCTCCAAGGCAGCCCCGCCACCACAGAAGGTTATCTTTGCAACTGGAGGTATCAAGGACGGCGAGCAGGCGCTCAAGGTCCTGAATGCCGGTGCGAGCGTGGCCATGATCTACACGGGTATGGTCTACGGTGGTGCGGGCACAGTGACTAGGATGAAGGGTGAGATGAGGTCGGCCTTGACTGACGGGAAAGAAGCATAGAGTCGGGACTGCATAGGTTAGGTACAGGGTCGAGTATAGACAAAATGCCGTTTACTTGAAGATCAACCAACCAAGCGCGTTCAGAAACCCTGGTGAAGACAAGTCGGCTCAATCATCATATTCACAGCCACGGGACCACCAAACAATCCCCCCCACCACCACCCACCCCGGCCCGGTCTCTGGCAGGAAGGATGCACAACGAGACAACTGGACCGAGGTCGAGCTATGTACGAGTCATTTGACCTCCATGTTTCTATTCAGACCAGGCTGGGTCCGCAGCTCCTACAGTAGTGACCCGGGATGGTCCTTCCAGCCACGGCCACCGAGGTCCACCGGACCATGAGGGATGCTACCGCGGCATGGCACGACTGCATGGCCAAGGCAAAGGGCCAGATGGATGGGCCTGACAAGATTGATGGCCGGAAAATAAAATCTGTAGATCATTTTCATGCAGTGGTTGATCACAAGGCTGAGGTGGTGCTCTGGAAAGTCAACCCCATAATCCGACCACATGTCCATCCATCGTTCCCTTTACAGCATTGGCCCTTCACTTTGGGTGGGCATGATTTGTACCGTCAGCGGCTTGCTTGTAAGCCAAATACACAAACACCGGTGATATGAAATTCACTGTGATCACGGAGTAGTGAGTGAGTTGAGGGCTTACATTCTCTATCTAACTTGATGGGCCCCTGAGATTTCAACGAGATTCCAACCCCCGTGAGTGTGAGACTCTGAATAAATACAGTTCAAATTCGAGTCCGATTCCTGCGTCATGACTAAAGGAGCTGATGTACAGGTCCCTGGGTATCAATCGCTTCTATGCTATACCAATGACTTTTCCCACGACACACACCACACACACATACACACACATACACACAACACACAGAGATACAAACCAATTAATCCTCTCATTACAGGTGCCTTTAATACAATATACCAGACTCCCAGATCATACGCCGATGATGTTCCAGTACCTCAGCAAACTCCTCAGACCACCGCAGTAACCTCTCAAAGCCAAAACGTCGCCGAGGCTAGTGTCGCCGAAGCAGTAGGAGAGTATATCCATATCCTCGTACTCGTACGACGGGATATCCCAGAAGGTGGTGAGCTTCTCCCCAATGTCGGGGATCTGCATGTCGTCGGGCAGCTTGATGGGGAAGAGCAGGTGGAGCTCGATCTTGACAATCTTGCCGGTGCTGTGGTCCATGACGACGGTGAGGTAATACGGCGAGTCCTGCAGCACGCCGATGACGTCCCTGTACGCGGCCTCGGGGGGAGGCGGGGCGCCGCTCAGGCCCACCAGGTCGTCGAAGGCTTTCCTGCTGAGGGGCCCCTGGGCCAGGAAGAAGAAGGAGACAAAGTGTTCGGTGTACTGGAAGTGGACGACGACGATCTGGTCGAGGCCCATGCCCAGGAAGCTGTCCCTGTGGGCCTTGATGCCGTCGGGCATGCCGGGGACGGCCAGGACCTCGTCGAGGGACCGCAGGCCGCCGAGGTACATGAACATGGCGTCGCACCCCTTGTCGACGGTGAACTCGGGCTGCTCGACGGGGCCCTTGAAGTGCGAGCGGGCGGCGGTGGCGAGCACGACGACGGGGTCGTCCGGGTGCAGCCACCCGTGCTTGATGGCGATGTCTAGCGTGTCGGCCGGCGTCGTCATGAGCACCCGGAAGAGGAGCGGCACCCCGGGCCTGCTGCTGCCCCGCACCTGTATCGCCGCGTCGTACATGAGCTCGCCGTATGCGTTGATGACGTCCTTTACCGTCTTCTCGTCGTAGGGCGCCTCTATCTCCTCCGACCCCTTCTTCAGGTCCTCCAGGAACCGCGCCTCGACGAACGGCACGCGTTCTGATGTTGCCGACATCTTTTGTTTTCACTGCTTTTTTTTCTCTTTTCTTTCTCCGGTTCGGGAAAAATAAAAAACCTCTCTCAACGGTGTGAGACGTCGGTCGGATTGGTTTTTTCGATTTCTTATTTTCTCTTATTTCTTTTTTCCTTTTCTGGCTTCTCCGGGATTGGGGGGTTTTACTGGTGGAGGACTGGCTGGAATGGGCGTTTCTGGGGCGGGTTTCCTTGGGCAGGTAGGTTCCTTGGGTTTGGCTGAGGGATAGAGTTTGGGGAGATATGGAGTTTCGTTGTGGTATGAGAGCAGAGAGCTTTCTTTTCTTGTGGTGAATTGGCAGTTCAGAAACCGATCGCCGCACCAGGCCAACAAACCGGGAGCTACCAGTATTTTGTTTCCCTTTGGCAAGAAAGCAAACGGCGGGGATCAACAAGCCATCCCCGTCCACTCTACACTTGTGGAGAAGGAGAAGAAGAGGGCAGGGGTCTACCAGGGTATACCAAGGGGGGGGGGCCATGGTTCCGGCGAGTAATTGTCGATCTCCACACCCGATGGGGCTCTTTTCTCAAGGACCAGCTGGCATGCCGCGAACCAAAGGAATATCAAGATCTCGGAAGGCATCCGCCCTGAACGGTGCGATTTTGTGCTGAACTGTTGTTGGTGTTGGTTACAATACAGTTCCTCCCTGTCCATCATCCCCCTTGGCTCGTGCCCACTTTCGCCCGTTTCTGAGACCCAGAGAAAACAAAATTGAGGTTGCATTCGACCACCATCACCATCTCGTTGGAAGCGACAAGCGTTGGAGCCGTTGGCTGCTACGTTGATGGGTGACAACCCACGATCCAGCATCCCGGGAGCGGTTCCACACCCGGCGCCCGACGCGGTCAACCGTCCACCCCCCCCCCCTGGTTTAATGCTAATGCTTTCCCCCTGTAAGTTTTAGGCGAACTGGCGGGCTGGGAACGGGGTTTTTTTCCCCTTCTTCTTCTTTGCTTTTTCTTGCTGTACATAGCTCAGTCGGGCTGCTATCTATCAGATTGATAAAGGTTCGACCAGGGACCTGATTCGCTAAGTATGTGACCCTTCCAAGGTTCCGGCATATGTTCCGTGGTCCCGGAAGAAGGACGACGAGGATGCCCCACGTTCTTCGACCCGAATGAGGACAGTAGTGCGACCCAGCACACTGGGCAGCGGGCAAACACTGACAGGCACTGGGCAGCACTGACTGGCAAGCACTGGCACTGACTGGCGGCATTGACTCTGATTCCGACTGTACGGACGTACTGTGGTACATCTCCGGCACAACAGCGGTGCAATCTCGAGGAAATATGGTTCTTCACTCCCAGGAAACCCCCCCCTGATTGCGACATTATAAAGTTTGGACCTGCAGGGCCTGCCCCATAACCAAACCCATAAGGACTCGTCAGCCCGGCACTCGGATATTTGTGATACATCGAAAAAGGAAGAAGAAAAGCACAGGCCCTCTATATAATAAACCTTCTTGGGTCACAACAATGTGACCTTCACTAGGTATCAGAAGAGCACATGTCGGCATGATGTCTGCAGGCCTGCATGTCTGCATGTCTGCGACATCTGCACGTCTGACAAGGACATTATGCCCCCTGGTCGACACCCCGACCCCTTCTTCCTTCCCCCCCCCCCGGCGCCCCGGTATGTTACTGTATCATGCATGCAGGCGGTGCCGGTCGGAAGCCAGAAAATAGAGAAAAAAAACCTTCTCACGGCTTGGTGAAGCTTTCCCGGCCGCACCCGGCTGTGATTTGT
>LKEA01000023.1:261102-277526 GCA_003795315.1 Cytospora schulzeri | reverse complement strand
GCCGGCGGGGTGGGGGTGGAAGAGCCCCACTGCACGCGTCTTGACAGTAGTAACTGCGTTTGGACGTGTGGTTTGGCACATGCCTGGCTGTACATACCACTCCGGTGCCTATCATGTGAGTGTAATGCTCCGTTAAAATGTGGTGACATCCCGGGCGGCGGTCGCTTCTGTGGTGGAGGTGGGGGGAAGAGGGGGGGGGAGGAGAAGAAAGAGGGAGCGCCCAAGTCACAGTACCATTTCCGTTGTTGGTGCTGTACTATGAGTGCCCCAGCAGCCCAGGTGTACATTACAATGGGATTCAACACCCACGGGAACCCAAAAAGTTGCAAGTTGGCAGCTGGCCAGGCCTGTGGATCAACCCTCATAAAATGACTCTCCCCCTCCAAAATGAGGAGCCTGCCCGCTGGCTGGCTCCCCCAGGCTCCAAATGGAAATGGAGAAGAGGGCCGGCTGTCTCAGATAGGTAAACCGACTGACAGGTTCAGTCGTTGGCGTGGAGACAAGGGCACAATAGAGTTTGGCTACTAGAGCTTGGCAGGGGATACGGGAGGATACGCAGCTTCACGTTGAGTAATTGCCAAGGAATGCTACATACAGACCTCCTCGTCGCTGTTCACCTTATAGCATGTGATCTGAGCTACTGGGCCGAAAAAGAGGAAAGAGAGAAAAATAGAGAAAAAAGACAGAAATACATACTCGGGGTTCAGCCGTCACTAACAGGAATTTATGTAAAACTTATGCTCGATTAATCATGATTTTATCCCAATTTCCCAATCCTCACGACCGTCGCCAAAACAATTCACACAAAATCCTTGATCAATCAGAATCAGTACCGCCGACACCAACACCTTGAACGCCTGCAAACTCAAACATGGCCTGATACCAGCTTAGCCATGGATGAAGGCTAGACCCTTGATACTCCCCAATCTCTAAGGCCGCGGCAGATTGAACGATGCCCCCCCCCCCGTGCCTCGGCCCAACCGTGGTTATGTCGGCCCTCTCACTTCCAGCGACTCTCAGGGATAATATGTCGCTATATGGACGAGACCCTCCTTTGTCTGGATATATGGTCCTTTGGGGTGCTTCCACAGCGCCTCCCTCCGGCCATCCGGATCTGGCACGTCCCTCAGCCAAGGCATGTCGGGTCCCCTCGACCAAGAGTCCTTGTCGGTAGGGTCGATCTCGCGCTCGAATATCTCGGCCTCCGACATCTCAACCCCCTCGGGAACCTGTTCCTCGGATATCTCTTTCCTGGCTAGGGGTGGCGGCTGCGCAGGCGCCGGGTGAAGCCAATGACGACGTGCCGGATATACAATGGGTCGTTGTGCCTCCAATCGCCACAGCGAATGCCCCTGGGTCGGCGTCAACCGGTTCCGCACCACATCCTGGATGGTCAACTTGTTCCGGACGGCCTTGGTCCAGGGCTTGCCGCTGGGTGCCTTGCCAGTGACGACTTGGCGAAGGTATAGGCTCAAATACGGCAGTTTGAAAGGCATTTGTCAATCTCCGATGCCTGTGCGTGGAGTGGAGGGGGGAAGCAAGCTCTGGATATTGGGCTTGGTGTTCTTTTTTAGGTGAGTAATTATGCCCGGGTGACTTTGCGTATGTGGATGATGGGTATCACAAGTGGGAAAACAGAGGCAGCACAATCGGAGCAAGTGTATCTGATATAATGGCCCTGGTTATCGCAAGTCATATGGCTCTCCCAGTCATATCATGGTCACTCTGGGGCAATTGTGGGCTAGCCGAGGCTTATAGTCCAAGGCGCCGTCACGACTTAACGGCGAACGACAAATCAATGCGAGAATCAGTCTGGCTATAACACAGAAGGGAGCCCGCCGAGTGCCTGGAAGTGCTTGTGGTCGGACTCTTTAAGTATCAGGCTACTTTATGACTCACCGTGAAATCAGGAGATGTTCTCATGCTACACAACACGCCATACCCACTCTCGGGACCTTTGGCCCACCACGACAACTTTGCCCGTCACAATTATCGTAACTGACATCTAGCTGGGACACTGACACCAGTACACATCGAAATGCCACCTAGTGCCCGGACTTCAAGATAATATACGAATCAAAACCTACATAACACTATAGTTTTGATTCATCACACAGCACAGTGCTAGTATCCTTTGTGTTCTTTGACTCCGACTTGCTGGAACTAGCTCCCATATCGAAGCTTGCAGCGACCTAATCAGAGCTACTCTAGGTAGGCACCTGGTTAGTGACTGGCTAATGGGCATAGAGACGCCGGTGCATTGGGATACGAGTATTTTCTTTCGGAGTACTACAGAGCGGCGGGAACAAATACCCGTCGAGTATACGTCTCGCTCCATTCGCATAGCAGCGATATCAGGGTAGTATCAGGGTATAGTCGACACGCGTGCAGATAATGAGGCAATGAGAAGAAGGAAGGGGGAAGATCAGCGAAAGAAAGGGGGGAGGGCCTTATGTAAGGTATTTGAGGTACCAAGTTATAAAGCTGCTGTGGGCAATAATTGCGACAACCGGATTGACACAGTTGGAGAAGACCAGGAAGGCCAAAAGAAACAACTCTCACCACAATCCTCTGAAGCTGATACCCAGGTAGATAGTAAACCCCAGCAACCATGCAAGCCCTTCCGAGGCAAGGGATCTACCACCTGAATAAGAAACATTACCTTAATGACTTTGACTAATACTGCCCGCCCTGCTCAATTCCGGATCCAAAGTCCATTGGATGTGTTTTACGGGCAACTCCTAGCCCGCGCTACCTGCAGTCAGCATACTTGGAAAGGCTTGGGTGGCTTCCCACCAAAGCCACTCTTCCATGTAACAAGACGATGTGCTCCGTCGCCCCAGGCAACATTCTCGAGGGATTCTGGCTAATATTAACCTACCTTTGAGTCGAACAAGTCCCCGGCTCCGAGGATACCAAATACGAAAACACAAGAATTTTCCACATCCGTCCAGTCCCAACTTACCAGCCTGCGCCAGATGCTTTGACTGTTTCGCAGAAGCTTGGCTTCTTAGGGCCGAGCTACCCAGCATTACTCTCTGGGTGGCAGAATATCACAACAGTCAACCACGTATCGCTAGAGAGAAGATATGCAAGCTGCAGCAGCAAAGATGAGTTCTACTTGAATGCTCAAGCTGATGTAGTGTATCTGGACAAATTGTTCTAGAAGGGATGCTTTGGGAGTTGTGCGGTGTGATACGATGTCTTCCCAGGGTTGATCTCAGGTGTACCGGTATGGCCACATAGCCCCCGGAAAGTCCACAACATTGCAACACCGCGCTTTTAAAAACCACCCTCGAGTTGAAATCTGTGACCAAGACACATTTCAGACACATGGCCAACGTTGGGAGGTGCCTAGCCGTGATGAAAGACATGGAGACCCGCCCAGAGATCGTGGTTGCCATTTTGCACAAGACTATCGAGAAAGGGGCTGAAGGACAGATCAAAGCTCGGCTCAGTCTCAACGATGACCCACTCCAATTGTCACCACCTGTGGGAATTATAGGATCAAACTCTTGCCATTTGACTTTCACGGGACTGCCAAACTGCCGGAGGCGATACATTCAGCTTACATCGTACGAAGACACCTCTCAAGGCCTTACCATTATTTCCAGCGGGATTAGTATGTTGCCACGGCTAAGGAGGAAATCCTTACAGATGCAGCTCGGCCGAGCCTGAGAAACCGGAAATCCCAGCCCGACCAGACGAGAACGGCTTACTGAAGAAAATCGTCCAGGATCAAGCTTCAAAAGCGGCCCGATCCTTCACCCAGTGAAATCGTGGTGGGGGACTGGTGTAAGTGAGAAATGGCAAGCGCGGATGAAATGTCATACGGGTGCTGAAATGTGGTGCGCGATTTCAGAAAGAAATCAAGGAGAACAAACAAGTATATCCGTGTGGCTTTCGATTGCTATGACTGCCAAAAGGCAGATCGTCTGGATAAGTGCAAGCAGTCACCGCAGCCTTGTAAATTACCACAGCCTTGCAGAACTCAGCCTTGTAAGTGCTCAGCCTTGCTGAGGCGCAGCTATGCGGAGTCCGGGGTTTTGATAGCATGAACTTGCAAGAATTTCGTGATTTTGTGTTTATTTTCTTGCCAGACCATGCGTTATCGTTTCTTTCTAAACTAAAACCGGGAATACGTGCGCATTGATTGATGTTGCACACGGTACAGCAACCCACAGGCTGACTAGCCACGCCGCAATGAATAGACAGGCTGGCAGTCCCAAAGACAAGGCAGGTAAGCCTTCCTTGGAAATCAGCGTTAAGTCCGGAAACCGACTTTTGTTTCAAGCCAGTCGCTTCCTGAAATGTAGTACACGCCGACACCCGATGTGTCTCGGTGTCGAATTTGGGTTTATAGGGATCATAGGAAACAATATCACACTAGAACGCCGACAAAACAATCCCGACGAGTTAGTTAGCTTCACGTCCAGAACCACTGAATACTGTTCCTGCAACTTGTTGGTAGTCAGTCTCCGTGCTGGAACATCACGGTGGCTTTTCACACATATCCATTTCTTGCACCCCAGCTGCCCGGCCTACCAGAAACAATAGACATGGAGTGTATCAATCAGCCCGATGGTTGCTTGTGTCTTGGGACATAATCCCGGGACAGTGACCAAAAGATCCAATTGCTTTCGAGCTACTTAAGCCCTTACTAAAATTGCCTGAATGATTATTCGAGGCAGGCCTATTCCCGCTTCAACGCCTGTCTAATCTCCAACGATAAACTCTGAAATCGCCTCCTCAGATCTACTCCCAGTTGGTTCAACATAACGTCGGAGAAAACAGAGGTTGGGATGGGATTTGCACCAATCCTACCGGATTCCGGAGTTCCCAGGCTAGAATAGGTCAAGGTTTGAGTGCTGTTTGTCTCGTGACCACTGCCTCTGGCCTCTTCCACCTCGAGTAGGTCAGAGAGCTGGTTCACCAGCCGTTGTGGTCTGTGCAGCTCGCCCAGGACCAAGTGCATCGACCAGCGTGCTGACCTTGCCCCTTCGGACCCTGAGCTGTGAGTATTTTGTCCATTGTTACTCGCACTCGGCGATGATGTTGAAGGTGGGAACTTTCCTCTTAGCCCCATCTTATCAGTATTTCCGTAGTTGCTGATATCACTGCTGCTAGTGGAACTCATTCCTCCTTTCCTAGTCGCATTACTGAGATTCAGGTTGCCCTTGTACTGCGTTGCGTCCGCATAGAAATCCATGACTTTCAGCAGAGTCATTGACAGCATGACAAGCATATAGCCATCATGAGGGTATGAACACTGCAATATCGCTTCCATTGTGTCGATTGTTTGTTTGTTCCGGGAAATGACTGTTTGGGTATAATGAATTGGTGTTGTAAGTCCTGTAGATGGCGACGAGTCGGCAAGCGATTCCGTGAAAACCTCCTTCACTAAACCAACAGCCCATAATGGACATCCACATTGAGATCCAGTTGTCTCTGAATCGTAGTTATTCCAGAGATTGTCGTTGTTGAACCCTCCAGAGGGAAATGATTGGCTGCTTGCGGAAGAGACGGCTGACTGCGGGTTGGATGAAAAGAATGCAGGAGTGCCGGCTTCGTCAGATGTCGGTAGAGTCTCGGCCAGGGACATCGTGTCATTATCATTGAAGACCATGGAACAAGAATCTAGGCCCCCCAGATCACCCACAAAGTTCAGATCTTTCTCGTCTCCCGCAAGATAAGGCGTTGAGGCCGAGGCAATGAAACGGTCGAAGTCGCTTTCCATGACTGCGAACCCTGTCGATGGGGATAATCCCATCGGATCTGAATACAGAGCGGATGGTGCTACTGACATGGCGGTTGATGTCGGAGACAGATCTGGGATCGCTGGCAGCGAGCCGAGCCAGCTGATGGGTGACATTGACAGCCCTGGGGATCCGAGTGCAGCCACAGGGGCCTTGGCGGTTTGGATACCGCTGCGGGTCTTTGTCGCTGAGCGAGCAGCCGGATTCCGGCCTCCTCGCTTTGACCTCACATATTCGCACGTGATGCCTCGCGCCGTGCATTTCGAGCACGAGGGCTTTTGTCTGTGGCACCTAACTTTGGACGTGGCACATGCAACGCAACTATCGCGCAGTTTTGGCACAGTCGAGGTTGTAGCAGGGCGTGATGGGGTGGACTTGGGTGTTTCGACCGTTGAATTTGTGGTTGACTGAGTAGTATCCATGACGCTGCAAATAATATAGTATAGAAAAGCTAAATAGACAAGGACTCAAAAAGAAGAGGCGAAGAGGTCGTAACCCCTCCGCTACATATGTATATTGTGTATACCATATTCAAAATGTTACTTCGGTAGCCTCCGTCTCCTCACATGTATAATTAGGTAATTAGTAATATGCCGACAAAGGCGTCTTATTCTAAATTCTTACTTGCAGTCGTGGCGATATAAGTGATTCCATCATCTGTTTTACCAACCCCCACACCTCCCCTCCTACTCTGACATGGGAAACGTACAAGTAGGAGGATTGCACATGATAAGCAAGTCGATAAGATACGGCAAGTCCCGACAGCCATCTTCTTTAAGCCCCCTCCCATCGTTGAATGAACATTTACTTTTCATGCGTGCCTCACTTCGCGGGGTTCCTGCAGGCAGTTCCGGGGTTTGTACAGTAGCGCATTGCTTACCTCTTGTACTACTTTAGTACATATAACAGGGACTTTGGGAGGCAGTTCTCATTAGTGTGTGTACATGAATACCCTAGGGTAAATACAGTCTGATACACTCGAGAACTAGCTAGATATATCCTCCTCATCTGTTCCCCAAGTAAATCTAGTAAGTCGTGCAGGTCCTTGAATAAGCAGACTCAGCCTTGTCATAGTATTACGGAGACGTGACACTCCGGCCCGGATCAGGAGCATGCTTACTCACCGGCTTCTGCTGCTTTCCTCTGTACTTGATGCCCAGGGCGATGGTCGAACAATGATTGGAGCGAAGTTAATTCTCGACGATAAGGCGGCCGACGCTGTCCCCGACACAAGTATGTAATCAGTTGTTCCAGATCGGCCAGAGTTAGCTCACGTGTGTCCCCAGTCAAGGGGGCTACCGTCAAGTCGCGGGCACACGCTATAGCCTCGACTTCAGGATCGACAGAACCAGGATTCGGCCGCATCTGCAGTGTCAACAAGAGCAGTGCGCTCGGGTTTGCACGGAGCACGCCCAGATGGGACAACAACTGAACTAGCACCCAGTTGGCAAGCTGAATCAGCGCCACGCAGCATGTAGGCAGCTGCGTCTTCGAGTGTCTGTTGTGCTTGTGGTGTGTGCACCTGCACCTCGTCTGCACCTCGATTTTAGGGTGCATTACCCCAGAGTACACTCACAGAGAGGGCGCCAGCAGCTGTTGACTCGCCCATCTGGACGGCCCAACGAATGTTTGGGTGGCGTTGAGAAAGACCCTCAACTACTCGAGTGCATTCGGCGTTGACCTGCATATACATGCATATCAGCCACAGACCGCTCCTCTGCAAATAAGCTGACATCTCTGTAAGAAGTATAGTCTGGACTCACGTCAACGATACATGCATTTCCAAGACTGGCTCAGTCAAACCGGTCAAGAATGTCAAGAAGCACTCGGCTTGTATCCCCGACGCTTCCGAGATAAGCAGACCACTGGCGCTTTGGTCTTTGCTGCTGCTTGCACGCCTTCCCGAAGGACAGACGTGTATCCGAGGATAGCGCGAAGCCACTCAGCTGACGCTGGGTGGCCTCGG
The DNA here is from genome assembly GCA_003795315.1 of Cytospora schulzeri. Taxonomy (NCBI): domain Eukaryota; kingdom Fungi; phylum Ascomycota; class Sordariomycetes; order Diaporthales; family Cytosporaceae; genus Cytospora; species Cytospora schulzeri. The sequence goes on along the minus strand of LKEA01000023.1, from coordinate 269,804 downwards.
GAATTTAGAACGCCGCGGGGGCGGCTGTCCCACCGAGGAACATGGCAGCCTCTAGATTCGGGAAATGGGTGACGAACGACGCGGAAAGCTCCGTGTGAGCGACCTCCCCGGAGCCAGGATGTGGCTCCTGGAGGAAGCCGGCGGTGATCAGTCTGACCACTCGTTGAAGCTGGGTCGCAGGCACATTCACCAGGTCAGCCAAATCATTGGTCGCCATTGAGCCATGGAGTGGTATGCAGGCCAAGACTTGGGCAGGCAGAGACTATGTCTGCATAAAACGCATGGTTAGTGCTGGGCAATATTGTTCATGCGGTACCACAATCATGGTCAAGAAAGAGGGAGTTTTATGTATAATAACAATAATTATCTGGTGGACAAGTTGGATAAAATCCGTCGGGCCTGCTAGCATTGTTTGCAAGCGGGATATACTGGCCATCACCTTGTTCTGCAGTTGGTCAACCTCGCGAGCAGCTTCGGAGCCACCAATACCCCATGGAGAGCAGGCATCACTAAGTCCTGCTTCGCAGCATTGTTTAGCGAGGATTTTGGGCGTCGTGGCCAGCTTCTCGGCCTGGCACTCTATTTGTTGCAATACATTCAAGGTAACGGATAGAGGAGTAAGCTGTCGATGAAAATAAAATGTCCTGTGAGAAGAGTAAAGCTGGTGCAACGTTTGTCATTCTACAAGGTAAGTCTCCGCCGGGGCTCAGCCTTGGGTGTACTGGATTAACTTGATCTGGCTCGAGAAAGGATACCCTAGTGACCTATAGCCAACCCACTCTAGGGCTTATAGTTCCTGACGCCATATTCATACTTTATTCCTCCTTGGCCGACCTTTCCATTTTGGGGTCTTGCTTTTGGTTGTTTCCCCGTCCTCGGAGTATTATACAATAATCAAGGTTGCAAGTGCCAGCTGCCCACATACGGTGAATAATTATCAAAGGAAGCAATGTTGAGCGGTGCCTATCGAAAACAGAAGGCGAGTGACAGTCCGCGAGGCAAACGACATATGTTTCCGCAGGCGATCGGACTTTACGATTTAATATAGAAAAATCTTGGCTGGAGGTCGGAAGTACGTAGAGTTTCTAAAGTGCTGTCTTTCAGGGGGCCAGGGAGAGGTACCGTAATTGCTCATGTTCTCGCGATCGCTGGCCGAAGTCGATTGGCCCTGAGTACTGGCCTCGATCATATACGCCGTTTGTGATTTACTCACCCGATGTGTATCTAGGCACTTCAAATAGTCCACCGGTACGAAGTATCTTAACTTTGGTTTAATAGCTGTGCTAAGTAATAATTGAGTCTCGTCTTGTCAGGGGCTATCGCATTCATCAAAACTCAAGCTGGGGCGTTTTTCTTCACCTCTTGAACTCTCGGAACATAGGTCTGTGGACCTCAAAATCTTGCATTGCTTCTGAAGTCTTGTTGGAACATTCCTCGGAACCTGCATGCATGTTGGGCTTATATGGTGGAGTGGCCAATTTGGCAGTCAAGTAAACTTTGTCGACCAAGGTTCTCTTGGCAGAGTTCCTGGGAGGTAGTACTATTATAGACTGTCGATATGTTCCGAGACGTGGCTGAGCTCTGGAGACATCGTTGGTATTATTGGACCACCCACTGTGCATAATCTAGTGCTTTCCTGTGCGCCCTCTGGTCAAGTTTCCGGGGCGCAAGCTTGCCCAATGCCGAAGTGCTGCTACGATGTATGGCCACCTCAGTATCGATATGTCTGGTCTCTTGAGGAGCTACATTTGTACACAGGTGATTGGGACAGTATCGGTTTTCTGTCAGGAAATACTTCTCAAATTGATATAGTTCATCGTTATACAGTTGTTATAATCCACACAGATAGGCTGATGGTGCGGATAAATCCGATACAAATAAGTACGTATGCGCGATCTAGATATGGATCCCACCTATGTACCCCCTGGGCCACAACGGCCCGATTGCAATCTGTGATCAAGCATCTATAAGGAGTCAGATTAAGGGGTGGCCTTTGATTACAAACAACGGACCACCAGTCCTTTGAATGGTGGAGAGGATTCCCAAGGGTTGGTGGGCAACCTTGTAGGCTAGGCATCTTGACTGCAATACAACGTCCAATCTCGCAGTAGAAGCGCCGGTTTCATGAAATGCGTCCTCAAAACGGCATCAAGAACGACAAACCTTCTATTATGATCTGGACAAAATCCGTCAAGCTCCGTTGCGTAGGTTCACAGTTCTACGTCTGGCAAAGCGGTGGTCTTCCTTCCTGGTCTTGCCTCGATTGGGGATGGTTGGCAAATACTCCTCCTGGATATAAGAATGGAACACAGGAGTTTCCGCGAACCTGGTCAGATCCAGAGCACGAGTCAGGATACTATAGTCCATCCTATATATGTGTTACGTTTCAATCGAATGCAGGGTAAGTAGTAAATGATGATAGGCATTTCGCGAACCCTAAGCTAATACAATGAAGATCAAAAAGTATTTACAGATATACATAACAACACCCCTTTTCAGTGCCTCCAACTGCAACGATGAGCGGGACTCTGGGATACCTCAACCACTCAATTTGCAGACACTTATGAGATTGTGATGTTGGAGGTGTAGAAGCTGAAATCAGTCACTCCAGAAGCCTGTGGTACCAGTCAGTAGGTGGACACTATGAACGATATAGAATGCAGTAAATAATTCGGGGCTCAACTTACTCCCACAAGGTATGGAATAGCAGCGTTCAAGATGTAGTCACCTGCAGCTGTGCCAACAGGGATGGTCACGGCCTCAGTGAAGGTGTAGGGGTACTTCACTCCCTCCTGTCCGCTGTTGCAGGAATAAGGGGTCAGCAAACCGCCAGACTCAATATGGCACACATGTTGAGTTTCTCCCAACAATTCGGGGTTACTTACGTGAGGGGCGTGTAGCCAATCTGGGTGCCGACGCAGCCGTCGCAGGCGTACTCGGGAGTTGAGATGCCCCAGATGATGCTGAAGTCCTTCCAGTTCTGGGAGTAGCTCTGCGTCTGCAGGGTTGCGCTGATGTTGCTGCCAGCACTCGCGGTGGCAGGGGCGGTGAAACCATTGATGTAGCCCATGGCGGTAGGGGCGGCGGCCAGCGTGGCGGCAGCGAGGGACTTGAAGGAGACCATTGTTGCTTTTGTTGGAGCTTTGTGAAGTAACGAGTGCGTCTTGATGTGAGTCTTGATGTGAGAATTGGAGCTGTTGTGATGACGAGATGAGTGATCACCAAACAAACACTAAGGCATGGAGTGTCGTTCATTTATACATCCTTCATCGTTACGGCCAAGACGGGAGCCCCACTGATTAAGGGGGCTCAGTTAGGCAATCCCGGCCAAGTGAGTGACCTTGTCGTGGTGGCATTTGTGGGACGTGACCTTTCCCTGCCACGTCTGCCTCGTCAACACGAGAATTCAAAAGCGGGCGTGCGAAAATGTGACGGTGTAATGTCGATCCTGACGTTGATTTACCGCGCTTGGTACTACCATATGTCTACTCCAGACTTTCTAGAAACATGGGTGCTGTATCACCCCGCAAGCCTTGCCGCGTGCCTACATATGCATTTAGCTGAGCCTCAATCCTGCCCAATTAACTTTTTGAAAGACGATCTCTTCGGAAGCCAACTTCTTGGGATCACCTGAGTCCCTTCTCGTGTTGTTTTAAGGTGCATTCAATATAGTTTTTCTTGCCCCACATGTGACGCACACGCACCGTTGACAGCACTTCAGCGCTTGGAGGTCCCACGAGGAGACTACGTCAAGTATTTCTGACCCATCTCAGTTGGTACAGCAAAAAAGGTTTTGTGTATTCTTCGAGTTGATAATATTCGTATTAGCTTCTACCTACGTGTTCTATGGCGGTATAGGCGGCAAGGACGACAACTACCATTGCCATGTTGATTGCTTCTACATGTAGACAATATCCCGCATCTGCCACTCCACACACCTCGGTAGGAGTAGATCCTTCTACAATGTGGTAGACCACTAGTATTCTGGATCAGAGCGAATTATCCACTGTATATCAGCACCACCTGCAGCACTTGACACACAGTTCATGCTCCCCATAAACGTTGGTATTACGGGATCAGTAGAGGATGCATTAGCGTGTTGGATGATCTGGCGTACGTCTGAATCTCCGATGCTAATATTGGAAAAGTCAGCAATCCCGCCTCCGTAACTCTGGGGTTCAAGGGTCACTTACAAGACATAGTCATTCACACCGTCGTTACGACTTACACCGAAGTTGCAAGTGCCCCTGCCAGCGATTGTTTTGTAACTCTCATCGGCGTCCCAGTTCTAAACATTTCCATCTGGTTAGTCGCCATTTGTATAAAAAACTTGAACTGTTAAAAACATTGGGCTCCCATTTTGTCTTACCCATAATACCCAGAAGCCATATGTGTATTGTGTGTCCTTCAGAAGCTGGTCACAGTCTGACCGCCATATATCAATGGGTGTGGTTGTTGAGTAAACAACATCGTTGCATTCGCTCTGCGGGGAGTTGAAGTCGTCAATGAACTTGAAGTTCAGACGCTTGTTTAGGGTGGCCACCGAGATGTTGCTCGGTTGGAAGCGTACACTAGCCGCGAGGCACAATATCGCAAGCTCGCAGGTAATGATAGAGTAAGTGAATAGATTCATAGTGTCGTAATTGAACTGTAAAACTTCGATTGTATTTCGTTTTGTGTAAGCTCGTATTCTGGTTATGTAAGTGAGTTAATATTCCAGACCGAAGCCTTGGGTTTCTCTGAGGACAGGAATTGTGGTATAAGTCCCCGACTTTGGCTGCGGCATGTGATATGCCAAACTGAAGCCTCAATAGGCTCTCCACAGAGACTCACACCATATAAATTGTGAGTACAGAAAACATAATGTGAAAAGCTGGTTACAGTGATAAGACGCACAGAGGGAAGAACTCGAACGCGATATAGACCTATTTATAGTGATATGTTTCCGCCCGGGACACAATAAGTCACTCCACCTCGATAGGAAATAGCAGTCATAACTTCTTACGAAGTCTTCCTCAACTCTTTCTCGGCCTCTAGCCTCCTGTGATACTGCACTGCACGCGGAACCAATTCCTCCCCGTTGGGCAGACTTTCGATCCCAGCATCAGAAATATCCTTTACCTCATCCTCGCTCAGCTTGAAGTCGAACACGCGCAGATACTCCTTCATTCTCTCCTCCCTCAGTGAGGTCGTGACCACCACGACACCCTGATCAATGCACCACCGAAAACAGACCAGCCCAACGCTGACTCCATGCCTTTCCGCGATCTTTGTCAGCGTCTGGTCAAGCGGGCCTCCGGGGTTTGGATTGCGCGTCACAGGGTGCATGGCGCCGTAGGCCGACACAGCAATGCCACGGCCTTCAGCGCAATCCTTTGAGAATCTCACCAGCTCGCGATGCTGCATGTAAGGATGATACTCAATCTGGTTGGTACTCGGAACTATTTGGGTCTGTGGCCCGGCCAGAGTGGTGGCAAGGTGCGATTCCTCAAAGTTGGATACACCGATGGAACGGGCTTTACCGCTGGCCTTGACAGCTTGCATGCTCGCCCATGCGGCTTGGAGGTCTGCGTCGGGGCCTTTTAGAAGGGGACTATGGACCAGATACCTGTTTTTTTGTGAAAGTATATAAGCATTGGATGCGTGTAGTCAACATTCATACAGTAGGCAGGGATTTGAAAGAAGAAATGGTCGCCTAGAGAAAGTGGAAGAGGTTACTCACAAGTCCACATAATCCAGGCCTAGCTTCTTCAAGCTGATTTCAATTTTCTTCTCAGCAAGAGCATACTCGGTGGATATCTTGGTTGTCACAAATAGGTCTTCCCGCTTCACTACACCCTCGTCAATCATCTCCTTGATGGCTATCCCCAGTTCTCCCTCGGTCTGGTACATTTCGGCGGTATCAAGATGGCGATATCCCACTCGAATGGCCGTCTTGGCTGCTTCCACGACGTTACGATCAATTGTATCGGAAGCAGTGAGAACCATGCCCGGCCGGGCAGCAAGCCTGCTTCTGATATGGGCAGTTCCAAGTCCGTATCCAAGCTGATCGGAGTCATCAGTTGCTGGTCACAACGCCCACCTCGGGCTCGAGTAGGAAAATATATGACCGTTGTGGATGAAATACAAGAAAGGTCTCACCAGTGGAATAGACACGCCATCATTTAGTGTTAGGGTCGTCATCTTGGCTGTCACTTGCTCGTAGGGAGATGTAGTCGTAGAACTCCACAGCAGATTATCTCGTTATCTAAACACAGGGCAACTACACAACAGCGCCTTGCACAAGTGAAGTCTCAGACAAAACTCATGTCTGCTACTAGACTCGTCCTAACTATATACTTGAGTTTCACACATATTGACGCTTCTTAAGTCCGGGCTCTCTATCTACGACATCCATATCCTAGGCCGATTCGGTACCGGCAAGCCGAAAAGAAGCCGACAACCCGTGCCGTTTGGGATGAAAAGTATGCCATACTGTAATGACACATCTGCCCTCGGCACATGGAAACATATATGTATCTTAACCTATCGCTATGTGTATGAGACTTAAGAATCTAAGGATCTGGATGAAAGAAGGCAAGAAAGGGGAGGGGGCAGCCCAGAAGACGGCGGTTGACATCTGGAGCTGCCCGAAATTCACTTGCATTCCCAGATCCAAGCGGTCAGGGCCAACACCCACCTTCTTAAAAGTGACGAAAGGCAAGCCAAGAAAATGTTATGCTCGAGGACTTCTCAAGAGCTATTGTAGGCCTCATCAACGAAATCTGTATGCTTTCATTATGTAAATATTAGAGGGGCCAGTTGAGGGATCCTCTCGCGTCTTGGATCGCCTACGGATCCATATAGGGGGCTCTAGGGGCCGTGCCCACTGGAACCCTGGGAATGTATAATGCTTTTTTGGGGGACAAGCCATGACAGAGGCTTAGTGGCATGTTGGCGGAAGATAGTAAACCCAGAATAATTAATAATTTTCTATTGTGTAAGCATTGCTTTTTCTCAGCCCGTTTCAGCTATGTAAAGGGCGCATACCTCCATATGTATCTTAGGTACTTAGTAGGTAGTACTTAGTAGGTAGGTAGTCAGGTACATATATCTATCTACCTGTGACAGTGACAGCGACAGTGGCAGCCGCAGCAACCCTGGGGAACCTTGATGACATTTAGTAAGCTCCGTGATGATGGATGGGCCAACCATGACCCAATCCGGAAGTTCGATTTTTTGACATCGTCGTCGCTTATATAACATCGATTACATAGCAACCAAACACCAAAAGAATGTTCCCACATGCAATCATGATGGTGGAGACATGTCATAGTGGGTATGATAAAAACGGGTGGTCATGTCCCGCCGTCAGTCGTCATGATATCATGAAAGTGGCATCAGCTCCTCTCCTACAACTACTCAAGGCCACCCACCAAGACTGATATTTTCGAACCATTCTAACCTTCTTACAAACCAACCTTCCACCATAACCCCGCAAAACTCAGTCAACCAGTCAACATGGCAAACATGAAAGCCCTCGTTACCCAGGAAGGCCACCAGGTCGCCGTCCAGGACTTCCCGGTCCCCAAGCCCGTCGAGGGTGAAATCCTCGTCAAGGTCAACTACGTCGCGCAGAACCCTACCGACTGGAAGGCCGTAAGCATGTCACCCGCAGGCCTCGTCGTAGGATGCGACTTCTCTGGCACCGTGGCCGATGCCAACGGCTCCTCGTGGAAGCAAGGCCAGCGCGTTGCCGGCTTCATCCATGGCACAAGCCGGAACGGCTCCTCGGCCAACCCCATCCGCGGCGCCTTTGCCGAGTACTGCATTACCGAGAGCAGCCTCGTCTATGCCGTCCCCGAGGGCCTGACGGACCAGCAGGCGGCCGTGGTCCCTCTGGCCTTTGCGACCGCCGTGCAGGCCATGATCCAGCGCCTGCAGCTCCCCGAGCCGTCCAAGCCCGCCAAGTCGGCCTTCCCGTTCCTCGTCAACGGCGGCACCTCGTCCGTCGGCAAGTACGCCGTCCAGCTGGGCAAGCTCGCCGGCCTCTACGTCGTCGCCACCGGGTCCAAGAGGAACCACGAGCTGCTCAAGTCGCTGGGCGCCGACGCCGTCGTCGACTACAACGATGCCGACTGGCCCGAGCAGGTCCGCAAGATCACCCACGACGGTCTGGAGCACGCCTTTGACTGCATCTCGGAGAAGGGCACGCCCCAGGCTATCGGCAGGGCGATGTCCCCCACCAAGGGCGGCCACCTCATCTGCTTGCTGCCCCAGAAGGAGGGTGTCGAGAACCAGAAGGTCAAGGTGGAGAGCACCATCGCCTACACGGTCTTCCAGCGGGCGGTGCGCTTCCCTGGATTCGACAACTGCGGATCCGAGACGCCCGAGGATAAGGCTGTCTGGGAGAAGTACCTTAGCATGCTGCCTGAGCTGCTGAGCAGTGGCAAGATTAAGCCCAACCGGGTCCGGGAGATGGGAGGTCTGGAGGATATCATCACGGGATTCAAGGAGCAGCAGGAGGGCAAGGTCAGCGCCGAGAAACTTGTGTACAAGATTGCCTAAGTGGACGCCAACGAAGAAAGAAGCCTGATGTGTGAGTATACTGAGGGCACATTTATGGACTTCCAGCGCTACATACAAATCAAAACCGTTAATAGATCGCAAGTATTCTAATGCATAATTTGAATTCGGATCATCTGTGTATATCCATGCCGCCC
>LKEA01000023.1:217961-261080 GCA_003795315.1 Cytospora schulzeri | reverse complement strand
CAATATTGGGCTGTTCAAACCTTCATTCAAACCTCTTCAGCCTTCACAAATGAAAAACCTGAATCCGGAAGCACCACACCTACCTCCATCACGAGCCATAGTACGAGAAACAAACCAACCCAATGCAACAGTCCACGGCCGATAATGAACCTCTTGACCATCTTCATAGTCTTCTGGTCGTTCATCCGCGGGTACGCCGTCGCAGGAACCTCCTTACCTAATAGATCACAAACTGGCTTCCACCCATCCTCCGCCTGAAATTCCAGCACCTGCCGACCCCTCTTCCTCGCCTCGGCCCTGACCCAGTCGTTATGCTGGTCATATATCTCCCGATTCCGGAACGTGAGTCCCCATCTCTCCATGTACAGGTCGTCCGTCGCCTTCATCATGCGCATCATAGCCCTGTCAGACTTGACCAGGAATGTGGCACCCCAGAAGAGCCAAGAATCAAAGAAGCGCAGTCCCTCTGAGAAGGAATTGTGCCACGACACGGCGCCGCCAGAGCGCGTGTTCAAGATGATGGGCGCGTCGGGATACATGTCCATCAGGTCGTCGGCGAAAACGATGGAGGGGAAGTCTGCCGTCGCGGCAAAGCCAGCGAAGAGCCGCGAGAGGATCTTGCGCCTCTTGGCCGTGTCTTTCTCCTGAACAGCCGCGGTGACGAGGCGTTGACGCTCGGCGGAAGGTTGGACGTGAGCCATGTGCATGCATGGCTGGTAGCCTAGAGTCTCAAGGGCAGCCTGGAGGGAAGAGGTTGCGCATCTTGGCAGGCCGAGGGCCAAGGCCTGAGGATGGGTGGAAGAGGTGAGGGAGTGGTGGTCAATGGTATCGTGGACGAAGCGGACCATAGTTGCGGATGAGACTCTGACGTCGGTAGAGTTGTTCAAGTTGAGTTTTCAGGAGGTTAGTGTGAAATCGAGATATAGGGAGTACTTCGAGTGACTTGCACTGCACAGATGTTAAGGGTCTGTCCCTTTCCCCGAGCAAGACAAAGCGATGTCTATATATCTTTCTTCCATTCGTTTATATAAGCCCTTCGGACTTTCTCAGCGGTGGCTCGTCTTTCAACTACTACGATAGACCGCCAAGACCTCAGGAATAGAAAGTTTGCTGATTTTACCCTTCCTCGGGCACGAAGTCGCTGGGCTGGGCTCCGAATTCAGGTCCGCGCCCCTGAGGGTACAAAGCTTATGGCTGAGTGTTGAAGAATGCCCAATCATTCCTTGTTATCACGCGGTCGTAGCACCCAGTAGAGCTCACCCTTGGGTAGAAGGTAAGACAGTCGGACCCGACGATCCCCATCTCAGGGGCATCGTATTGCTCCAAAGGCCAGATGAGGTACGGGTGTCGCACCACGTCCCGCTAGGTAGGGAACCAGACGGCCACAGAGGAGAAAAAGCGTGTAATATTGAACGTACACATGGCGAAGGAGCAGGGCTTAGATCTCACGGTCTGACATTGGCCAGTAACCGTATCTTGAACAGGCGAGCTTGATGTTCCCCGAGGAGCTGGGAAGACGACTTCGACGTAGCTGATATCTCACGACTCTGTGAAGTGTGGGGTAATCCGCGAGGACCAGGCATCTTGTGGCGTGAAATACTGGTGATCGCACTCCCTCCCGAAACGCAGAATGGTTGCGATATTCCGAGAAGGTACAGCCTCTAGGGTCTAAAGTAACGTCCCAGGGGCAACCGACATCCGATAGATGCCAAATACGGATGTAGAAATCATTCCGACAGCCGAGCCGGCTTCCGTGTGTTAGACAAGGACGATCTTGATCCAATCGGAGATTGCTCCTTCGACATGCAACAATGCAGCTGCTAGCTAGTTGTGTGTGGTGATACGCTGTGGTGTAGAAATGGCTGAGTGGCTGTCCTTGGGGTGCACTAAGCCTAGGGGTCCGGTCCGAAACAGCCAAGGCCGGCTCGGGTCAAAGCACCTTTTGTCGTCGAGGGCGAACGAGCTGGAATATCATATTCACAGGATGACAGAGTGAGAATAACCGCAGCAATGTGTCATAGTAGTTCGACACAGTCATACAGTATTCAACCCATCTCATCCCTTGCGTACTCCTTGCGGACACAATGTGGTTGTTTCAGCGCCTGTACCGACTTCCGCATTGGTTACGAGCTCACATTGTCCGACGGATGCCGCGCCACTCCTGGAAAAAATGACGAGACCAGGCACAGCCATTGGTTCCTTGGTGTTCGGCGCTGAGGTGTCCATCTGTGATGCCCATTTTGGCGAATAGAAACTTCATGAGACGACGGCATCAAACGGCGGTTGCCGAAGGGCATGCGGTCATCTAGGTGGCGAGACAATGACCGCCGGTGGAATCGGCGTTGGGCTAGAACCTGAGGCGCGATCATCGTTTTCTGTCCTCCGTAAAGTAGCTAAGGTACCCAGAACCTTCTGCTCTGATATGTGGCTCTTGACCTTCGCCTGTGCCGCAATGTCCGGCGACTTTGGCTCCTCATCCTCACCTCTCCGCATCGACAAGTCCGCGGGGGAAGCCGTCACTACCGCAGGAACGCATACGGGGGCCCCGTCTCCAACCCCACTGGAATTAATTTGTGAGTGAATACTTGGCTGGGGTGGCGGTCCTGAACTATGGCTCTGAGGATTGATACCAAGTTGGGACACCGGTGTCAGCCGCGGCCCAGGAGTGCGTGTAGTCCATAGACTCTTTGCTTGTAATTGGAGCTTCTTCTCATGGTAATAAATGATATAACCGACTACCACAGCAATGACAGCAACGGCAACCGCGCCTATGGCAACACCAATGTCACCAGCTGTGTCGAAGGTGTGGGCTTGGACATCGGCTGTGTCGAAGACGCGGGGCTGCACAACATTGCTCCTAGGTTTGTTGCTAGTCCGAGTGGGATTGAGCGATAAGGTCACAGAAACCCCAGCAAACTTCGACGTAGCCGCATAAGTCGTCGTGTTGTTCGAGGAAACGGAATTCGTCGGCAAGTTTGTCGGCATAGCCATCGGTTGACCAGTTACACTCGATGCCGATGGGATAGGTGCTCCCTGGCTTGCGAAGGGCACAGGTTTGGAGTTCTTCAGTGCATCGAAATCCACCCTTGCCTGAGCCAGAGCCACCTGGTAGTTATACAAATCGAACACTGCAAAAGCATTGCGTAGGAAGTCCTCTCCCAGGTTGTATGTGATAGGGCTGGATCCGTTGATGATCGAAAAAGCGCATAGCGGTTCGCCATCGGTATTGTTCATCTGTATGTTCAGTACCTCCTGTTCAATGACCATAGACCGAAGATACATGGTGATTTGTGGTCCACTCAGACCGGCGAAACCATAAACGAAGGTACTATGGCCCTCGCTGAGTCGGCAGGGAACAGCGGGACAGTTGCATGTCTCGAGATATTCAGCTCCAGCTACCCGCCAAACCGCCTCCGCAAGGGTTTGGGGTAACGTCGAGAACGGTGTACCTAATTTCAGGGCCACGGGGGTCGGGTCGTCTTCATACGTCATGAGGATTTCGTCGCCAGATTGACTAGATGCCTTGACATAGGACAGCAGGATTCTTGGTCCTTGGTAAGCCATGTCTCGGTGAACCATGTCGATGATTTTCAATTGCCCAGAGTACTTATTTAAGTCGACGGCCCCAAACAGGAGGCTCCCGATGTCTTGTCTGCTGTCAATACCAGGATCAGAACAGAGAATATGTCAAACAAACCTAAGTGGTTTATCCAACCCCCCAACCAGACGCTGAAGGCTTCCGTCGTAGCCACACCCTGGTCCACAAGAGCCCAAGCCAGACCATCTTCTATCGACTCGCTACAAGGGCTAGGGAATCCCAAGCCCAGGACTCCTGATTCTATGCTGAGATTGTAGGCGATTCCCATTGAGAAGTTGGCAACGGCGAGGTCGGTGAACTCGATCGCATCGCGGAACCAAGACCCTTCAGCTCTTAGCCCCCCAGCGCCGGTGCTAGAGAGCCTTTGATCGGCTGTGAGATGGAGAGTCGTCGACAAGCTTGCGTTAACTAATTCGGCATCAGCATTCTTACTGATGTTGAGACGAGGATCCATCGGCTATGTGGGACTTACAGGCACCCATAGTGCATTTCCCCGAGCCACAAGAAGATGCATTGCTGGAGGGAACGTATGTAACCGCCCCAACATCATTGCGTATTTGGAGGTTCAATACCTGCCCTGGAGACCCGACTTTCGCTCTCACAAAGTATGAGCCTCGAGACCACTCGAGTATCACTGGTTTCATGTCACCGGATTGGCGGCGATCAATAGTTGACTCTAGGGGCCGAGGACCTAGAAGTGTAAACCCGGGCGTTGTGGACACCGCGAAGAGGATGCGAGCCAATCCCATCACCAGGGATGGCAGCATGATGGGGAGTCCGGCTGACACGGAGTCAAGTCAGATTGGAAGAGCCTTTGGGGATGCCATGGGAATCCGTGCTGAGAGTTGAATCGAAAGTTTCGCTATACGAGTTGATGATACAGGGCGCAGGGTCTGTATCACTGCAGGTTGAAATGTCCAGCAGAGGAGATACCGGCCCCAACCCAACTTCCGTCTGTCCTCTCCTACTAGACGGTGTGTCATAAACGTGGAACGGAAGTCGACTTCGAGCTTGATTCGGTAGGACGGGAGGGTTATAGGTATGCAAAACGATATGTGAGCGAACCGGTTCACATCTATTCATCAGAGCGAATGGACCCAATGCCAAGAGGAAGAAGCGAGATTGGTCGTAGAAAATAACGTTGCCGCCATCTTGGCCATAGATTAGAATATACAGAGTGAAAGAAGGACCCTTGAGGCTGACTTGCAGCACACTAGGCAACGAACAGGGTGTATATCCACCAACCTGGGACAACAAGCCTGAGTCTGAAAAGGGCAGAACTTGGAACTTGGTGGCACCTGCCAGATGTGGCCTGACGGCACGGGCTTAAGTAGCCTGTCAAAATCTCGGATCGATTTGGGATGGTCGCAGACTGTTAGATAGCAACCAGTAGGAAACAGTGGAAGTATTAGTAACCCCATCCAGAGGATTCATTCCCACTCGACAGATACGGCCCTCCTGAGTATGCCAGTTGCCGATCTGGCCCACGGGAACCTTTTCTTGGTCGGGAGACCAAGATTCAATGCAGAAGTAGCTAGAATGATATTTGGTCTCGCAGCTTCACCAGAATGTGGCAGCTTCAGACATGGTTATCGTCGTATCAAGCTGGGGCGCGTGTGACTGAGTAGCGTTGTGACGGAGACCTCGGCGAACAATTTAGCCGACCTCTCAAGCAGGGCGTACAGCTCGTTGCCACCCGATAACGACATCCCGAAGTCGAGATGGGGGTTTTTTCTTTGGAGGCGGTGCAATTCAGTACAGGTGAACGAGTCTTTCCAGGGGCGGCGATGCGTCGAAGCTGTAGGGGCGTGGTAGACTGAGGTAACGGAGGTTCGACTGAACACTAGGTACCTATGTTCTGTGTAAACTTCTAGAAGTAACGTGGATCGATATAGGCGTGCCCAGGTACTGCCACACGCAACAATGCTATACCTAGGTACTCACGAGTATACCTAAGGTTTCTAAGAAGTGGTCTGGAGTTGATAGGGCTGACTGACGCCTAGGCAGCTAGGTAGGGCTGATAGGGCAGGCATTGGTCTGAGTGTCGAGAGTCCAGATGTCGATACGTCCGTGTTAGTGGGCTGGTGGGCACAGAAACAGATGGATGGCACACCCCGGCCATGATGATGTCAGCAGTAGCAGTACTACTGCTACCATATCCGACAGGCAACGTGCGACTGCGACATTCGACACTTTGCTTCGCCTCCTCCTCATCTCGACTTCCCTGCCTTCCTCCATTCCACCCATTAATTTCATCATTTCCCCTTCCATCAACACCCTGAAACAGAGGCAGGACTGGATGTGTTATCATCATCGTGTCGCTGCCATCGAGACCTGAACATCACGAACTGACTACCTAGGCATCTGCAATCAGCGATTTCTGATTAGCGAGCAGACAACATAGGGACTTCGGGAAGCAACGAAAGTAGGGACGTCATTTGCACCTTGAATAAGGGCCCAACCACTCGCGCTCCACTGCTGTCATCATCGTCGCAGCTCCTCCCTGAACATCCTCGACGAACATCTCTTTAGCACCTTAGCTAGTCGTCCCGGCACCGGTCTCCTTCAAGATGACCTGGGAACTCACACGCCGTCGATTAACTCGGGCGATCAACAGCAAATACATCTTTGATCGTGTAGTATGTCCCTACTGTGCACCCACGATATCTGACCCGCTTTCGTCATATTGATTTCACTTGATCTACTGCGCTTGCCTATCCCATCGCCCAATCCATCAAACCTAGTATACTGCCACAGCACTACACTCCCAGGACGAAAAGCTTAAGAACGGCTACTAACATAGTCCTTCTCACCTACAGCCTCTCCTACATGCTATCATCTTTCTCATCGAAATGGCCATTCTCGCGCGGATAGTTGCCAGATACAATGCTTTCTATGGCGAACGCCCTGGTATGTGCCAGCCAGAACTCGACTCCCGCCCACGAGCCTCGAGCCCCATGCCAATTGAAAACCCATGATGCCAGAAGCGAGTACAAGCATACATGCTAACCCACTTTAGTCCTCACCATGATGGTGACCAACGCCGTCCTGGGAGGCGTAGCCGACACCGTCGCCCAGTCCATCACTGCGATGCGCCAACGCGCCCTCAAAAAGGCACCATTGTCTCCTGCCGCAAGAGAAACAGCCTACGAACTCGATTTGAAAGATCCATTCACCGAGCGAGAGCTGATTCCCGACTCCAAGATCCTGCCGCCACCCTTCGACTTTGAGAGACTTACAAGATTCATGGCGTATGGTTTTGCCATGGCGCCGCTCCAGTTCAGGTGGTTCAGGTTCCTGGAGAAGACTTTCCCTATCACAAAGACTGCTGCTTTTGCGCCTGCGATGAAGAGGGTGGCTTTCGACCAGCTTATCTTTGCACCATTCGGTACGTCCGCACATGCGATTGCCTTCTCGATGGGGGATTGCACGGAGGGCCGCGTTATGCTAACAAGCACATAGGTGTTCTCTGCTTTTTCAGCGCCATGACCATTGCCGAGGGTGGTGGCCGACGTGCCGTCTACTCCAAGTTGCGGGACATGTACCTGCCGACGCTAAAAGCCAACTATGTGGTCTGGCCTGCTGTGCAGGTCATCAACTTCAGGCTGATGCCTGTCCAGTTCCAGCTGGTGAGTATCATAAAGTCAACCGCCGGTCTTAAAATTCATAGCTGACTGACTCGATTTCGGCAGCCTTTTGTGTCTACCATAGGTATTGCCTGGACAGCATACCTGTCCCTTACCAACGCTGCAGAAGAGGCAGATCCGCCTCACCCTGCCGCTCCTAACTCTCCCAACATCCGCTTGGAGTAAGAATGGATTGAGCAAATTGATATGAGAACGATGAACCTTTCCTTTCGTTTTCTGCTCGAAATGGTTCATGGTACATGAAGCCGGGATGGTTTCTTGGGCATTGTGTGCGGCGTTGGCTTGCTTCTGCGGTTTTGAATATAAGAAGAGTGCTGGTTTATCCTCTTCGGGTCAGTTTGTCGGCGTTGGTGTGAAACTCTGGGCCCTATACATGAATACATGCAACGGTCTCGGATCGCAGCCTTTGACCACTTAAGTCTGGAGTTATGAATGGTGATGTAGAATTGTACTTGGTAAAGCTCAAAATGTTTATTCTTCTTTCCCAACAATCGGATGTCGTATCCGTGATCCAGGCTGTCATGCATAAAAAAAATAGACGCTGTTGGGATCCTTGCTTGAGCATGTGATGGGCTCGCTCACAGACCGAAGAGCCTCATTCATTATGGGCAGTTTATCCACTCTAGGTACCCCTTATAATTGCTTCCATGGGTGTGCATGGCCAGACTATGAGGTTCGAAAGGTTGAATTTTTGCAACGAGTCAAACGGTATCGGACCTTCTGATTTCTTGGGAGGCAACGGCGAGAAATATCGCGCAACGCCGCAGGGGGATTCGGATCAGGAGAGCTCAGCTAACACTCACGTCACCAAGCAGCTAAAGAAACTGCCCCTCCAACAGGGCCGAACCACCCCACTCGCTGAGACCACCCCGCGGTTTAAAGGGAGCTCTTCGCCCTCCTCTTATTTTTGAAAGAGATCATCCTCAACTACCTACCTAGTAATTACAATCATCTACGAAATTATCCTACCTTCGCTGCTTTTTTATCACTTTTTGAAGCTTCAGAAGGATTTCCATTTTCAATTTGATACCCCCAAGACACAGCCAATATGTCTCTGTCCAGCAAGCTCTCCATCACTGAGGTTGACCTCAAGGACAAGCGAGTCCTGATCCGGGTAAGTTGACTCTTTTGACATGAACTTTTTAATACTTCACCATGTGTTATGGATCCCCCAAAACCCTGTACCTTCTCTAGTTTAGCAGCATTGGCAAGATTCTATCTATTCCGAGTCTTCCATATGCAAGTGTCTATACACTTGGCTGTTGCTGGAGGAGGTTGCGGGGAACTGTGGGAAGCTCAGGAGTAGTAAAGAGATCCGAGCCGAACCAAACAAACAATTTTTTTACCCCAAAGCCATGGCAGTAATAAAACAATTCGCTGCAAGAATGAAGTTCTAATATTTATGTTCCGATTTTCAGGTCGACTTCAACGTCCCTCTCGACGCCGACAAGAAGATCACCAACAACCAGCGTATCGCTGGTGCCATCCCCACCATCAAGTATGCCATCGACAACGGCGCCAAGGCCGTTGTGCTGATGTCCCACCTGGGCCGTCCCAACGGAAGCCCCAACGCCAAGTACAGCCTGCAGCCCGTTGTCCCCGAGCTCGAGAAGCTGCTGGGCAAGTCTGTCACCTTCGCCCCCAACTGTGTGGGCCCAGAGGTCGAGGCTATTGTGAACAAGACCTCGGGTGGCGGCGTCGTGCTGCTGGAGAACCTGCGGTTCCACATCGAGGAGGAGGGATCCGCCAAGGACAAGGAGGGTAACAAGACCAAGGCGGATAAGGAGAAGGTTGCTGAGTTCCGCAAGGGACTGACGGCGCTGGGTGATGTTTTCATCAGTGAGTTTTCCCGGCTTTTCCGGCTCTACGATCCTGTTACTCCAAGGATGCTAACAACTACACAGACGATGCTTTCGGCACTGCTCACCGTGCCCACTCCTCCATGGTCGGTGTCGACCTGCCCCAGAAGGCCGCCGGTTTCCTGATGAAGAAGGAGCTGGAGTACTTCGCAAAGGCCCTTGAGTCCCCCCAGAGGCCCTTCCTGGCCATCCTGGGTGGCGCCAAGGTCTCTGACAAGATCCAGCTGATCGACAACCTGCTGGACAAGGTGAACACGCTCGTGATCGCTGGCGGCATGGCCTTCACCTTCAAGAAGACCCTGGACAACATGTCCATTGGTACCTCCCTCTTCGACGAGGCTGGCGCCAAGACTGTCCCTGCTCTGATGGAGAAGGCCAAGAAGAACGGCGTCAAGGTCGTTCTGCCCGTGGACTTCATCACTGCCGACGACTTCAGCAAGGACGCCAACACCGGCAAGGCCTCCGACAAGGAGGGTATTCCCGAGGGCTGGATGGGTCTGGACTGCGGCGAGGAGTCCATCAAGCTGTACAAGCAGGCCATCGAGGATGCCAAGACCATCCTCTGGAACGGCCCCGCTGGTGTGTTCGAGTTCGAGAAGTTCGCCAACGGTACCAAGGCTACCCTGGATGCCGCTGTCGCTGGCTCCGAGGCCGGCAAGATCGTCATCATCGGTGGTGGTGACACGGCCACCGTCGCTGCCAAGTACGGAGTTGAGGACAAGCTGAGCCACGTGTCGACCGGTGGTGGTGCTTCCCTGGAGCTGTTGGAGGGCAAGGAGCTGCCTGGTGTCACTGCTCTGTCGAGCAAATAAGCGCTTTCTTTTTGCAACTCTCTTCACAATGGATTTATGACGGCCGACTGGTAGGCCACGGGATGAGTCAGGCTAGACTCTAGTTCATGACTCCTAGGAAATCAAAACAATGTAAAATGTCACTTCACACCTTGACCAGTCTCCAAGCTCAGCGAACCCTTCATGCGAGAATCACGTAGTAACAATTCCTGAACCATTTGTGAAGTTTGGAATAGTAATGTTCATTGCCTCGTCATCAAGGTAGTCTATGTCGTTCCTGTCTGCCCACCTGTCATCTCAGGTGTAGCCTGAAGCATCAGGTCTCGCAGGTTTACAAGGAACCGTATGGGCTTCCCAGCCCCGCTCCCTGAGCTTCTTCGACCTCCCGGGCACATCTTCCTTCCCAGTGGACGGGGTTGTAGCGATAGTGTTCGTAGTATTCGCAGAAGTAGTAATGACTGCGACATTGTTCTCGATAATCTCGCCATCCCCGCCATCCCCGCCTTCAATCATCTCCCAGGACTCGCTCGAGTTGTGCTCCACCGTGACTGTACCGCTACTCTTCGAGCGGGATTCCCCGTCAGGCTGTTGTCGAGCAGGAACAGGAGGCGTCGTCAATGTTTGTCGCGGACTCTATCGGCGCTTGGATGCCTCGACCTTCTTAAGCTCGTCCCTGTTTGACGCGTTTGTTAGCCTAGCCGAGCCGAGCCCACACGCCGCTTGCACAAGGATGTCATGCGATGGTTCGTTGCGGGGTGTAAGGGTGCACGGGTGCTGCATACTTGAGCTGCTGCGAGAAATCGTCGCTCGTGTCGTCGTCATCCCAGGACTCCTCCCATAGGTGCTTCGTCTCGCCGCTGTTGGCGGCCTCGGTCTCTTCTACGGGCCAGTCTGTAGGGGATGCACAAGTATCAGCAAGCAGTCTTTGACGTCAGAGGAAGCCCCTTTCTGGGGGAGGGGGTGGTATAGGGTCATATGTACCCTCGACTGGGAAGTCCTCAAACTCATCGTCCTCCTCCAACGTAGTGGCGGACTTCTGCTGGGTCTCCTCGGGCTTGGCCTCGGTGGAGGACGTGGGCTTGTCGTCCTTCTTGGTTTGTGATGATGCCATTGTGATGGATGACTGTGGGGATGCTCTGTTGGGAAGTGTGTTTGAAGAAGACTTGAGTGAGAGGCGGTTCGTGGAAGAAATGCAGGTGGATTGGGTTGTGAGGAGGGGTTGTGATGTTGATAGGTAATGTACTTAGTAGGGAAGCTTGATGGGATGGAACGGACGATGGCAGCTGCAATCAGAAGCTCGGGCAGGCTTCAAGCTGCTGATGGCATGTGGCGTACTGTGGCTGGGTGCTAAGAAGGGAATCCACTTTGGTGAGGAAAGTGTGGCTTGCCCAATATGTACCTATGTACCTATGTACTTTTGTAGTGGGATGCTTTTGATCTCGGACCTTCCATCTCAGCAGGCTGCTAGAATCCCGGAGATATCGGCACTCCCGGGCATACTTCTAGCAACAGAAGGAGTACATGTACGTACATGTAGATCCATCGTCCCGGGGCTTTGGTCCGTCGGGTCAGGGACCGATCATAAGTGTGACGTTTTCTCCTTTGCTTACTTTTCTTCGGCCTTTTTCTACTCCTCCCGTGCCATCTGGTTTAAAAGTGTCAGGGAACTCAAACTAAAAGTACGGCTTACTCTTGGCTGACTGGTGAATCCTCCTGGGATGCGACTGACCCCTCGACATCGCTTACGACGAACGAGTACGTCATCATCATCTTGAGCCGGTCCAACATTGGGATTCAACACAAACTACAGTCCCAATTAGACCAGATCTGTTCATATTTGGTCAGATTTCTCGGTCCCAGACGAATTGTAACGGAGAAGCCAATTGCGTGTTTTTCAACGTTGCATCGTGGATACATGGCGGCTCCTTGACACTCTAGGATACTACATCATCCCCGGGTCTTATACGAGGCTCCCCATCATCGCATCTTCACTTGATCCAGGCTGCTGCCACAAATTCTGCGAAAGCCACCACGAATAACTCCATCGAATTGTTGATTGGCCATCATGAAGTCGTGGTTCAAAGGCTCCGGCGCCTCGGACAATTCCAAGCCGATCCTTTCGCCCAGCAAGAATGCCAGCTCCAGCCAAGTTGCCGACCCTCGGGATGTCGAGGCATCGGATCTCCAAGATGCCATGCAGGCGGCCGGACGAATCGTCAACGACGACATTGAAGGCGCCGAGGAACAGTTGCGGGCCCGCAAAGATTCGTCCAGTTTCCATCTGCTAGGGCTCGGAGTCGCGATCTTCATGAGGTCAATTCTTGGCTTCGAGAAGGATGTCATGGCCGAGGCGGGCAATCGACTGGCAGAGTGCGAAACCAAATCCTGGTCAGACCTGAAAAAGGCCCAGAAGCTGGCTGATGGAGGGGGTGGTGGCTGGTTCAGGGGAAGCGGGAGTGCGAATGGGCAAGTTCCTGTGAAGGCATCCCAGATCTATCCGCCGGGAAGCGAGTTCCAGCTGGTGAATGCCGAGGCACAGCTCATGGGTGCAATATTGGCCGTGATGCATGAGTCTCTTACGGAGGGTATCAAGGGGTTCTACAAGCTTCGGAAGGCCTTCATCACGCTCGATGCTATTATGGAAGCTGAAGCGAAATTTCTTGCTGCACACAAGAATACGGAGGCTGCTAAACGAGGGTCTGTTGAGCCTCACAGTGATATCGAGTCCCTCAAGTCTCTAGGGAGCACGGAACAGTCTCACTCATCGGCCACTTATAGAGGTCGTCTCGAGAGGGCAAATAGCAAATCCGCCCCAAGCTCGATACTGGAGAAGGAAATGGGCGACTTGGATTTGGAGACAGCCGCCGTATCAGCTCCAGATTCCAGGACAAGTACTCCCGAGTCAAAGACGCTTCGGAGTCCAGCCCGACAAACTACATTCGAACAAGATGGCCCGGATTCTTCACTTTTCACCAACCCTGTTGACATCTTTGTGCACTCAGGCGCCAATATGTGCTTCGGAATTCTGTTGCTCATAATATCAATGGTCCCTCCGGCATTCTCCAAACTGTTGTACATCATCGGCTTCAAGGGCGACCGCGAACGCGGCGTGCAAATGCTCTGGCAATCTACAAAATTCAACAACGTCAACGCCGGCGTGGCAGGTCTGATGCTCCTGGCTTACTACAACGGCATCCTGGCCTTCTCAGATATCCTCCCCTCAGAGGACGACGTCCGGCAGCTAGCCGACGAGAGTGAGGTGGTCGGGTACCCTGACGAGCGGTGTTCTGCATTATTGCACAGCATGAGGTCGCAGTACCCGGAGAGCCGCATGTGGAAGGTCGAGGAGGCTAGGAGCCTTGCCAACGCACGGCGTATTCCCGAAGCCATCGAGATGCTCAAAGCGAACACTGACTCGAAGATGCGTCAGGTGACCGCGCTCAACACCTTTGAGCTGTCCGTCAACGCACTGTTCATGATGGACTGGGTCACCATGCGTGATGGATTCCTGCGGTGCATAGAACTGAACGACTGGTCTCACAGCATGTATTATTATTTCGCAGGCGTGGCGGAGATTGAGATGTACAGAGATGCTGTGCAGGCCGGTGATGATACAGAGGCGAAGAAGCATAAGAAAGCCGCGGTGGGGTATCTCAAGAAGTGTCCAGAGGTTGCGGGAAGGAAGAAATTCTTGGCTAAGCAGATGCCTTTTGAGGTCTTTGCGCTGAGGAAGATACAGAAATGGGAAGAGAGGGCGAAGGAGTATGGAGTTGATCTCGTGGATGCGGTTACTATATCGCCTGCGCAGGAGATGACCTACTTGTGGTCAGGATCAAAGAGGATGAATAATGAGATGCTCGAGAAGGCGCTGAAATGTCTTGACTTGGACCGATGGACGGTGGGTAAAGAGAACGTGGAGAAGCTGAAGGTCATTCCCGATGAGGCGGCTGGTCAGGCGGATGCAGAAGCTGCCATTCTTAGCAGCCTAGGAAGGTATGATGAGGCAAGGGCCAAGGTAAAGTCTTTCTTGAATATGGACAAGTGAGTACTCCCCCTATCCCCTACCCTACCTCGTGACAGACGTGGCTAATGTAGGCTGGCTTCTAGGACACTTTTCAAGGGCTCCACCAAGGACGACTACTCCCTTCCCTGCGCATATTACGAGATGGCCGTCGCGGCATGGAGAGAGTGTTGTGATCCGAGGGCTTGGCCAGCCGAACCTGAGAAGGTTGATGAGTATAGACTCAAGAAGGTCAACGAGTGCCAGGAGTACCTGGACCACGTTAAGATCTGGGAGGCCTTTGTGCTCGATGCCAGGATTGGAATGAGGGTGCAGACAGGAACAGACAGCATTGCGTGGCTGAAGAGGAAGAAGAATTGGGTTTGAACTTAAAACGGGAACGTGTTTATAAGTGCATACATGGATTGGGTCATCTTGGGATGACGGTTACAGGCTATCTAGGAGGCATCTGCGTTGTTCTTTGGTCAGACTATAGAGTCATCACGTCACGCAAGGCATATGAAGAAGGGAGTGTAGCATTTTGGCACTTAAAGGAAGGTTGGGAAAACAAGGTGGCATCTAATCATTCATTTCGGGTATCTCAAAGTCATAAGAGGGATATCTTGCCAGAAGGCTCTACAGAGGTTTCAGGTAACGGGAGGTCGTGTGAAGGAATGAGAAACGTGCTTTTTCCAGTCCAATTTCAAACCCACATGGTATCTTCTGGCACCTGCCGAACCTCCCAAGATCATCTTCAAACGCCGCGTTCCTCGTTACTGTGTACTCATCACTCAATCGCTTCCGCTCTTGCCCTTCCTCCTGCCCTTCCTGACTCCATCGATGCCGTTCTGCACCGCCCCCACTGCATCACTCGCCTTCCTCCCACTACGTTCCCTGACTTGATGCTTCTCTGCCTCACCCTGCACATCATCACTGATATCACGACCGCCCATCCCCGTTCCGCAACCCCAGTCGAGGACACCCCACGCACCATAGTTACCATTACTGGTCCCCCTATACCCAGCGCCGTAGTGTTTCGCGTTCCGCCGCGTAATGCCACCCATGATGATCCCCGGCACGATGGTATACCCGGACATGGTCAGCGTCTCCTCGAAGGTGACCAGCCCCACAAAGAGGAAGTACACCAGCAGGTGCGGCCTTACCGCCAGGGCCGGGAGGTACACGGGGGCGAAGCGGTGCAGCAGGAAGGGCACGGGGTGGTCCGCGGCCAGGGCCAGGCTGAAGGGGGCCGCGGACCGGGCGTGGCCGAACCGGGCGTGCTGCTTGGCGACCCAGCCGCGGGCGGCCTGGGCTGGCGCCCTGCGGCTCCAGCTGTGCGACTGCGAGTGGAGCAGGTACCGGTGGATCTGGTACGTGAGGACCTCGCGCGCGATGTACAGCAGGCCGAGCTGCTTGAAGATGGCCCAGGGTAAGGGGAGCGAGGTGCTGGCGCGGAAGGGGACGTGGCCGAGGATCACGGTGAGGGCCAGGCTGGTGCCTGCCTCGATGACAGTCACCAGGAGGGTGTTGCCTAGGGCTAGGAGTAGGGTCCTGCCCAGGTCGCGGGCGTTGCGCGGCGGGAGGGCCGAGGAGCCTCCGTGCTTGATGGACTCGGCTAGGGAGGGCAGGAGGGTGTCGAAGAGGAGGAAGACTAGTGAGGGGAAGAGGAAGAAGGCGAGGCGGATGCCAAGTGTGCCGAAGAGCTCGATGTAGAGCGGGTTGTGGGAAAGGACTAGTGTGGACCAGGTCATGTAGAAGAATAGCAGATTGAGGGAGGTCGACCAGGAGGTCAAGCCTCCGCCGAAGAAGAAGGAGACGAGAGGAAGGGAGAGGAGTATGTCCATCATCTTGGGCGGACTTGGTGTTTAACCGGAGATATCACAGGGTTTGGTTGTTGGAGGAAGCAATATGTCCTGCGCCAGAGGGAAAGGGAAAGGGAAAAGTGACCAGAAAAGGTGCTTATCTGCCACCCTTAGAGGAACCTTGAAAGCTCAAGATCTCAGATTGAGTATGAGGGCGAATCAACATGCTCCAAGCCTCCAATGACGTGTGACTGTCCTGTCCAACTGCGTGCGTGCAAGTAAAACTTCGTGATCCTTGTCGCCGTTTTGCGACGGTGAGATGACGTAGTGAGCCGGGAAGTGAGCCCGGTGCCGAGTTCGGCACGTCCACAGCGCGGCTCCCCGTCCGGGGGTCCGGACAGTCGGAGCCGAAGTCATGGATCAGGGATCAGTGCTAGATTCATTAAACGTTCATTCTAGAAGGATGCGATGGAAGAGGGGGAAGTGGGGGATCCTCTGATTGCTTCTTCTCTACGTGCATTCCACGAAAGCAGATCAATATATCTCAGAGCCAGAGAAGAAAGTCTGGTATTACTGAGAGAAAAGCAGAGAGTCCATCAAGTGTGTCTGCAATAAACACGTTACTGTGTAGCTGTCCTTTGAAACGACGACGCAGAGGGATAAACATTCGCGATGATGGTATTCGAGGTCATCTTAGGGACTTGAGGACTTATGTAATAGTATTCGAGACTCATTTCTGGATCTGGAATTGCATTTCGAAGGCTGGGGCCGAGGTATGGAGTCACCGGGCTTTGAACAAAGACCAATCCTATCAAGACATTGTCAAGCTTTGTGGCTTAAGGATGTGTGTGTGTGTGTGTGTGTGTGTGTGTGTGTGTGTGTGTGTGTAAACCCAGCGCAGTGGTCGTTATCGGGGGCGATTGGGTATTTCGGGGATTCCGAGGGGGGTAAAAGATATGATAAACTCCCCCTCCTCCAAGATTACCTATTGCCTAGACACCAAGCTGGCCTACGGATCCGTAAATACACCTATCTACTCAAGTAGGTTGTTGTTTCTCTGCCACCTGCGTCTTCCTCGTCGAAAAAAAGCTGGGGGTCTTTCACCGTTCCCAGAGATCTACGGGTTACACCCGCTTCCACCGAGTTTTTACTGTATGTTCACATGCCCCTGGGCTGGAAACTTGCTGGGGCCAATTCGAAGAAATGTTCCGTTCCATACGACAGCTGCAAGACATTATTGCAAGCTTCATGAGGATCCACTCTGTACAACGGGGACCACGCTCTTGACCCGCTTCCTACCATCGCAAATGAGTGACACAGACAATCGTGACCACCAGTCTTTTCTTCTCAAGCGCTTGGCCTGTTGGCCTTTGCTTCCTCAACTCTTCGCTTGGGCACACGCGAGGCCTCCATACGCCTATCCTTTCTCCAGAAGTGTGCACTGGAAACCGTCCAGACCTCAATCCTCATACTGCTGCAGCATCTGCTTGGTTGCCGGGCACTGTGTATGCGACGACTCCTTGGTTCTTGGCCAAAGACAATCTGCGACGCCTACGAGCACCATCGCGAAACCAGCAGCTTATTCTCTGAAACACTGCGTACCGATCCACGACGCGAGCCGACGACTGCATTACAACATTCGGTGCAACCATCGTGAACACTGAACGGTCCTTCCGACGCTTTCCAGCCGCTGGGCACCGAATTCGACCTGCACCAGGACAGAACCGAACAACATCGTTCCTACAGCACCACCCAACACAGCCGGAAGAAACGAGATTGACTTTCGAGGTTAAAGACGCAATACATGGAAAAATCGAAAACCATTGTCAATTCGAGGCCCGACAGTTTCTATATGTACGACAGCAGTCTGCAAACCTCCGACCCGTACGATCCGATACCACCTGGACACCTGCATCGTCCCGTATTGTCCCTCGTCGACCCTTTAAACGAGCTGCACATTGAGCAATAAAACCACGATCCGGTCCTCCATTTCTCGAACCAAAATCTACAGACTGTTAAAGCCATACTCCGTACGCTCGCGTTTCTGGTAGTTGGTGGAATTTGAGGCCTACCAGAAGTTATTCCACTCACCAAATCTGCTGGTAAGTCTCAAGGCTGCTTACGCCGTTTTCGGTCCCTGGAAGACGCATTTGTAGGGTAGCATTCAGGGGAAGTGCTTGCAGATTCAATGGCCGCTAGACCATGTGGCAGCTCGAGTTGGGAGCACTAAGATCACCCACAGGGGGGATTGGCCAATTCCTTCATGTCGGCACTGCAAATTGATGAGATCTCAACGGGAGGATCATCAAGGCACTCAGTCAGCCTGCTGAGGCTCTTACAAGATGTCTTTTGCTGACTTGCCTGTGACAGTTGACAGGTACTCAAGCATCACTTCCAGGTTCACAGCGCTCTCGCAAAGACGACGTTACCAGAGATAATCCGTCCGGTCAATCAGTATCTATTTGAGCATCTGCTTAAGTAGATGTTCTGGATTGGATCTGACCAACAACTCCAGCTTTCACCACCTGAACACATCGATACCCGAGTTCAAGGCACAAACGGCGATCCTAGCCGTGACTATATGTTGTCTCTCATTCTCACCACCTTTTTGAACAAGAAACCAGCCTCTTGGAGTCAGCTTCAAGCCACGACCGTACAGACAGACGCAAGGGCGGCAGATCCTCCAAGAGACGGCGTGTCTTTTTAAATAAGGGACCCCAGACACTGGTCATCTCTGGCCCACCCGTTGTCCGATCAGTGCACTGTTGTCCACACTGACTTCCCCGTTTAAGTATCATCCGATATTATTCCCACTCAGACCTGTCAGGGCCAAGCGAGAAAGGCGATCACCGGCCGCATCTGCAGCTGCAAGCTGCAGCCTCTGCCAGAGTTGGATTTTGGTACCTTATTACTACTACTACCAACTTCCTTATCGAGCCATAGCTGCACCTGTCCACGCATGTTCCCCCTGATTTCGCAAACGACTGCAAGCCACAACAGGCTGAACAGGCTGAACAGGGAGGGATACCCCAAGACACACTCGGCCGTGCGTGCTATTTCCGGGCTATTCACTGTGTATTCTGGCTCAATTTCGCAAATCTCGCCTCTGTGCCCAGAGTACCAGCAAAGATGGATCCCTCTGCCGTCCCCGCATTACCTCCGTCAATTCCTAGACGCAGTCGTCACTCACGACAACGGGAGGTTGAAGGTCCGTCCACCAAATGCCTGAACCGTCTCGTGTCCAGATGCCGCTTCTGCATTCCAACCGCTGCATACTGTATAACTGACACCAATTTTATGTCAACGCAGACACCAATTACGCTAACCAATCCGCCATCCGCCCACACACAAGAAACGATTCCGTCGCGCCGGCCTCCCCGGAGGTCATCTCTTCCCTGATCACCAGTCTTTCCGTGATATCAAGACCAGCAAGCGCTCATTTCGAACTGCCGCTCGACTTCCTCCACAGTCCGTCGTCCACTCTGCCCAATTCGCCAAACAGCCATCGCGGATCTTTTGGCGTCGAGTACGGTGCATATTCCCAGCCATCTCTGTCCGAGTTGAGAAACCAGGAGGCCGGCCTCGACGATATCGCGGCTGCGCCACCTGTCATTAAGACTTCCAAACCCCCGAGCGGACATTCTCACTTGACAGCGCCCAGGTCACCCGAAAAACGTGAGGGTGGATTACGAGGATTCCTCAGCGGCTTCAGTACCTCGCGGCCATCATCCCGAGGCTCGGCAACGTCCAAGGCGTCCAAGGATGCTGATGCCCCCGGCCTTGGTAGTATATCGGTCGAGCGCGGGCTATCTCCCGTCTCCTCGCCTGAGGTGAAGAAATCGGGATCGCGCGACAGCTGGGGCAAGAAGTCGAGTCGATCTCAGATGGGATTGATGTATATGAGCTCTAGAGAACGCCTAAGGGATAACGAAGAGCGCAGACGATCAGCTCTAGGACCCGGTGGAGATAGCAACGACGGCTTGCGCGCGAGTGCAATGTCACGAACGACGAGCCCACGACCGGACCCTTTTTTCGCAGAGATGTCGATCACAGAGGAATCGCCGTGGAAGACCCAGTCTTTGCCATCGACGCCCGGTCTGGCCTTGGATGGTTCCATGTCGCCAACACCTCGAACGATACCAACGAGAGACTCGAGCTTGCGGAAGACAGGGTCGAATGTCAAGCGGTCTTCTGATCGAAACGGTCGATCATCAAAACGTAACAGCGAACACGGCACCATCCTGGAGGAGGAGGACTACTTCAGCAGGGGTAATGGCTTGCAAAAGGAGGACGAAAGCGCCAGAAACAGGCGCTACAGCAGGAAGGATATAAGCGCCGATAAATTCCTCGATCCCTCCAGGGCTATGACGGTGAAGACGAACCACTATATCGACCACTATGTCACAGACACCGAAGCTGAGATGGACGACGGGGCTCCCGCGCCAAACATCGCGCAGGGGAAGAGGAGAGACCGCGAAGCCAGCAGTGATCGGGGCAGCCGACGACGGTCTGGTCGCAGCACTCCAGAGCTTCGCGTAAAACGCAGTAGTTCCAGGTTAAAGCGCCTATCTGGCCCTCTATCACCACGGCCTGAGGATAAACCCAAAGAATTTGGTCCCGAACAGAGTAATGTTACATACGAGCGACCTCAGTCGGCGGACAGTATAGACGATTCGGTTGAGGCATATCTGCGCTCACCGCGACTGAGCCAAAGAATCCGCCATCCGCAGACAGGCCGAGTGATCAGCTTCAGCGAGGTGGGCGATCCGGAGGGGAGTGCGGTGTTTTGCTGCGTTGGAATGGGCTTGACAAGATACGTCACAGCATTCTACGATGAGCTTGCGATGACTTTGAAGCTGCGTTTAATTACCCCTGATAGACCCGGTGTTGGGGACAGTGAGGCGTATGCGGAGGGAACCGCGACGCCTCTGGGCTGGCCTGGTGAGTACCCTTGTCATCTTTCTTCCCGGGACCTGTTTTCGATTCCTTATGGTCCCGTGTGAGGTGGGCGACAGCGATTGGCTAACCATTGGAATAGATGATGTATACACAATATGTCAGGCACTCAAGATTACGAAGTTTTCTATACTTGCCCATTCCGCGGGTGCAATTTATGCGTTGGCGACAGCTCTTCGTATGCCCCAACACATTCGTGGTCGGATGCACCTGCTGGCACCATGGATTCCCCCGTCGCAGATGTCCGTCTTCGGTGCCTCCGCGCAGACACCCCTGCCCCCTACGAATGCCATACCCACGTCGCAAAAGATCCTACGGGCGCTGCCCACACCCATTCTCAAGGCGGCCAACTCCAGCTTCATGACAGCCACGAGTAGCAGTCTCACGAGCAGTCTTCCCAGACAAAAGAAGACCAAACGGAAGCCGAGTTCGAAAGACAAGGACCATTCCACATCCAGGGCCAGCGACCGCCCTATGCTCGACAAGGAGAACCATAACGGCTTTAAGACATCATCTGACCATCCTCTGCTTGATAGAGAGATGGTTGCTACCGAGGAGATGGATCAGATCCGCCCTGAAGGGGGAAACCCGTCTGGAACCCTATCGCCTACATCAGCGGCCGGCGCAAGCGACAGGTATGGATCCGGTATGGGTGGGGGAGTCCAGCCCCTCACTGAGGAAGATGCAATGATCGCGGCCGTCGAGTCTGCCCTTGCAGAGAAAGAGAGGCAGGAGACGTACGACACCCGCCTCACGCAATGCATATGGGAGCTCGCGACGACCGGCGCCAACCCGGCCGTGGACCTGCTCGTGTGCCTGGAAAGAAGGCACACGATCGGCTTCCGGTACGTGGATATCACGCGGCCGGTGATAATACACCACGGCAGCCGGGACAATCGTGTCCCCGTTGAGAACGTGAAGTGGCTCGGCCAGACGATGAAGCGCTGCGAAGTGCGGGTCCTCGAGGGCGAGGGCCACGGGCTGATGGCCTCGCCTACAGTTATGGGCGGGATCCTCATGGAGATCGCCAAGGAGTGGGAAGACTGGATGAGGCTGACGGGCGCGGGCGCGCGTAAGGAAGACAAGAAGCGGACTGGCTCGAAGTGATGGGCTGAGAATATATGCCTCCACATTAATAGCCCTCCTTGCTCCAAATCGGGTGGACTGGAAGGCGCTCCCATACCCTTCTGCGAGACGCCCTACGACTTTATACCTGCATCTTCTAAATTTTTCGGGCCATGTACACGCCTTTTATTTTTTATTCTTGATTCATTTTACCACTATTTATACCTTCTCGCGGCATGGTCTGGTTGGGCGTGGCGTTTAGGGATGGAGGCTCGGCCGAGACGTTGTCTGGATTTCCTTTTCATTTGTTGTTCATTTGTCTTGTGGATAACACCCCGGGTACTCCTGAGCGGAGGACATTGGATATGATCTTACTACTATATTAGCTTGCAAAGGCGGCGGGGTTCCTTCTGTGGGTGTTTTCTCTGGAGGCGAGCGTGTTCCGGATACACGCTGCAAGGCGTCGAAAAGCTGCCCGGGTGGACGGATTAATGCAATAATATCGGACGACGTCTGGGATATCCTACAGTTCGAGGGACCGGGAGATGAAGACTGCGATGGTTACTACGGTGCGCGCACTGGCTTATAGTCGGCTGGATTCTGTGTCAAAAGGCACACACAGACTACAGCAGAAGATCAATTGATGACAGAGCATTGGCTCAAGACGAATTCTTTGCTCGTCATTTCCGCCTCTAATGCACAACGGTGATTTGAGTCCATGGGACAACATGGAGCAAAGGCCAATACTCATGGTCTGCTACGTAGATTTCCTAGCAGCCTCCCACGTCCGGAAACAATGCTCTTGTCTCTCTACCCAAGACTACTACTAGGTACGTAGTGTTGTGTCGGTTACACACTGAACGTCAACCCACCATTGGTACCGATCAGATTGCCAGTGCACCATCCAAATTCCGGGTTACATATGGTCGCAATAGCGCCAGCAATCTCGTGCTCATACGCTGCTCTTCCACCGAGTCTCTCCCCCAGCTCCCTCACCTCAGCACTGTCCGTATCACGGATAGGTACCAAAGGCGTCACGGGGTTCCACAGCGCCAGCTGCTTCTTCACTTCCTCGGAAGCCGACAAGTACATGTCTGTCATCACCGGGCCCGGGTTGATGCAGTTCACCGTCGCCCGCTCCGCAAGCTCCCGGCACCAAACGCGAGCCAGGGCCTCGAGGGCGGCCTTGGTGCCCGAGTACAGAGTCGTGTTGGGCAGTCCGATCTTCGGGTTGATGCTGGACATCATCACGATCCGGCCCGACCTGTCCGTGGGTAGGTACGGCTTGCATGCCGCGGTTAGGAGCGTCGGGCCTAGGACGTTCACGGCGTAGATGTGCTGGAATTCCTCCTCGACGACAGCCTCCAGGGGGCCAAGGTACAGGATCGCAGCGTTGTGGATGAGTATGTCTATCTGGAGAGCGCCGGTCTCCGGATGGGTGAAGTGATCCTTGGCTGTCTTGATGATCTTCTCACACTCGGAGGTCTTGCTGATGTCCGCCCGGACGGTCACAGCCCGGATGCCGTGGCTTGCCTCCAGCTCTGATGCGAGCTTGGCGGCTGGCTCGTCGGAGGCCGGGGTGGCATAGTTGATGATGATGTTGCAGCCTTTGCTTGCAAGGTTACGGACTATGGCGGCTCCGATGCCTGGGGGAAGGTCAGTATTCTGATATGGTGAGGCCAGGCGTGTTATATATTATGAGACGCCGTCTTCGGAAGACGGATGACTGGACATACTTCTTGCTGAGCCTGTCACGATGGCTAGTTTGCCCTCGTGGAGTCTTCTCCCACCAATGTTGTTCTGTTGGGTGGATGCCATGGCTCGAATGCGAATTTCTTGTAACGTTGTCTTCGAGTTATCTCGATATGGGGCAACCCCTTGCCCAGGTGTGGATTCTAGTTGCTACGTTGGGCAGGAGGAGATCAAGTCACTGAGAAGTACCAGACTAAGACGCCTCGATGTATTGTCGAAGCCAAAGGTTATAGATACCACTTATCACTGAAGCGTCTCCCCTTTCCTATCTCAACTGAGGGGAGGGAGGGGGTAAGAGGGTTAATTGCAACACTCCTACCATGCGGTTCCGCAGACGTGCGTTCTCTAGTGTATCATGACGGCAGCAGCAGCGTTGTCTTCCGGACGAGAATAACGATGCAATGCGCACACAACGGGGTATATCACCGAGACCCACAGTGAGACCATACTCAAATTCTGAACTAGTAGTACCTCGTATACAGGGGTGACTACCTCAGCAACAAGTTCCCAACAACAACGGTTCCAGCCATCGAACTGCGCGTAGCTATGGTATTGAGCCCAAATAGAGAACACGAGTATTTGTGACGCAGAGGCGGTGTAAGGGTGATGGAGCATGATTTTTTGGTACTGCCTATTTCACATCGAACGAACTATAATTATCGTATTACAAGGATTCAAACCTTGGGACTATGCGCCACAAGAAATTGGTTGCGCCTGTCACTAGAGACAGGAACGCCGGAAGAGGTTTCCTACGGTCCACTCTAGAAGGAATCACTTCCTTGATGGTGCTGTTCGAGAGTCCAAGCGAGCCCTTATCGAAGAAAACTCGAAAAGGTTTGTTGGTGATGCTCATCTCTTGATTGGCTTTATGTTACATTGTTACAGTAATTATGGGTGCTGCAGCTTAGTGGGGAGCGTCACCACATGATCAGTCACAAAGGACTGGTGGTATTATATGTATACTATGGTTTGATCGAATATTGCAGCATGGGGATAGTTCATGATGCAACAAGAATTCCTCATCAGACATGGGGTTTGTGCCGCACTGTGTACTTCCCCTCGAGCACGGCACCCGAACCGGGTCCTCGGGCGCCTCCAGGCGCCCGAGTGCTTCTCTCATGTAGGTGTCACTTTTCTCCCCAGCGTGGGGGATATCTCGAGGAGGACTTGTGCCGAGGTGGGTGCTGTGCCGAGGTTTTGAATATTCTGCAGACGCAACCCGAGGTCGGCATCGAATACCCGAAGTATGTGGCTTGTGTGATAATTCAAGAACTCCAGCCGCGTGGTGGTGCTGTCACTATATATTCTTCATGTCGAGGATGGATTTGCTGTTTATGTGTGAAGGCTTTCCATATAGGCTAGCACAAAGCTCACAGTACCATATAATACAAACTTCAGATTTAACTAATGGCTGACGAAACGGAAGTTTCAAGGTTGGCTCCAATTTGTCCATTGTTGACATTTTCCAGTCTTTTGTTGCCGTTCACAGCAACAGGCTACACGATTAGTTGATTACTTGGTTACCCGACTATTGAAAGTCTAGCCTTGGGTAGCCTTGGGAGTTTCCTGGTTACAGTATGGGACGTAAAGGTAATTGGGCTACGCTATTCGATCACTAATTCTCTCCATTGTTCTAATAACTCCTGCTTCTCCCCCGAGGCATGAATGCAACATTATTATCGTCCACAAGAAAATACACTTAGCTAGACGGTCTTCTCAGTAGGTGGTGGGCCAGCCGCCAGTTCTGTGGCCACGGCATCCTTGAAATCCAGCACAACTTTGTCGCCGAACTTCGCATTGATCTCTTCAAGCGTGAGGTGTTTGGTCTGGTGTTTGCCTGGTTAGCTTGCTCGTCATGGATGGAAGGAAAGGACAAGTTTTCGAGTCATAGTACTCACTTCAGGGAAGTAAAACATGATGGCGACTGTAGAAGAGACAGTTACGGCTACGAAGACCATATAGAACTTCCATCCAATGTTGTCAAGGGCGACAGCAACAGGTGCGCTGTAGGCAATAGCATTCCCAAAGAATGAAGCATATGCAATCGTCGAGCCTTCGCTTCTCAGATGCGTTGGCCAGATCTCTGACCCGTAGACATACGCTGTACACTCGATGGTGGAGGTGAAGAAAAAGCCGAAGACGAAGTAGAGTGCCACGGCAGCGTTGACGCCGGGCAGATAGCTGGTGTTTATATAATACTTGATGAGCGCAGCCATGACACTAAGGATAGCAGCATTTGTGAAGCCGCCGATAACTAGAAGTAACAATGTTGAGTATTCTGGCTGGTATTATGGTAATGATCAGGGAGAACTTACCAAGGAGTCGCACTCGACCAAGGCGATCCATCAAAGTGACATTGACGAAGCAGCCAAGAATAGCACAGATGCACCAGACCAAGCCAAGTGCGAGTTGCATCGTTGTCCCAAAACCCAGACCTCCCATTAGAGTGGGAATGAGATTTGCAATGGCAGTGATACCCGTGCCCTGTCCCATTACCCATAGAAGGATAGCACAAAACGCACGTTTCTGCAGGTGAGGTGTTGTGAAAATATAGACATAACCCTTCGGAAGATCTTTCTCGGCATCGACTTGAGCCTTGATTTGATTCGCTTCGGCGTGGGCGAAGGTGGCATCTGGGTCGCCCTCGGTCCTGTGCAGATACTCCAATACGGACCTCGCCTCCTGCTCTCTCCCCTTCTCCATGAGCCAGCGTGGTGACTCTGGCAGCAGGAACAAAGAGCAAAGATGAAGGACTGCTGCTGCTGTCAGGACGACAAAGGTCAAGCGCCACTGGTAGCTGGTGTTGACGAAGCTGAAGGCGAGGGCGCAAACCGAGCAGCCAATGTAAGCCCCAACGATGCCAACGCCCTGCAGACCGACGAGCAGACCTCGTGCATGGGGAGGAGCAACTTCGCTCATGTATACGGGGCTGTTTGTGATGACCATGCCGGCGCCGATGCCGCACAGGACACGGGCAAAGAGAAGCATACTAATGTTGACGGATCCGGACTGTAGTGCTCCAGCTATGATGGCTATCGTAGCCGCGGCGCTGTTGGCAAGTTTGCGACCAAACTTGTTGGAAATTGGAGCTTGAACAATGGCTCCTACGAATGCCCCAGCCAGGAATCTGGACTCAAAAGGTCAGTCATGGTGCCTGAGAAATAACAAGGGACGTGTTGGGGAGATCCTCACCCGCCCAGTAGGCCATCAGTGCGTGCCGTGGCATCTGGCGTACTCAAGAACGCTGCAATGAAACTTGGCTGTGCCAGTGTTCCCGACATGGCGTTGGCGGCTATGCAAGTCATAGTTAGCGGTGAACCCCTTTGAGCCATAATCATAGCAGCTGTCTCTGAAGCCCGAGAGACTCATGAGAAATATCCAGGAGCATTGAAGACCGATGATCATGGTGGAAAATACTAACAGAAGCCATAGAGGAAGCCTCCCAAGCAAGCCGTGATGCAAACCCACTTAGCATCAGCATGGTTTCCACATTCGGAAACAAGGTTAAGATACTCACAATAGCCGCCCTCTTGCTCGTTCCACTGCGAGCTCGAGCATCACCAGCAAGACTCGAAGCTGTGCTGGCACTCGTATCATTGATCGGTCTGACAGACATATCAGGGCCGTTTCCTTCTGGCTTGACTGTTTCCATGTTTTCGACGTTGGTGAGAGACATCAGCGCAGTCTGTAACGGGAAGGGTTGAGAGAATCCTGGAAATGGTAAACAGGATGGTGACCACGTCTCAAACCTCATGCATGGAATCACTCAGGGGGTGGCGCCAAGTTTTACTTTGGTAATTATCACATTCCGCTCTCTCCTGAGCTGGGACTCCTCGCCATGCCTTCGTCGTTTTATTACCAGAACAGCCGGGAGAAATATTCCACACTATTGATCCCGGGGAATAATCCCTCTTCCGATGGATGATGCGACTCGTATGCTGTACTGGGAAGGGAGCCGACGGACGTGACCAATCTCGCAGGGAGATTCTTCTCCCTGTGTACATGATACATAAATGCCTTTGTGAGGTGAGAACATGTATGTGATATGCAGCACCTGCATGTGCCCAAGCCTGTTGAATGCATTGTTGAACCCCAAGGACCCCAGACTCAGTGACATGGAATCCCCCATATCTCGACACATGGTGAATCCGGGGGAGTCGTCTTTCCCCAATCTTCGGTACCATGGGCGGTCCCATGTCAACATGTGGCTGCCTTCTGTGTCTATTCGTCCGGCTTCCTTGTGCCGTAATCTCCAGAGTATCCTTGTGACAGTAGTGTACCATACTTGCGGTTTTGTGTCACAAGTGATAGGCATGCAGATATGACTGTCATATTGCTACCGTGTTCCATGCAAGGTCGCAGTAGAGTGTGCGCTAGATATGTCAAACAATGGAGGTCGTGAATTGTGAAATGACAAATGTGACATATTCATGTATAATTCGCGATTGGACCGGTGAAGTTCCAATATGCTAATACAACGGGTCGCCCCGGTCCGCTCCACACTTCCCACATACACACTG
Organism: Cytospora schulzeri; assembly: GCA_003795315.1. NCBI lineage: Eukaryota > Fungi > Ascomycota > Sordariomycetes > Diaporthales > Cytosporaceae > Cytospora > Cytospora schulzeri. Next base: position 233,090 of record LKEA01000023.1, on the reverse strand, counting down.
TAGCTACCCAGACCCCAAGTCCTCCCACCGAGGGGTTTTCGAGGTTGGCGACCCCTAGGTCCGTGACTGCAACTACTCTTGTGCAGCACCAAGTAGGTGAGCAATTGTGGTCGAAGCGCGGGAAAACTTTCTTCTTGAAGACAAGCAACCAACCTGTCTCAAAGCCATTGCCAGAAGTAATTGAGGAAGCCCAAGGTACGTAAAATCATTGTGACTTTCCCAGAGCTTTCTCCACCCCCCCAACTTCTGATATCAACGTCTTCTCCAAAGATGCCGAATGTCCCAGAGGCCGAAGTCTTCCCCGCCCTCAGGGGAAAAGTCGCCATCGTCACGGGCGGCGCACAAGGGATGGGAAAGACGACCTGCGAGGTCTTCCTCAAAGCGGGAGCCAAAGTCGTGATGTGTGACATCAAGGACGAAGGCAAGGCCGTGGCGAAGGAGTTGTCACCTCTGGGCGACATCCACTTCGTCAAGACCGATATCTCCAAGACTCAGGACGTCCAGAATTTGATCGCTGAGACGGTGTCCAAGTTTGGCCGTCTGGATGCAGCGATCAACAATGCGGCTAGGACACCAGACAATACTGCCCTGACCGACTTTGACGAGGCCTACTGGCGCAGCCTCATGGACGTCAACCTGACCGGCACGGCATTGTGTTGCAAGTACGAAATGCAACAGATGATCAAGCAGGGTGGTGGTGGTACCATAGTCAATATCGCCTCCATCAACGCATTCAGGCCTCAGCCGAATATGCCTGCTTATACGGCGGCAAAGCACGCTCTTGTTGGCCTGACGAAACATGCGTCTATGGAAGGAGGACCCCATGGTATCAGAGTCAACGCCATTGCTCCTGGTGCCATTTACGTGAGTAGCATCCTATATGAATTGGACAACATAAAAACCTAATCCTGATGCTAGTCTGAGATGTCTGCTGCCGCCATCGAAATCATGAAGACTACGGAGGAGGAGTTTGCCTCCAAATTCAGCTACCTCGGACGGTTTGGCATGCCCCATGAAGTGGCTCAGAGTTCACTGTGGCTGTCATCGGCCGGTTCTTCATATATCACGGGTGTCACCCTGCCTGTTGATGGCGGATCACTGGCAATGTGAGCTGGATGGGTCACGGATATGAACATTCGCAGTTATCTCTATCATGTAACTAGATCATTACCCTAGGATACTGAGGCGAGGGTTTAGACTGTAAATACATCCTGTTCGTTTTCGTATACAGAGCTATCAGGATTCTGGGATTGTTCGATTCAACCCAGCAAAGGTATTTTCGGATGACTCGACTTCCTACGTTATTTTTCTTACCCCTTTCACACGTACTCTGTATACCTTTGGCCGTGTATCTCGCGTCACATCCTTCATTTCCTGCAAGCGATTTCGAAACTCGTGATGACGATCTCAGACCAAATTCCCAACATGGCTGCATGGTTTTATTATTCATCACAACTCCTGGCTTTTGCAAGGGATCTACAATGTGCCCTCTCAGGGTGTCGAGACCAGGTTCCCCTTAGAGCTGCGTATGCAAAGCAACCCTGCCGGAACGTGACACTTCACTTTTCACAAAACGCCAAGGTTTCTAGACCTTGGAACGACTGGAAATGGTTGAAAGGATCACAGCGGCCGCCTTCATTTGGAGGTACCAAAGAACTGGTTCTTATTGTCTCCCCGCAGACATCAGTCGTCCAGTCGCAAGGAACTTTTCGTGTGAATAGCAGCACCCAATGACAGACGTTGTCTACGGTGACGGTAAGTCAACACATCAGAAATGGATGAATCTTACCGCCAGGATATTTGATCACTAGGATGAAGCTGTGACAGAACCTACGAAACTTTTACCAAGAACGGACTACTAGTCCTGCTCATCAAGTCAATGCATATTTGTGATTCCACTTTCTAGAGATCCTCAACTTGATGATCCTCGTTCTATCCTGGTCCCCATGCGATGATGGCTTGCTACAGGCACCGTTTTGCGTACGCCTTCCATGTGAACGAGTAATGACCACAATGATACCCTGTTCATCACAAAGGTTCATGATAAGGTCGGGGATAAATTACGGTGAACTCCCCTGGCACCTAGACAGAAGCAAGGCACTGCAGGAGCACCAAATACACAAATGGGCAGTGGAGCCCGGAATCTCCAGGAAGCTGATGTGGCAACTCCTCAAACGGTAGTCCATCCTTCTCAGTAACAAGGTCAAATTCTCCTCACTGGATATCATTCGAGGCAACCTACACCATGGCCCTCGGCGGAAAGGGGCCCATCGTCGTTGTCGTTCTTTTTGTGGAGGCTTTCGTCTCCGCCTTATTCATTGGCTTGCGGTGGTTCACGCGCAGATTCATCAGAGGTGATGTTGGTGCAGACGACTATGTCCTTTGGGCTACATTGGTACGTGAAATCATGAGGGAATCTTTCGTACTGACTTTGTCAGCCGACCGGCGTGCTTGGTTGCTGAAATTGGACCTGGCTAACAAGACTTCCACTCAGCTCTTCCAAGTTCTCTTCGCAGTATTCTTCTTGATCTCGTCCATCTACGGGTTCGGACAGCACAATGCCGACCTTGACGAGTACAGCATCATGATGGCAACCAAAGTTGAGCTGATGGGCCAATTCTCGGTCTCGTTGGCCATGGGTGCAAGTAAGGCGGCGGTGGCACTGCTCCTTCTGAGAATAATCAATATATTCTGGTACGTGCGTTACTGAGACGAGGCATCGACAGTGCAGTCGAGGAACTCACACGCAAACAGGCAAAGATGTGTTCTCTGGTTTTGGATCTTCTCCATGATGTTTCTGAGCATATTGCTCGCCGTGGCATGCTTTGCACAATGCACACCCGTGGAGTCATTGTGGAATCCCAAGGTCCCTGTCTTGGCCTGCCCTATCAACCTCACAAATGTGGCCTTCGTTATGTGTTGTGAGTCCATGCTGGGTGTTGAAGTATGTTTCGGTGACTGCATAATTACTGACATGAAAACACCCAGCTTGGTCCGCAGCGATGGACTTCTTTCTGGCTTTCTTCCCCTGGTATGTCCTTTGGAAGCTCAACATGAAACGAAAAGACAAGATCACTATCTGTGTCTCGTTGAGCCTTGGCGTATTGTAAGTTCACTGTGGAGATAATCGGCACATACTTTGCTAATAGCATTGAATACAGTGCTGGTGCTTGTGGGATTGTCAGAACGACCGGCCTGGCAGTACTTGGCGAGACCGCCGACTACCTTTGTAAGTGTAGCATATGCTAATGGAAGCCCAGACTTATACCAAACTCTCAACATGCTGACGATGATCTCCCTCGTTAGACGCCACCGCAGACTCTGTGATGTGGACTAGTAGTGAGCTTTGCATCACGATAGTCTGCGTTTCCATCCCCTCCCTGCGGCCGCTATGGCAACGCTTCAAAGGCGGCAGCTCAACCGACCCCTACTACAACGACAGTCACTCACGCGGCGGCTTTGGGACAAAGCTTCACACGAATCCAGACCACCCCAATACGGGCCAGGAAACCGGGTCCAGTGCCTACCCACTTGAAAACATGAACAACGTTGAAATCAACGGTGGCCGTGACGTGGCTGGACTTCGAACGAGCTGGCATGAGGCGGATGACACCAGTGACAAGAGCATTTTGGGAAAGAGCGATGGAATTGTGAGGAAGCAAGAGGTATCCGTAGAATACAGCACACGGTAATATTAAATTTTGTGGGAAAGCTCAGCTGGAAAGACAACTGTTCGATAGATACTTGTACAACATTCTCTATGTCCATTTTCCGGGTTACTACATACTACTCGATCTCTGAATATTATGATGTCACTTGCTCTATGTCGAATTCTGTGGAGCTATGGCTCGAGATGCATAAGTGTGAAGTTTCGACAGCCCCAGGCACAGTTGCAACTATAAAAGGTCGTCTCCAACACCCCTGGCTACCTAGGTATATAATTGATATGGAATTACCTCAGTTTATCACGCTACCTAGGTAGTTTGTATCAATGGGACATATACCTTTTCCATATGAGTCTGTGCTTTGCAAGTGACTCTGCTGCTTCTATGGACCTTTCCTATATGCCAATCTCGGACCTTTCCCGGACGACTCCTTTTTCCAGGTGATTTCGCATTTTCTACGGCAGTAGCAGTTTTCATCACATCAAGCTACCGTGCCCCAGCAACAATTTTGACAACCAAGGCGTCTACTGTAAGGTAACCCCAGGTGCTCCGAACGCATGTTCTATATTCTCTCATGCTGGTGTACAGTCCCAGAGCACTCCATGGCTCCAAGTATATCTGACTGATGACTCCAGCTTCGACTACCATGTCAATCTATGCAGTAACTACAATGCAAGCTGGATACTTGTTGTCAGTGCTATGGTTTCAAATATTTTGTTTCATCAGTTTACAAAGACAAATATACGGAAGATTTGCCCACGAATCCCATTATGTCTTGGCCAAGCTGATCCAGGCAAGCCTGAATAGAAGCTTTGGCATGTGAGCCACTGCGCTATAATATTTATGTTTCAGAAGGGGCATAGAACATTGTGTCATTCCAAAAGGTGCTGGGTCCCCCATCTCATCTCGGAGAGTTGTTGACAGAGCCTGGCAGCTCGGGGGTTTCCAGGTGTTTTTGACACTATTGTGGCATTGCAGACAGGTAAGGGTTGTATGATCTGCAAAAAAAGCAAACTCTCAAATCGTCATTCAAGACGTACAAAGGGTCGTTTTGTGGCTCTTCAGTTGGTTGACGTCAAATTGTTTCTGTTCATAGAAAGTGGCCCTGACGATCGCGAGTTGCAGTTGTCAATCGAGCTTCACTACGTCATCCAGCATCACACCCATCTTGATGACACCACGACTTGCCAACAGACTTTGACTGATACTTAAGCAAACTTGGTCCCCTTGCCGATCTCCCAAGTAACACAACAAAACATTTGACCATACATCCTCACTTTCTACATTACTCTCCCACTCTACCTTGACCAAACATTTGCGAACACCACCATCCGTCTTCCAATCAACCAAACAGCTAAGACCTGAACATCCAAATCCAATACATCCAAATCCAATCCAGAAAGAAGAGCGGAAGAAAGGCAGCAATATGGCTGAGACCCACCATTTCGACGTCACCAAACTCTATTCCGTCAAGGACTGGGTATGTGTGGTGACAGGAGGAGGCACAGGCATCGGCCTGATGGCCACCCAAGCACTGGCCGCAAACGGCGCCAGAGTCTACATCACAGGACGACGCGTCGAGGCTCTTGAGAACGCGGCGAAAGAGCACAACCCCAGCTTCAAATCCGGCGGCAAGATCATCCCCGTCGGGCCCTGTGACGTGCGGAAGAAGGAGGACCTCGAAAAGGTCGTCCATGAGCTGCGCACAACCCATGGCGAGAGCCACATCAACCTACTGATTTGCAACGCCGGTATCTCGGGCACCAAGGCCGAGCCCGAGGAAGCAAATGCCGAGGACCTGAAGAAGAAGCTGTGGGACAATGAGACCGTCGAGGCCTGGGGAGAGACTTTTGAGACTGACGTCACGAGTGTCTACTTCACGACGGTGGCTTTCTTGCCACTGTTGCAGGCAAGCATACAGCCAGAGGGACCGCTAGAGAAGTTTGGCCCCAGCGTTATCACTATTTCCAGCATGTCGGGCCTGATGAGCCATGCTCAAGGACACTTCTCTTACAATGCTGCAAAGGGAGCTACAGTGCATCTGTCCAAGTTGATGTCGGCCGAGTTCATGCAGACGGGTATCCGAGTCAACTCCATTGCGCCCGGCTATTTCCCATCCGAGATGACGGTGAAGAGCTCGGATGACAGGCAGAAGAGCCACTTGCCCCCAGAGAAGATCGCTGAGAAGGGACATGTACCAGCAATGCGCGGCGGCCGGGACCAGGAGATGGGCATGACGGTCTTGTACCTTGCTAAGAACTCTTATGTCAATGGCGAGATTATTGCGGTGGATGGTGGTGTGCTGAATGTTGTGTCCGGTCGTTAAGGCACGTCATCATTTTCAGGCCTGGGAAAGCACTTGGCAACGGTGGTACCACGGTTACTCTGCATTCACGGCAAGGCTACTGGAGTTAAAAGGCAGTGCACGGGTTGCTTTAAAGGATAGCTGTGTTTAATTTCAAAGTCTTCGACCAAATACCCCCGCCCGAAAAAGCTTCTCGTGCTTCGATATCTTGTCCTAGCAGGAGTGAGTGGCGCTCGAATGTGGTGCCGGCGCCTGATGGACTGTTGAGCTCGACGAAGACAATGACTTCAGAGCTGCAAATCCCGTCCTCAAGTCCAGCCCATTCCAGGCAGTGTAGTAATGTTTCAGCAGTGGCGAACCACAGATCCAGACACCCCTCCCGTCGTCATTCAGGTTTGATGATTGATAGTTATTGATAACGGCCTGGCAGACACCGTCCTCCCCAGGGTACGGTCCGAGGTTGAACGAATTGCTCGGAATGGTGACATTCAACTGCGTTGCACCATCGTACCCGAACAGGAATGTCAACTCTGCTGTAATCTCCTCCATATCTGAGCAAGGAGCACCCCAGGTTCCAACAGGATCGATTTGGTATATCCTGGGCGAGATTTGTGCGTATATGTCCCGCGCGGTCTCGTAGTCCGGGGCCATCATGAACGACGTTCCCGTGTCGAGAACAGTCAAGCTCTGAGGGTAGGGCTTCTTGGCAACGCTGTCGTTGCTGGCCACCATGAGTTGTTCCCCACTGACGAATATCGTCTGGACATCCATGGCCCAGATATCATGATCGACGCTCAGGGGGTCCAAATCCAGCCAGACCAGCTCCCCGTCAAACTTGGTATCATCCACGCCACCAACAGTCAGCTGGCCTCCTGTGGCCTGACCCGATGGCGTGTAGATCCCGAATACGGGATCATCCAGGAGACCTTCATCGTACAGTGCCCACAGGAGCGACTGACCCGAGTTATCCTGTATACCGAAGCCCAATATCCCGTCGATGTTGGGCATCGAACTGAGGGCGGGTCCTTCCTGGTCGCAGAGGTAGAACTTGTAGGAAGTAGCCGCGAGTCCTTGGAGACTGGCGATGTCCGTCACGACAGTGCAATGAGCTCCTTGTTCCGCGGAGAAAGGGATGGTGTCTCCTCCAGTGCTGAAGAGGACCTGGCCTGACTCGTCGGGCATCCAGGAGAAGGTCGACGACTTGGATGGTTCGAATAGAGTCTGAGGGCTGCAGGAAGTACAGTTGCTCGCAGGAAGAACGAGACCCTGTGAGCCCGTGTCGATGAGTACGTTGCTAGCCTTGTATTAGTGCTTATCATGTAGGATACCAATGGGCGGGAGCAGGAGACATACAACTGTTGAGGCGGTGTACCAACTGAGATGGTTGTGTACCACTGCAGATCCGTATTTCCGTTCTTAATCCAGTCTGTCAGCGGAGCATTGATGCTACTATTGTTCGATAGTTTGCGGACGGAATTGTCGACCCCCTGCCTGGGCAGAGGACTCGCAAAGGCTGTGGCTGCCAAAACCAGGCATGATACCATAACGTTGTAACGCTCCATATTGAGCAGATCTTCAAGATGATTTCCAATATCAAAGTAAAAGACTCGAGTTGGTGGGAGCCTTTGACGGTTTCGATTCACTGGGATCTTGTTGGATAGTGTAGGGAACTGAGTCACTCGGAAGTACTGGGGACTAAGAATGCACAGGAAGGACTTTAACACCTTCCATACTTATGGGTGACGATCTAGAGGTCGCGCTTTCCTTCGAATGAGCACAAAGCCTGGAGAGATCCATACGTGTTTCTACGAGAATGAGAGTTGGCATGTAAATAATGAGCTCGGTCAGGCATTGTTGTTGGTGCACAAAGACAACACATTGCAGAGGGTGACTAGGTACTAAGTAGGGAGTAATTCGAGGTCTGTGTGGCCAATCACCACTTTCCTTCACCAAGGTACAATCCTAAGGGAATAATGCTAACGGTTGTGGGTATGTCGCAGCCTTACAAACTACAGAATCTCCCAAATTTCAAGATGATTCATCATCTAAGTTCCATACTTTGGCTGTACTCTGAAACAACCTCCTATAATTAGGACAACGGCCACGCCGAAGAACATCCTTCTGGAATTCCGGCGACTCAGGGTTGAATGATGCCATTTTGTCAAACTGGTTCCAGCCCTGGAGTTGGACAATCTTTCGCACTCTCTTCAAATCTGCGTATCGACTGGAATTACGCTTTCACTTTTCCAACAATAAGTAGGTTCAAGAGCTTTGAATGTCGTTGATTTTATATCATGACAGCAGTGTCCGGCCAGGCACAGATAGTCTAGCTTCCATCGTATAAATACAGATCCGTGCAAAGTCAAGTTTACAACCCCTTCGGGTTACTTCAGGGTTTCCCTTGGGGTTAGATATTACACTTGGAGTATTAGAGACATATGTCTTCACCGAAAACACCCGGGACCCCCTGTAAGTCATGTGCCGTTCACCAGCTCTCATTTACACTGTTTCGACGATATATACTATTTTCTTCACTGGGGTCCTCTGCGTGAGCCTGACTGTTTCACTGGAAGCCTTGTTATGTCACGTTGCCACTTCACAACTTTCCTCAGACAACTCTACAGCCCCTTTTTTAGACCTACAACTTGTTGATTATACGAAGTAGGACTATATGCAAGTATACATTTCGGGAATGAAGCCATCCGCCAGCCCAACTCAGCTGGCGAGATAGGCGAAACTATATGTCCCCGGAGCTCCGATAGACATACAGTACAGAATCTGCAAGCCACATTAAGAAGGACAGAGCATGGGGTCTGGTCATCTAGACTGGAGGCGGAAATTCACACTTGTCGGGGATATCCAAGGGTTGGTTCTCGTTTGCAAAGGAGATATGGGCTTTGTCAGGGACATACTTGACATGGTCGCCGATTGGCTCTGACCGTGGTTCTTTCGGAATGAGCGGTCGTACTTGGCGACGCATGTCAGCTTTTCGCGCAATATATTACCAGCACACCATGGTTTCCCCGATGTCAGATTCTTCTTGTACGGGGCGTCCGAATGAGCCAATGGTAAGCTTCCAGGACGTGTGGCGCACAATATGGCTGTCAACACGTACAACAGCCAATAGATCATTTGTGTTGTACTTTGTAGATAGGGAATTTCTTCTGAATAAGTTATAGATCACTTCATCAATGGAGCGGTACTTTGGAAATACCTGTCAGGAAAAGACCGATAAACATGATGATGCGTGGGGATTTGACGTGGGGTTATCATGATTGCGCTGGTCCGCCCCCTACCACACGAGACACAGTTCAGCTGGCCCATCTCTGCCAGGCTCACGAGAAGAAGCTGGAGTAAAACCCACAGAACATCGAGGAAGCTGGGCCTATCCAGTTTCTTCATGACATTGAATCCCGAATCAATGTTATTATTGGATTTCAATTCGATGTAGAACAGGGCTCAGAGAAATGTCTTAGGAGCCCACCGGGGCATGATTATCGACATTGACCATTGTTACAGTATACGACTGACTATATGAGTATTTACTTATGGGATAAAATGAAGACAACACCTCCAAACAATCTCGGAGCCGAAAACAAAAGTAGAGAGTGTACAACTTGTCAGCCAGGATGTCGGAAAAACAATGTAAGCATCAAGGAACAGGGAGAACACGTCTTAGACGCCCTCCGAGAAAGCGCCGCCACCCGCTCCACTGTCAACCGACATGGCGTGCTCCAGCCCGCAAACCTCAAATAGCTTGACGGGAGTGATGCCATCCGGTGTCCCTGTGACACCCTCATTCTTGAGCCTCAGCAGTGTCTCACGGATAGCGGTGTACGCGGGGGCCAGCGTAGCAAAAGAAAAGATTATGATCCTGAAGCCCATCTTACGGGCCTGATCCACGGTGATCAGGGGGCTGTGCCCGTTCTCGACCGAGTTGAGCAGCAGAGGCCACGGCTTGAGCTCCTCGACTGCGGCGGCGGCCTGTTCGTGGGATTTAAAGCCCTCGAGCAGGCCGACGTCTGCACCGGCATCGCGTGCCTCCTTGAGCCGTGCGATGCACTCATCGTACCCAAGAGACTGGAGTGCGTCGGTACGCGCGATGAGAACAAAGTCAGACTTGAGACGGCGCTTGGCAGCCACGGCAGCGCGGATCCGTGACATATATTCCTCGCGCGGGACGACCTTCTTGCCGGAGAGGTGACCGCAGCGCTTGGTGAGGATCTGGTCCTCAAGATGAGCGCCGGCAACCCCTGAGCGAATGTAGTGCTCGACTGTGCGAGCCACCATGATGGGTCCTACATTGTAAAAGTCCTCATTAGTATTTCATGTAATGAATATTGTTTTATAGTTTATAGACAAGTGGAAGTGCCAAGAAGGCAGAGGAGATATGAAAGAACAAGCCACTCACCACCGTAGCCCGTGTCCATGTCTGCAATGAGAGGTGGTCCGAAGGGATCAAGGTTCGCAATCATATCTGCGTTGTCCCTCATGTCGGCGAGCTGGGCAATGGCAAGGTCCGGCTGGCCAAGACGAGAAGCCGTGGTGCCAGCACCAGTCTGTGACGATGATCAAGACGTATGGTCAGTGATACGGTTCCATCCATTCAAGTTGCCAAGACACCATGATGTTATGATCAACGACCATAGAGGAATGAATTATCTTACCATGTATAGAGACTTGAACCCCAACTCCATGGCAGTGCGTGCCGAGAGTCCGTCATACACTCCAGGGCAGACGATGAGCTCGTCCGTGTTTTCCAAGAGGTGGCGGAGCTTCTTGGCACCGGAGAATGGCTCGTCATGGTAGGCGGCAGGAATCTCCTTGACCTCGACGTGAATGGGTGCTGAGCTGTTGAGCTTCAACCAGGTTGTTGAGACGGACGAAGACTCCTTGGAGGATGGAATGGCAAGGAGTGGGCCATCCGGACTCGGGGTCTCTGACATGTCCGACGGGTAAGGCTTGGTATCAAGATTAAGTTCCTGGATAGCGATAGGAGCCATGTTTAATATTATGGGATGATTACTGGGACTTGTAGGAGAACGGGGTCAAGAATGATGTCGCAGGATGCAGGTGCCAGTTCAATCTCCATCTATTCGAGGACGAGGCCTGCGAGGTTTTATATTCTCCATTTTTTACTTCACTAGATACGTATTTCTCTATTCTCCTCCTGTGATCCACCTGAACTCCTCGGCTTGCTCTCAGGAGGACTCGCCTTCTCACCCGTGCTGCCCAAATGGGAGACGTGCAGGAATAGCCAAGATCCGAGGTCTCACCAAGCTGATAAAGCAGGGTAGGGATGTGGGAGACGATATCAACAGATGTTGCAGCTCCTCGTCGTCGATGTGGTGTGGAGTCCAAATCCCAGGAATGTCTCTAGGAGGTCACGGCCTCGCAAGACGTTGTCAACAAACGTTACAGCTCCTGATCGTCGATGAGGTGTGGAGTCATACCCCAGAGGCCTGGCGTTCTCGGGAGATCACGGTCTGGCTCCGCTATACGGGCGTGACTGGGTCCACCTGGGCATTGATACCCTCTCATGGTCGCCAAGGTCTCAGGGAATGGCCAGCAGCAAGTCTAGGCCTGCAATGAATGACGGCACCCCAGATCATGACTGATCTTGGCGAGTGACTTGCATATGTAAATCTTGGATGCGGCGAGAAAGATTTCCCGCGCGCCCGCTGCGGGTCCAGCCATGCACGTCGTTGCACATTCGCACTCGTCCGGCCATCCGCTCAGTATCATTAAGTACCTTGGCGCCTCCCGATATACTCCCACTGTGTACAAGGCATGGTGATAAATAGAGTACCAGTGATCGCGTATACAATTTCAGAACCCGGTCAGTACTTCCGTTTCGGGAACATGAAGTAGTATTTCGGAGCCGACAAAAGCAAATTTGCATACAACGTGTTATCCTACGTTGGCTGGACATATGTACATAGGTACGTAACTATATGTATATTATACCAGAGTACTTTCCTGTAGAGCGCCTCGGGTCCCCTGCACTTTTCATTATTATGTACGATATATCAAGATCTATACATAGTGTCTACTAATTAATCACGCAGTTAAGCATGATCACTGTTGGCAAGCAATACCTATACTGTGACGAGACATCACGATATAGTTAGGAACACATGTTCGAATGAGTGGGTATCCAATCTACAAGCCACACCTTTATTACCGGACCCGTATCGGTACGTACGTTGTCCGGGTGCTGGTTTAAAAACCACAGTCTATATTCTGTCCTTACTTCAAGGTTGTATGAATTAATAATGACATCTCTAGATCCTATGGTTATTATAGTCTGGATTTAAACAGGAACAGACACTTGTAGTAATTAAAGCTATTGAGTTCTATAATCTGCTACGATCGTCGGGTCTATTACTGTACCGGGTTTATAGCAGCTCATGTCAATGACTAAGTTGTTCCATCTTGCATCTCAAACGAAGCATAGTTTATATGGACAACCCAGAAGTCCCCTAATTGTTCAGTATATGGCTTCGAATACAGCTGTGCATAGGTATATCAAGACATACTATTCGGGACTAAGTTCTTTCCCCATTCAGCCAGTAGAACAGTCATCTCTGAAGCCACGAAGGATTCTTGGCTCCACGCCGGCCCCGGGGTACATTGTGACAAATGTGACAGGTCTAATACTACGCCAGGGACCATTTGCCAAGGAACACTTGGGTCGATATCCAGCTGCGAGCGGAAAAGATCATCCAGCATGGACGTGAGGATGATTCCGGAAACCACCCCTTCAGAGAAATCGTAATGTAGCCGCGCAAATCAGATTAGGAAATCAGCATGAGGCCTTGAGCCGGCGGAACTGCCCAGGGCCGGGGGTGCCAGTCTTGTAAGCTAGCTGCATCGGCCGGCCGTGGGGGCTATCCTCCGCCAGCAGCGGGTTGATATCTCGCACTTTGTTACCTCCTGCCACAGGGATAGCCCAGTTAGGTGTTGCATGTGATGTGATGGGGGCCAAAGGAAATCATAGGGTCACGGAAAGCGATTTCTGGTGACACACACCGGCCATGCCGCCAAAGCAATTTGTGTGTGTAACCAGGACGACTGGGCAAACGACCCGAATCCTGTGGACTTATGTGGGTGGGTGGGCCGTAACAACCTATAGATTCTCCCTCAAGCCTCCCTTCCTGTCAGGGACTTTTGGGCACGCTCTGCTGGAAGCTCGTGGCGTATTGCAACGTCGGCAAGGCTATCATCCCCGCAAGAGGCTTCGAGTGGGAGAGAATCTATCATGCCAAGGCTGAGCCAAGCCATCCTGGCTGCCAAGGCCGCGATACCTACCTTCTACGTCGTAGGATCACCCACGATACTACGTTAAACGCGGGAGCAGCCGTATTCTTTGCTCTTGGAACTCCGCTTTCATTGGCCTGCCTCCCCCTTCATCCGGTCTCCGAGGCCCCTATCGGACAAGTTCCGTCATTGTCTCGGCCGTCTCCGCCCCCACGTGGGTTGTGGACGCTTTTCTTCACCCTCCTTCATATATCTTCCTCCCATATCCCGCCCTCACAATCCGCGCCCGCCAAGTCAAAGTCCTAAGCGACCTGTCTTGGCAAGCGGGATTCCTTAACAGCACAACATGACGTGTCCATAGACCATGCTTTGTAATATAGGCCCAAAGTGCGATACGAGAACATTCTTTGCAGAACACTAGCAACTGTTCGCGACGATCTGACGGCCGTAAGTGCGGTCTTGAGACACTTCTGATAATCTTATCAGTGGCGACTGGTGGCGCTTATCATACTCTTTCTTGTTCTGCAGGTGATATCAATTTGTGGCTGGCTGATCTATTGCCTTCGTGAGCGACGTCTTGGCTCTTGGCCGCCTCGGTCCTGCCAAGAGGCCGAATGCACATGTATGTACGCCGAGTCCACCAACGCTTCCATAATCCTTCCAGTCGCCACATCGGTTGTGCTAATTTCCGGTGATCCTGGAAATTGCTGACATCTTCGTGCCAAAGAGACACCGTGGCTGCCCAGGTGCCTTTGACCCGAGCTGACGCTGACCGGAGTTATGTACCTACTGATATCGGAGATCTTTCCCTTGACTATACCTAGACAGGAATTTCGTCTATACCATAGTCTCGACTATTCCTGCTCCCTCTGGGTTTCATTCATTCATTGCACGCGGCTCCTTCGAAATCATGAGCAAGATACTGGAAACCAGCCAGGAGGCTTCGACGGGAAACAATTCCCTCGATCCTAGCGAGACAGGTGAAGGACGCCTTCGACGGCGGTGGAGCACAGCCATCGATGCCAGCCTCGCCAATGTCCCACTCCTGGGGTGTTGCTTCGTTACCGGCCTCCTGGACACGACCATGTTCGAAGGTAAGATGACTTTCAATCTGCTGAAGACCATGTCTGAGACCGGCATAATCACGCCGCACGAAAACGGACAAGATCATGGGGTAGGATGGAAAAGGTACTGATCGACCGCTTTTTACTCAGCGTACGGCACGTTCGTATCAATGCAGACCGGTAATACAATATTCCTCGCCCTCGGCGCATCCAACCAGAACAACAAGCCTTACGACTGGGCCCGCTCATTGTGCTCAATTGGCTGCTTTGCAACCGGCGCTTTCTTCTTCAGCCGCCTACACAAGCGCCTCGGTCCTAAGCCAACTCAGCGCGGAACCCTGGCTGCCTCCTTCCTGATCCAAGCTGTATGCATCTGTGTCGCGGCAGCGCTGGTCCAGACCGGTTTTGTCAGTTCCCAGAACCACAATGGTGCCGGTGACACCGACTGGACGGAGATGGCACCCATTGCTTTCCTCAGTTTCCAGGCCGCCGGCCAGATCGTCGCCAGCCGTGTGCTGGGCGTCAATGAGCTCCCGACCGTCGTTATCACCAGCCTGATGTGCGATCTCATGTCAGATCCCAAGCTTCTCACGGTGCCTATATTGGCTGGCAACAGAAAAAGGACCAATAGGGTCGCGGGGTTTGTTTTAACGCTTGTGGGAAGTATCATTGGAGGCTGGATGTTGAAGGGCACGGGGATGGTGACGCCAGTGTTGTGGCTTGTGTTTGCAATCAAGTTTGTCATCTGCTTGGGTTGGATCCTTTGGAAGGGAGAAGGTGGGTCCAAAGCAGAAGTTGTTTGAGCGTACGCTGACAGTAATACATATTTTGGGGG
>LKEA01000023.1:191181-215374 GCA_003795315.1 Cytospora schulzeri | reverse complement strand
GTCTCGTTGATATCAGGGTGACCACGGGCCGGGGGTCCAAGGCGACATTGGCCTGCAGGTCCCCTCATCATCAAGGAATTCGGCAAGCACGGCTCGGAAGAAAACACCCCTACAGAGCGGGTCTGCCAGGGAGCAAGGCTGCGTCGCTTCGGTCCGGGGCCATCGCGTCGTTGGCGGCCGTGCCCTCTGAGTAAAACTTTGAGATGCGCGCCGACTTCTTCTTCATCAGACATATCCGTTACCATCTTTCAGGTTCTACACGCCGCATGAGAGCTTGGGTCGACCATTTCTGACGAGCTGATAGCCTTGGCCAAAGTAAAGGCACTTGAGCCAACTGAGTCTGCCCACGGCTGGTGGACCTTGAGATTTGAGACTCTGAAGGCCTCATACCGACTTCCTTCCGCACAGTCGCCATATATGTGGTCATAAGACCATTCCAAATCCACTCGGCTGGGCGCCGACTGCGAAGTGCAGAGCATAGACTCACGTCGCATAAAGACTTCAATAAAGTCCTACTGCAACACAACTTCTGGGCATCCGTGCCCCTCTGACATAGAGCCAGGTCAAAACAGTCTTGAGCCATAGTTTAGTCTTGATTATCGAGGCTTTTGACTAGAACTATCAATAAGGCATACGCGAAATATATTCAGTATGCGGTGGCGTACAATCACTTCGATCATGTGTATCGCTATCTCCGCGTTAAAACAGGCCCGTTTCAGGTCTCTTGCCACCCATGAACTGCCAACATGTCTACATCCACTCGTACATCATCCATGTCGTAATCGCCTTTCAAATTCCGTCTGGGGGTATCTCTTTTGCTTGGCCGCGCCCTATGACCAAGCCCCAAAGACCTCTCTTACACCCTCCGCCTCGTCCGGCGTGATAGCCAGATCTAGCAAATCATTCGCCCGATCAAAAGTCCCCGGGTCGATACCCGCCTCTAGCACGAGGTCCTCTTCGGCGTAGTTGAGCCGTGACAGCGTGAGTAGGTACTTCTGCGACGCACCGTGCGATGTCGACAGCTTGGCGCGCATATCCGTGTGCGCCGAGGTTGCAGGGTCGGTTACGAGCGTGTGGAGCAAGAGGATGGTGGATGAGACGATGGTGTACAGCAGATGAGTTGGGCAGGAGTCGATAGTGGAATCTGAGGGTGGTAGTGTCTGGACGGCAGAGGCATCATCGCCGTCTAGGGTGATCGGCCGGTCGGCGGTGCCGTCGTCCCTGGTAACGCCTTGCATCTCGTCCGGTCCCGCTGGCAGCTGTTCATCTCCTGCCTTCGTTGAGCCTGGCCCCTCATCCTCTTCAACATAGAGACCCGCCTGGAACAACTCGACCGGCACGTCCATGTCATAAAGTGCATCTATCGCTGCACAAAGGACACTGACCAGCCGAGGAATAGCAACATCACTCAAGGCGAGCTGTCTTGCGCCCAGCCCAGACTGTGCAAACGCCATCAATGTCCTCAAGGCCGCCAGCCTCACAATACACTGCTGTTTTCCAAACGATCCCGATGAATCACCAGGGGCAGACCAGCGTGACGGCTCCTGCATGATCTTGGATACCCTCTCGATCAATGCCTGCGCCACAAACGCCGGGTCGCGTTCCGGATCATTCGTGACCGGGCCAATCGAGTCTGGCAAGCAGGATGTACAGAGCAAGCTGAGCATTCCGAGGAAGTCGTCGTGTGGCTGCTTGGGTGAGAGAAGCACCAGTACGAAGTCGATTCGCATGAGCTTCCAGTATAGCCTCTGGGGCGAATCGCGGGCGGGGCCCAAGTTCAGGGGGTGCTCGGGGTTGAGAAGGTAGGAATCGGCGCAGCCTAGGCCTACTAGGTACATGAGCTGCAGTGTCCCTTCGGTGTCAATGTTTAACATCAGGTGCTGTATCATCTCATCCACACTTGTCGTCAGATCGCCATCTTGGCTCTCGAATCTCGGCACCGCGAGGAGGAAGATAGTGGTTTGCGCGACCGGTATCAGAGTAGACGCGATGTATGGCGCGACTGATATTGTGTTCAGCTGCAGGATGAACGTGATCAAGGCCACCAGATCGTATATCGGCTCGTAGTACTTCTCACGCAGACATTGGTCCCAGAGATCTATGATCATATCGCAGAAGTCGATCAGCAAACGCATGGGATCATGAGCGTCGCCAAGCGATGGTAATTTCTGGAATATGAAACCCGCAAAGGACTGGTCGGGATCCGATGGAAAGCTGTACCGAGCGAGAAGGTCGAACGTCACAGGCTGGCCATGAATTGCGCCATGGTCCAGGACAAGACGAAGCAAATCGTATGGCAAAGCGTTGGGCCTCAGGGAGGATTCAGTCACTTCCGCTCGGGCATCAGAGACGGCATCGGCCATTACCACGTCATCCTCAAACTCCAGCGCAGTCACCGGGCTATCAATGACAGGTCGTTTCCTCTTGGCTCTAGTCGGTGTCCTTTCCCCGGGTGTCAATGCCGCATTCTTCCCTTTGCCTTTCGCTCCACCTTGAACCTTAGATGGACTGGGCAGGACTTCCACGTCGTCAAAACCGTCAGCAACAATATTGGACCTATTTGCCTTGTTCTTTCTGGGCGTCATGACGGTGTTCTCCGTGCGGGTCTTCTTAGACTTGGACAGTTCATCCCTCAGATCCTGCCTTGTGAACTGTAGCTCTGTCGCGGCAGCTTTCTCCGCGTGTATCGCGGCCTCAACGAGTCGTTCCTGTTTTGCGAGTGCATCGGCATTCTGTTTCTTGAGCCTTGCTACTTCGGCTTCATGGGCTGCGACAGACTTGTCGTATTTGGACCGCACGATAGAAACCTCCCCTTTTGCCGAGTGCAAGTCATTTTCAAGCGCTCTGACTCGAGCCTGTAGATTTTCGAGGAATTCATTCTGGCTCTGTGGTATAGTTCTGGCTGGTTGATGTGGAGTCTGGGATTGTTGGTATGTTGGGCGTGAAGGCGGCGGCGGCGGTCGCATGGACTGGGAGTTCGTGGCTCGAGGTGCATAGCGATTTTGGATGGACGTAGGATGGCCGACTCGTTGGGGTATCGTAGGGCGGGGAGGCACATTGAGAATCGACGACGAAGAAGGAGGATGTCGTGCTTGTCCAATAGCAGGCTGCTGCCATCTTGGCTGCTGTATATTCCGCGTAGGGAGAGGACGGATATCCTGAGCAATAGACGAGATTTGGGATGGCAGCTGCCTTTCAACGGAAGGGCGAACTGGGAGCTGAGCAGCGCCGTCTATGACAACAGCGTCGTCAAGGTCGTCATCCTCGAGGCCATAATCATCTTCATTTGTGGCCTGAGTCGGACCAAGCTTATGCGCCTGGGTAAATTGGATGGCATTGTTCTCCAGCTCCTGGAGGGTTGTATCGTTCAGTTCGTCGAAATCATCGTCGTCAAATTCATCCATCTCTCTCCATTGGGCCCTGGCCTCGTTTGAAGGCCTGAGAGCGTCGACTTGGGCGCTCGTTGTGTAGCAGGTGGGTTTATCAGCACCGTCATCGATCTTGATGAATCTATGAGACGCGTTTTGACCCGCGTCTCTAGGACCATCAATTGAACAGGCCCCACCCCCATCTCCACCCCCACACAGCAGATCTCATGGGTTAGGGTACTCGGCGTCCCGAGAGATCGGGTCTAAACCCCGACCTATGGACTGGAGAAGCGACCATCAATATCTCTCCGCCTGCAGTCTGAAGTTGCAGCACAGGAAGGACAATACATCAGAAGCTTATGCGGTGAGAAACGCACAATCGTGAGGACGAATTCCCCCTTCAGCCCCGTACACAGTGCTTGTTAGTTTTAGTATCCGGCAGCCTTCACAGACCGTAAGTACTTCCTCCCGAGGTAATCAACTTGGAAAATGTCCATAAACACGTAGATACTATTGTCCGGTAATTAAAGCTCCTTACCATCTTCCCGCCTGGGGGGATTGCATGGAAACCCATCAAGCACCCAGCCATAAGGCTCCCTCAAGTCGAAAAGCTGCTCACTTATCTGGCACGATTCATACAGGACTACACGAGGTTATGGGCCCGATGCCTGCCGAGCCATGCCTCCGACCACATCTCGAGAGGAAATGTGTTGGGCGAGATCACCAGGGAACATCACGAGGAAATCTCTCCAGCGACAGAAGCCATCTAGCTCGATTCCTGCATCAATAAACACAGGAGGAACCTGGCCGGAATCCAGACATTGCGAGGCATCCAGTTTAGCGGTTCCCACACGTTAGCTTACCTTGGGGACTTTCATATGCTTGGCCAGCACGGAGATACTCGGTCTCATCCCGAATCTCAGGATCATCAATTAGGGGACACCGTCCACTTATGAACGGGTGATCTTCCCGCTGATAGTTCATCGGATGGACAGGGCGGGGTAGTCGAAATGCAGTCCTGGGGCTCGTCTGGAACTGTCCCCGCCTCGAGAGGCTGCATGTCCGTCCACGTTGAGGTGAAACGCACGGCAAGGTCAGGCACGACAGAGCTAAGATTCCTGTCAGAGAATCATTCCTCGCCCAACCTCGACGGTGTACTATCCCAGCGCCGAGTTGCGAGTCGAACGAGAGGCGAGCGACCATTTACGGAGTATTCTCGAGAATTATATTGAGACGGGCACCAGCCATACAAGACATAATGTTCCACTGTCCCAAGATAACACACTTGTAGGAAGAGCGCCGGTTTGTTGAAGTTTTTGTCTTCTACATCATCGGTTTCCTGACCCCTGAGGAGCCGTCGCTAGATAGAGGCTCGTTGTTACGGTTGAGTTCGACTGATAGCTGGCCACCAACGTTCAACAAAGGATGCAAGTTTGCATGTCCTGGTATGTGAAGAGGGAAGCCAGGTCTGCCCTAAATCATTGAATGCAGTGGACGCCCAACGACAAAGACCACAAAACTGGACAAGAGGTCTTGGAAGATCCCAGTACGATGTCTCTGCTGAAGCGAGTGGCAGATGCCTTGAAAGGACACACCAGGACTGTCTCGGGAAGATAGATTGCTCGGCGTGCAGTGATGGAAACAATTTCTGGCACGTCTCTTTGACCAGGCCTGGAGGATTCTGGGAGAGGCGGCAGTGGTGATCGACAGTGCAGTGCGTCACAAAAGTGTCAGGAACAGTGGAAGCAGACTTATATTGCATGATGCCCATGAAACCCTTAGAACTTGTGTTGAGTTGATGTCAGAGGGCCCGCTGAAGGTGGGAAGTTGGAGCCAAGATCGACCGCCAAGCAGTGCTGTGGCTCAGCTGCAAGTAAGTCTAATTGGTACGCCACAAAGATCAGTCAAGCCACGATTCCATATCAACAGCTAGTCCTCCTCCCCTTTCCGCTTTCAACACCTCTGGAACTTTTTGTTCCCCTTGCCCACCTCTTCCAGCGTGCGTGCCGGTATTTGAGTTGCAACATGTACCCGGGAATTCCTTAGAAAAGTGGTGCTTTGGACCGACATCGCGATCAAATATGGCTTCAGCCACTGTCCTGGCAATGCGCTACCTCCTGGGCCTGCTCCTGGTCCTGCCGCACCTCGGCGCATTCGCCGTAGCGGACTCAGCATCGGCGAGCCAGCTATCGCTGCCCTCCTACCATTACGGCGCCGCCATAGGTGTTGAATGTATGAACCGGAGCTCGTGAGTAATTTCTTATCCTTTGCTGGCCGGCATTATGCAGTTGCGCCTGGTTGCCATGGCCAATTCATCTCGAGACACAACAGCGCGCTCTAGCGCGCCTCCGATCTGGTCTCGCGCTGCGCCATTGGCATGTGACATGACAAACACACGGGATGCCGATGCTGACAACTTCATCTCCACTATAGGGAAACGGGCGAGCACATCGAAGACCCAAGCAACCACGAGATCGTATGGATCCCCTTCCCCTCCTGCGAGGAGACCAACAAGCCCCTTGAATTCCACTATGGCATCGAGGTGGAGCAGAACTGTACCATCCCCATGATCTCCGACCCCTTCTTCCACCTGCTCGAGTTCTACATCCATGCCGACGCGCCGCTCTCCTGCCGTCTCCCCGCGCGCCCTCCTCCCCACGTCGAGACGGTGGGCGAGAAGCCGCCCGAGACCGAGTACATCCCGCTGGTGTTCGCGCTCGCTGGCACGCTGCAGTCCAGCCACATGCACATCAGCACGCACATGAACGTGCTGATACACTCGACGCCGAAACACCACATCCACCCGCACGACAGTGGGGTCTTGGATTCCGGGATCGCCTATAGCACGAGTCCGCTGAGCCATATGGAGGGGACGGCGACGAGGAGGTTGATCATTGGCGACCCGCTGCCATTGACCTTTAGTGTGAGGTGGTTCCCTACGCCTGCGCTTCCCAAGACTGAGGGACGGGTCGAGTGGCAGGGTATGGGAGGGCACATATACGCAAGCACTGTCTTCTACAGTTTGGTGTCGTTCCTGGCTGGCACTTGTGTCACCTCGGTATACTTCTTTGGTATGGTGCTGCCAAGAAGGTTGAAGGGCAGGGCGCTCGGAGGCGCGACACCGCTGGGATATGGGTTGAACGGTGTCGGCAATGGATGGGGGATACCAATGGCTAAGAGGGCCATTGACTAGCAAAGAACCCGCGCGCGGGAGGCCTTCATCCGTGGATCGTTAAAAATGGTTCCACGTCTTTGAATTTTATGTACATAATAGGGGATTTTTGTCCACGGACACGGGTCGCTTCGACACCTTGGTCGTTAGGGAGTACTGAAAAATCGGATAATCCAAGACATCTACCTCGCGGCACACCCTTCTGCTCACTCATTCTACTGCATCTTCTTCACCACATCCGTGGCTGCAAGGCGGTTGTACAGCCTCCAGTACATGTCCACAAACATCAGTGAGGCTGTGGTTAAGTCAGCATTCAGACAGTCTCCCTTGGCTCCCGCGAGCGGTGGAACTTACGGATGGCAAACCAAGGCCCATATAACTGGTACAAAAAGACATTCTTCTGCTCCGGCGAATACACCGCCGGGTCCCAGTAGAACACATCATTGATGCACAACAATGTACTGAACGCCGTCTCAAAAGCGTACGCCAGCAACAGAAGCTCCAGCCGTCCCGTGGTACCCCTCTTGCCGCTCAACCTCCAGGTGGCGTAGAAGACCACCGGGAGCTGGAAACAGAGTTCGATCAGAAACATCAGGCGCATCCAGTGCGGTTCCGTCTCAGGCTGGACGAGCGGGTCGTTGTACGTTGCGACGTAGAAGTCCTTGACCTGCTGGAGGAAGTATAGTGGGCTACCGGGGAGCTTGTACAGCCATTCTGGATAGAATTGTACGGCGTCGACGACTGTAGATGCGGGTTAGTGGGCGGGGTCACTTCAGGGGGCGGTCAGAGTGAGATGAGGTGCGTACGGAGGATGCATGCTATCTGGATGATGAGCCACACGAGCCATAGCTTGTCACGCCAGTTCTTCGGTGAGGTCGCCATTGTGAGGTCTTTTAACCTTGTAGGCTACTCAATTGGGTATGGTAGAGGGAGAAGGTATGAGGCATCAATTGTTGTCGAATGTTGTGTTGTCAGCAAATTTCAGCTGGGGAGTGATGAGGGTTAGGGCTCACCCATATTGAGATGGGAGGGGGAGCACTTGAGGTGATCGTGATGGGACCCTGCTCTGGGGTTCCAAAGCTTCCAAGAATGGGCACTGAACCTATGAAGTAGATGAGTTGTTGAATACCTATTAAGTATGATTTTTCAGGCTTTCATCACTTATGTAGCAGTATTTCAAACAATCCTGTAGCAGGGGACCAGCAAGTAATACGAAGGGGGGGAGCCAACATGATTTGTGAGTCTGTGACCCAGATATACCTTAGCACTTGTGTTAACACCACACTTACTTACCAAGTAATTGAGTGAATAATGGAAGCGATTTTTCCGGTATTTCGTCTTTTAGTGCGGTCCCAACTGTTCCCCCAATATTCATTATTGTGGTATCAACCTATAGGCTCCAGGGCTCGCTGGAATTTACGCTCGCCTATTCTGGTCAGTATCTTTCTAATACACTTCCTTGCCATTTTGCACCGTCCTGTGTCGTTTTCCTTGTTCCCTGCGTTCGAGTGCTTTTCTTTTGCCATCTGGTTCTGGTTCTGGTTATCGACTTCACTGGACGTTGTTGTAGCTTATGGTGCATTGTTCAGACAGGTCGCGATAAGGCAATTATAATGAATCTTTCCGTCATATGCCCTAAGTGTCTTGCGTTGGATATGTGACAAGGCTTGAGGACCGGAGTAACTATTGCCCAAGATTTCTTCGCGTCCAACCTCCTGGTACTAAGTTATACGTGGAAGAGTTGGTTGCCTGAGGTGACAAATGAGCTCCAATTATGGCCAGTTCGATACTATATATGTGCACAGAACCTGGTGGCATATCCAAAATATGAGGAAGGCGGTTGAATTGTGATCTTAGGAAAGGCCTCTTGAGCATTGTTTTCCCTCTCAAAATGATTATAGCTTTTATTATGACCGCGCCGTGTTTCCTTTCGTCGGCCTTAGCTCATCGATGCTCCTTTTTTCCTCGCTCTTGTTCCCTCGATACCTTAACTGACTGCATTAAGATTTCATAGTGTAAGCCAATGGCTTGATGAATTATAATAAGAGCAAAGATTTCTCCATAGAGCATGAACTGCTGTATCGCGGCCAGTCAAGAAGAGTTATGTCTCTTTTAGTGATGCAACGACTGCCAACATTCGCTTTTCTACAACATTTTTAGTTGTGAACCGTTGCAGAATATCCCGTCGAACGTTAGAGGAAGCATTTCTCCTGCAGTCCTCTCCTTATGATGCTTTTATGAACTCATCTGCAGTTTTACTCTGGTAGGGGGCCTTGTGGCAGTTTAAGCCTTCTGCGTAAATCTCGAGACCCTAATATCCCGATCCTCCAAAGCGAGGACTTAAAAGCCGTCCAATTCAGACATACCATTAATTCGAAACCTTTATGACGCCGGTGTATATTTTCGTGTGATCAGGCATGTCTCGTGCAGTTGTCGGCGGTTCTGGCTCGAATAGTCAAGTACATATAATACCCTAGGGTAGTTGCCACAGCACAGGAAGAACTCCTATACAAGACACCTTGAGAAGAACATTGCAATACCGTGGTAATGGCCGTGGCCTCCACTTATACATACTGTAACAATAATGTATTTCCAGTGTTGTTGGGAATCAGAAATCTGATTGAAGAACATGGTTCCACTTTCGCAGCCCATTGCAAGCATATGTATATACATCCAGTGAGAACCCGCATTAAAGATAGCGAGCCATGACACACGACCAGACCCGTGCTTCATGGAGTCCTCCTCGCTGCTGATGCGGAAACAGAGCTCAGAAACCCATGGTATCCCGACTCCATCAAATCCATGCAGTGAAAGCTCCAACCTGAGCCATAAAAATCCCCAAAGCCGTCAACACCCTAGTTGGACATGAGAACAGTTCCGGTCAAGAGGGTGGGCTTCTCGCTAGAGAAGTTGGCGACATCGCCCATCACCTCAGCTCCCGTCTCCGCAACTGCCTTCTGGAAGTTCTCGAGGGTGCCCTCCCAGACCATGGTGGTCTGGATGCTGTAAGGGCCTGGGGCAGCTCGCAGGTCGGCGACAAAGTACTGCTTGAGGCCGAAGTTGGCCCACTTGGCGGACACGAGTGGCATGTGCTTGGTCTGGTAGTACTCCATGTCGAATGTGGCGTTCGGCGCGGAAGGGTAGAGGACGGAGACGAGGATGGAAGACATCTTGATGGTATGTTTCGTGTGGAGGTAGAAGAATTGTAGTTTTGTTTATGCGTTTTGTTATTTGTATGGATAGTGAGAGTAATGAGAATACGGTCAACGACATGCGTCAGGGCGAGGTCCGGTATTTATATACTAGTACAAGCTTCATGTGTCAACTGTTCCCCGTTAACGATGTCTCCACCTTAGGGTAGACAACCCGGCATGTCCGTCACGACTCACGACATGATTCGCAACTGCGATCCATGGATCCACCGGTTGTCGGCGATTAGGACGTCAAATGTTCGGCTCGACTCATGAACGCAGGGAGATCATCATGATATCAGTCTAGTACCTCGGGACCTGGGGCATGATTCCAAGGTTCTCTTTTGTGGATGACAAATCGACTCCGAAGGTCCAAACAGTATCGCCGATATCATCATTAGAGCTCCAGACATGTGGTTCGACGGTTGTCTCGAAAACATGATGACTGCTATTTGACAATCTCGAACCAGCCATAAGACATTGACCATCATCGTCCTTAAGGATGAGTCCTACGAAACTTATGTAGTCCACTAAACCCATGCCTGAGCTACATCGGCAGGCCAGCGAGCTGTGTGCTGCGTGCTGCTGTAAGATGAACTCGGGAGCCTGGGAACAAGACGTGTTCTGAGTTGCGACTGGTGAATTGTACTTCATTTTCATTCTCAGTTCTTGAAGTAACTACCTTGAAATTTGTAATAACGTCATCCCCAGCGGACTCAATAGTTCAGGTGCTCTATTAAGGCACAACTTTCCTATGCTGCGCAGGTGTTCCGAGGTCGCATTTCAGAGGAAAAGGCGTGCTATAGACCGAAGAGTTGCATTGCATTGTGCCGTGTGAAAGACAACCGGTTGTGCATCGAAAGCCGTCCAGCCGCATCAGTAGTCAGGTACGCCACCCGTTGACCTCAGCGTTTTTAACCGCGTTGTCGTATTCTGACTAGTATTTTGGGTTCTACTGATCAACAGAGTACATCATTAGCTCGTGAGCTGCATCTGCGTGATGACCCCTCTGTCACCGGAGTCCGCACAAAGATTGGACTAGCTCGCTATCAGGTCGTGTAAAACCATAGCATGCCATGCCGTAAATAGATGCTTCTGTACCGCAGGGAATGGTGATGTTCATATGCTGCCGATAGGCACAGCATGGCCGGAGGTGGGAACAGCCAGACAGGCAGCAAGGCTGCCCACTGAGAAGAAGGAACGCATGGTCTTGTGTCGACTATCAAAGTGTGGAATCGACCAAGCGCCAGCTCCCAACTCATGATCTTTCCCGGAACCTTGTATTGACGCGCAGTGTCCGGTCGATGTCGAGCATTGAGATCAATGGTGGCGTAAGTGTGACCGGAATCGCGTCTCTTCTCTGCCGCGTGACTCCCAGGGACCCGAAATAACCTGATGGCATGTCAAGCTGACAACACCGCCCGCGGCACGAGGTCTCCGGATATTTCGACGAGGTGAAATGCCAAGGCCGATTAAGATACCACTCCTCCAGTCTCACCACCCATCAGGTATGCCTCAGCATCCTCGTCATCACCAGAATCGTCCGAGTCGTCGTCATCCTCACTCATCAGATCAACAACCATCACAGACCCCCGGCTGAGCGCATCAAGCTGAAACCCGGCCTTTAGCACTTCCTCGGCGTCGAAAATGCACCCAGAGATGGTCAGACTCATATCGGCATCCTTCAATGCCAGGCAGACAGCCCTGACATGCTCATGATGTGTGTCCTTGAGATCACCACCGCCGTCGACCTCGCCGTCGAAAATCAAAATCGAGTTCCGGTGGCTAAGGCAGAACCCATCGCCGACCTTGGGGCTCTCCTTCAGCGCAGCGGCTAGTTGTGCCGGCTCGGTTTGTGCGCTGATTGCGAGACGGGTGAAGATGCGGCCGTTGAGCAAGGCTTTGGAGGCGCTTGGGTTCGTTGGGGAGAAGATTGAGACGTTGGGAGGGAGAGTTGGCATGCTCGAGGATGTAGCGGCCGAGCTATTGCTGCTCGCTTCCTTTGTGGACGACATATTGCTGGATAGATACCGTGAACGGGGGTACGAAGTCCAATGTACGATTGGATGAGATGAGTGGTGTCTTGAAGTTGGCTTTGCGGTTGACAAATTCTGCAAACTCAGGGTCTAACCCTAACACAGCCACCCCCCCTTGCTGACATGTTCGCCACGGGTCCAACCCCTAGGATGGGTGCCGTGTGCTCAAATAATGGAAGTTATGCCAGATCTTTGAAAAGGTGCTTGATACTGGAATTCTTTTAAGTTGTATCACCTAATCGGAGTCAAAACTTTGATGACCAGGACAAGTCACTTCATGCCTAAACTCATGTCAAGAAGCGAGCAGGCCAAGTTGATACTGAGCCATCAACCGTAGAATTACTCGTTGCATTGTACATTACTATTTGACCTTACGTTGGAAAGCAGTTCTGAAGATTAAGACCCAAGACGATAAACAGCCTCCTTCTTGAAATATTGGCTGATATCATTATCTTGCCCACAATGCTGGCATGTGTGCATCACCTTTGCGCCTTCGTGCGCTGGGCCGTAGTGATCCTTTCCTAGCCCAGTACCCGACGCCGCAGTTGACGTATTGCCTGGGTTGTGTTGCGTCGCTGAGTGAGTCCCGGGAGGTTGGTGGCTCTGATGGGTGGCCGAGCCTGGCAGGCTTGGTTCTGGGTCCAACATACTGCTGTGAGGAACGCCTGGAGCGTGGGTGTCTCGGACAGCAGAGTCATGGGAAGGGTTATAGCCGGCGTTGTCATGGCCTCGGTGAGCGTAGTCATTGGCACCGTAACCTGCGGCTGCACCAGCTCCTGCGCCGACTAGACCACCCCCGGTGTGTTCTTTGCGAGACGTCGGGATGCCACGGCCATGATGATCGGTGGTTTGGTCATACGTGTTACCGGAGGGAATGCCCGCACCCTGGGTGCCGGACGTGAAGGAGTCGTGGACAGCTCCGCCTGAGGTATGATGCTTGCCTCGCGAGCCAGAGTGGTCTGGGCTACCAGCGCCAGTGACAGAATTGTATACGCCTCCCCCGACTGCTTGGTCTTCGAAGCGAGGGTTATGGTCACCCCTTCCGGCACCTGTGTGGTCCTGGCCGCGGTATGTGCGGTCGGTCAAGCCATCGGTGTTTCCATGTCCATGGTGTCCCTCCGATGGCAGATCGCCCCAATATGCACCTTGGGGAGTATCATCCTTCGTGGAAGTCTGGTGGCCAAGTCCAACTCCAGAATCTCGGGTGTGGTGGTCGTGGGTTGGCTGGGAGTATGCCTCCTGGACTGGGTGATAGTCATCGGTGTCCCTATGGAGCTTGTTTCGTGGGGAGCCAGAGGAGCCCATCAGGTTCCCGCTATGCCCTGAGGCGCTCGTGTCGCCTGCACCTGTGATCATCAGCATGCTGAAAGGTGAACGACTTTCATAGGGGCTACAAACCGGTGTGCGTTCGATCGCTTGTTCCAGCTGGGCCGGTGGTGTCCCACTTCTTGTTGATGAGGTCGCCATGTTGTGCGTTGTACTCTTTGCCGTCACTGTGTCTCTGGGAAGGTTCATCATCGGGATATGCTCCTGGAGCCTTGACATCGGATGTGGCTTGGTCATGGTGGTCGCCGTGAAGTGCCTCCTTAATCTTGGCTCCGAGACCCATGATGTATGTATTTGATAGGTTGGTTAGATTTTGGTGTATTGAGAGTGAGTTCTGTTATGGTGTTTGGAATTATGGATTAAGGACTATGGCATACGGAACAACGCCCAAAATTAAAAGGGATTCTCATCATTTAAGAAGCTGTTGGAGTCCTCCCCTGTGGTCGCCCTCATTGACCCCTGAAGCCAACCCGAGCTCTCTGTGCTACCAATCATGATCGAACTGACATCAGAACTCAGCTGTGGTGCCGAATCTCAGAGGCCTGCGACTGTTCCCCAAGGTCCTTCTAAACAGCATGATCTCATATCATGCGAAGCCATCAACTCGTCTCCGGCGATGGATGTTAATCATGACGAGCTATGACGCCCTCCGCCAACCTTTGAAGCCGTTGGAACCGTTTCAGGTCCCTTGAAAATGCAAGGGGGAAGTTAAACCTGGGCAATTTTCAGCTTTAACAGGTTGCTGGCAGGTGGTGGCTAGAAGCCAGGATGAAGACGACGTCAGACGGTAGCACATAGGGAAAGGAACATGCGGGGGATGGAATACCGGGGTGTTGGATGGGGGTGGCAAGCGGACGCCGGCATAAGACGAGAACGAGTTCTGGATGAGAGCCCGGCCATCTGCCAGCTGGCAAACAGCCGATGACACCTGATAGCCTGTTGATGCAGGTGCCCCTGAGAGGAGCCGCCTTTTCCGGGCTTCAGCGATATGCTTGATAGGATGACCCGTATGAACTGCCCAGCGACATCTGCGAGATAGTTCAGTTCTTATTATGGCCCTTATAGATCTCAAGGATATTCACTCGAGAATTTGCGTTGAGTTATACTCCAGGACGAACTACTTGGGGAGACAGACAGAACGCTAAGATGTCGTCATCGTGATGGGAGGCTGGAGCAGCGCGCTCCAGTGTGTTGCGCCTGCGTGATGCTGTCATGACAGACGCCCAGACCCAAAACAGAGAAAATAATAACGTTCATTTCGAAATATACATCCTGAGAGAACAATAATCTTTACAAAAACACCTTGCGAAACAACGTCTCATTAGCAACCAAGAAGTACTTGCAGCCGGTACCTACGCTATCACATTTTCCACGCCCCCTCCAAGTGCAACCCCTTGGTCATTTCTGTCGATTACTTTATTCGCTCGCACTTTAGAGACACAAGCCTCCTCAGCATATCAATATGACTTCACAGGGCGGAGAGTTCAAGCCAGTGCCTGTGAAACAATCGCAGGCCCAACCTGGGTGAGTCTGCTCCCGGTACCCGGGCATGCAGGGGCTCTGGAGGTGAGGCAAAGACTGGGAACGTTGTCCGAACTAACATGACACCAGTCTGGAGAAGGACATGGAACCCACGAGCGAGTCAACCAAACAGGAAGGCAAGGATGGTCTCATAGAGTACCTCGCTGCCGGCAAGCTGAAGGGCAATAAGGCCTTAATCACAGGAGGCGAGTGAGTAGCGAGTCCTTGGCCTCCTCCCTAGAAAGATCTAGAGGACTAACACATTGCAGTTCCGGAATTGGCCGATCAGTAGCCATACTCTTCGCCCGTGAAGGTTCCGATGTCAGCATCGTGTACCTGCCCGAGGAGCAGGAGGATGCGGAAGAAACTAAACGGCGCGTAGAGAAGGAAGGCCGCGAGTGTTTGTTGATTCCAGGGGACCTGATGGACAACGCGACATGCAAGAAGGCCGTTGACGAGCATATCAAGAAGTTCGGCAAACTCCACGTGCTTGTTAACAATGCCTCTAAGCAGGTCATGAACACCGACTTCGCCAGCATCGACCTGGACGTCGTCGAGAGCACATTCCGCAGCAACATCCTGCAGATGTTTGCCATGACAAAATACGCACTCCCGCACATGGAGAAGGGTGCTTCGTAAGACTTCCCTCCCCATCTGCTCAGGTACCCGAAGTTCTGGCTTCGCTGACAAGACATTTTATGCAGTATCATCAACACGAGCTCAACACAAGCTTTCAAGGGCGGAGAGACCGCAGTCGACTACTCAGCGACCAAGGGCGCCATCGTGTCGTTTACGCGCTCGCTGGGCAAACAGCTCATGTCAAAGGGTATCAGGGTAAACGCCGTCGCACCAGGCCCGGTACACACACCCATCCAGGTGGCATCGAGGCCGGCTGAGCAGATGAAGGACTTTGGAAAGGAGCAATCGGGAATAGGACGGCCAGGGCAGCCCAGCGAGGTTGCTCCGAGCTTTGTCTTCCTTGCTGGAAAGGATTCCGCGCTGTACTACGGGCAGGTTTTGAATGCGTACCCACTGGGCGATTGAGTTGTTACAATACGTACGTCGACTCATCTTAGGATTTCTCAGATCACGAATAATTGAATATGTTTCTTACTTGTGGTAGACGCGCCCTTGAGGCCAGCCATCATACTATCAATCTGCAGATCCCAATTCGGTGGCTTGTTGACTGTAGTGAAATCTGTAGAAGACTTTCGGGGGGGGGGCTTGAAGTTAACCCTGAAAACCCCTGAGCCTTCCCTACCCCCTAATACTCGGCAATGACATCACGTCAACGCTATAACATCGTGGCTGCACAACACAATGTCTTGAGCCACCGCGTCATCTTGTCTCTTGGGGGGTTGAATCAAGTACAGATCTCTGGAACTGATTCTCTTCTGGTGTTAACTACACAAATCTTGCAGCGTTCCAATCCTTGCTCTCATTCCCAAGGACACCTAGGCACCCTGAACAATTTCCTCATCTCGATTTCATTGCCCAGATCAACGTGCACGCAACTTTCCTTGTGCATGCAGTCTATATCCCCACTTGTTCTTCTGTCTTGGTACCAAAATGTTCTCCAAGTTCATGAACGTGGGTGAAAAGGGCCATGCGTCCAGCGATAAGCCCAGTGAGCAGGAGGAGTCGCTCACCACGGTCCTTGCTACGCGTGAGGACCGAACGAATCTCTTGCTTCTCATAGCGGACTCGATCGAGACAATGCGTGGCCAGATAGTTGACGCTTTTGATGCCAACAAGATTGATATCGGCACCCCACTCAAGCTCGGAAGTCCTGATGACCGGCCTAATGAGGATGCAGCTGTCGCCGTCAAGGCAGAGCCTGGAGAAGAGGGTGGCTTGACACAGGGCGCAGGGGTATCGGCAGAAAAGACTGAGACGGCGCACGACAACGATGAGCGCGAAGAGAAGGAGAAAGTGGAAAGCGACAAGAAACCCACTGGAAACGAAGACGACGAGGTCGAGAAGGCAAGGAAGGCTCTCGAGCAGCGGACAAGGGAGATTGCTAAACCCGAGAACGTGGAGCTGAAGAGGGCTGCTCTGAACCACTTCGATGACTGGCGGGACAAGGTCATGCAGCGTGTCGGGGAAGCTGTGAATCAGAAAGATGCCGGAGACGAGCTGGCACATCATAAACAGCAATCTCGTCCTACGAGCAAGCAGGGTTCAGAGTCCAACCCAAGCGACGGAGACTCCCAAGACACCCTGCAGCGGATCTTTCCACCTCTGGAAACTCCCCTCAGAACGCTCGATGAAGCACGTCGCATTCTCATCATGCACTCGGTCCTACTCCTACTTCTAGGATTGGAGGCATACCCTGCAGAGTCACGCGTGCTCATGCTCCGATTGGCCAGCTCTCTTGGTCTGTCTATGGATCTCGTGGCACAGGATGAGATATCAGTGGCCAAAGGGCTGCTCGAGGTCGCCAAGGAGCACATGAACGCAGACGAGGAGACCAAGAAGAAGGCAGATGAGAACTCGACTGCACGAAAGTGGAAGGTTGGGCTTGGAGCAGTGGCTGGCGCCGTCCTTATCGGGGTTACTGGCGGCCTTGCGGCACCCCTGCTTGCCGCGGGAGTTGGAAGTGTCATGGGCGGCATTGGTCTCGGTGCAACTGCCACGGCTGGATATCTTGGAGCACTTGCTGGTTCAGCCCCACTGGTCGGTGTTCTTTTCGGTGCGTACGGCGGGCGTATGACGGGCAAGATCGTTGACGAATACGCCAAAGAAGTCGAGGACTTTGCATTCATGCCCATCAACAAGCCTTCTCTCATGCAGCGAGGAAAGCACGAAGACAAGAACGCGCGACACCTTCGTGTTGCCATTGCAATATCGGGCTGGCTCGTCGAGGCAGATGAAGTTGTTCTGCCTTGGAAAGTAATAAGCGGCCACAGCACCGAAGCATTCGCGCTCCGGTGGGAGCTAGAAGCTCTTCTCAGACTGGGATGTGCACTGAACACTTATATCAAGAGCTATGCCTTCGGATATTTGAAAAAGGAAATCATCAGCCGAACAATTTTTGCGACTCTTGCATCTGCCTTGGCCTTACCTTACGGTTTGTCGAAGGCTTCGCGGGTCATCGACAATCCTTTCAGCGTCGCTGTGACGCGAAGTGAGAAAGCAGGACGGGTGCTCGCCGACGCACTAATCAACAAGGTTCAAGGCGAACGACCAGTAACACTGATCGGGTATTCACTCGGTGCCAGAGTGATCTACTCTTGTCTAAACGAGCTTGCAGACCGCAAAGCGTTTGGTCTGGTGGAGTCGGTCTGCTTGATGGGTGCTCCTGTGCCGTCCGACCCTATCAACTGGCGGAGGATCCGCTCTGTGGTCGCCGGCAGGGTCATCAACGTCTACTCTACCAACGACTTCCTGCTTGCCTTCCTATACCGTACCAGCAGTCTTCAATACGGAGTTGCAGGCTTACAGGCCATTTCCGATGTCCAAGGGATCGAGAATGTGGATGTCTCCGATCTGGTCGATGGCCACACCCGGTACCGTTTCCTGGTCGGCTCCATCCTGCAGAAGCTGCAGCTGGAAGATATCGATGCCGAGGCGGTTGAGACGCAGCTGAAGAAGCTTACGCGCGATGACAAGGAAGTCAAGGAGGAACGCGCACGCAAAGAAGCCGAGGGCAAGTCCGCGGAGGACGAGGCTGAGGAGATGGAGAAGGAGGTTGAGGAGAAGACGAAGGCCGCCCAAGCGATGGAGTGGATGGGGAACAAGATGTCTGCCATGAACGTGAAGCAGTCGCCCCCGGGTGAAACTGTGATGACTGAACATGACATGTTTAATGAAGCTGAGAAGCGGTAACCGGGATGGTCGAATATCAGCAGTTGACTGAAGACCATCTACAAGGGTATTGGTAGGCTGCACGGCGTTTGGATTTGGAGGCTAAGATGAATAGTGTAGAGAAAATGATAGGCACAAATTCTCTGGAGTACATCGCGATCTACCTACATGCATCCCACTGGATAATCTGTTACCAGGTGCTCTGTGGGCGATGGGGTAACACAGACATGAGTTCAACGTTCCAAGTCTCCAAATCGCTCCAGCAAACTTGAAAAGACCGACCTCTCACACGCGTCAAGATGCATGCAACACAGACACCAAATCAGCCCTTTCGGAGCGTGAGCCAATCCTTTGCGATTCCGAATACAAGTCTCGGCATCTGTGCACAACAGAAACTAGACTAGACCACAACTCGCTGCGTGTGCTTGAGAAACGTTTGACGAGCTGAATGGCGGATCCGTACAACCGGGTCACAGGCCACACACTACTTGTACAACGTAGTAGACTGGTCGGTTACCCAAGCTTTTTGACGGCTGCACTACCAGGCTGGATACGACATTGACGAATGTACGTTACTACAATATCATTATCGTTGACAAGGTGAATCCGGGCCAAGGAATGTGGCAGCCATGGGCAGCTGCGGGCCAGTGATCGATCACCCAAGGAGGCCAAGCAGCATAAGTTTGTGTGTAACCGGTCCCCGGCGGAGGAAGGGAGGCCCACGTGAGAAGCGTCTGTGGGGATAAACATGGGACATGGTCCAAATGTCTGGGGTTCCTCTGCGGGGTTGATATCGAATCCGGGGAAGCTCGAATCCTTATTTGATAAGCCGCTCGCCCAGGCTGCCAACAACATAGCAGGAGATCCTCGGATGCTTGGCTCGCCTAGAGGATTCAGGATGTTTCATGGAGTCGAGACTAGAGGCAAGGGATTGTAGGCTTTTCGTCAGATCATGATGTCTCTGTCGTGCATAGAACGACTAACACCCCAAGAGGAGGAGTGAAGTCCAGAAGGCCCCGGACCATCTGGAGGCATCAGCAGCTATCTGACACCAGGGCAATATGCCGGAGCGGCCAGCCTCGGCAGGAATTCGCTGGGAACAGAAATGGCGGACTCGACAACTGGAACTGCGAAACGCAACACGCAGAGAGCAAACCTCAAGATTCATGGCGAAGCAAATGACCTGGGCAATACGCGAATTATATCAAGTCTCATCTCCTTTGGAGCGTCCAGTGACTTCGACTTGGCGTTTCTAGGTCTTATCACCCGACACCCTTTCCGCTCCTCTTCCTTGATGTCATTCGCTGCTGTGGTCCCAGAAACTCAACAAAGGGCATGCAGAGTCATTCCAACAAGTACGGAAGTACGGATATGGATCTGTACACACAATAAGTACCCAGGGTCCCGGCACTTGACCTACTAAGTCTATATACGGATTACACCCTGGTATGTGCAACCCCGCACGCCATACTATGTCTGTCAGCTCCATCCGGTTCTCTGGCCGTTGGGGTATTTGAAGTTGCTGGTATCCGTTTCCCCGGTGGAAATATTCTCGTGGTATGCACTCCTTCCTACACTGCCTTGACTGCTCAGGGGTTCTTCTCTCGGACCACTGCCTACTGTGAACCTGAGGACGACTTACCTTGGTGATCTGAGCACGTCAAATATGTCGGATCACGAGAAACCTACCGTCGAACATGGGCTTCCCGCTTATGACCAAGAAGCTCCTGTCGGCGGCATCCATGAGAGTGATGAACCTCCTCACCACGGAATGGGTGTTGGCGAGTACCTTGCGACACGATTCAGCAGCTTGAAGCCGCCCATGACCAAACTCCCCAACCCGTTCACTCTGATCAGACAGCTCAACAGACACCACTGGGCTTTCTTCATGGTTGCCTTTTTCGCATGGGTAAGTGCTGCTGAGCTGGATTCAGCTGGCCCCTGATCCACGTTGTGTCTCACTGGACTGGAACACTGACCAGTCCTACAGACATGGGACGCCTTTGATTTCTTCACCGTCTCTCTTACCGTCAGCGAACTGGCTGAAACGTTTGATAAGTCCAACACTGAAATAACATGGGGCATAACGCTCGTATTGATGTTCCGATGTAGGTCTCATTGTCTTCAGCCAGCTCACACTCCCTTGTACTGACACATTTTTTTTTATTAGCCGTTGGATCTGTCTTGTTTGGTATCGCAGCGGATCGATACGGGAGAAAATGGCCATTCATCCTCAATAATGTGCTTTTTATAATCCTTGAGCTGGTAAGTCGGGCCCCGTTGCATTGATTTGCGCGTCAGCATTCCTTGAGTGTGGATCTCGTGTCACTTGGAGATGCTTGATCTGCGGTCCCCCATGTCTCGGGCCTGTAGCCAAGCACATGTACCCCAGCCTTGGCCTCCCACATTCCGTACCCAGTTATGTGGTTCACCTTTGCTGGGACCGTAGATCTTGGTCGTTCCCAAGACTGATGGTGACTGTAATTCGAGACCATGCTGACATTTGAACGCAGGGCACCGGCTTCTGTAATACTTATGGCCAGTTCCTCGCTTGCCGGGCTTTGTTTGGCGTTGCTATGGGCGGGTTGTACGGAAATGCTGCTGCTACCGCTCTCGAGGATCTTCCCGAGGAGACTCGAGGGTTGATGTCCGGTATACTGCAGCAGGGCTACGCCTTCGGTTATCTCCTGGCGGCCGCCTTCACCCGGGCTCTCGTCGACACCACCTCGCACGGATGGAGGCCGCTCTTCTGGTTCGGCGCGGGCCCTCCTGTACTGATCATAATCTTCCGCCTCATGCTGCCCGAGACAAATGTGCATCAGCAGCGACAGTCGGTGCGCCGAACGGCCGAGGCCTCTGGGACCAGCGTTTCGAAAACTTTCTTGCGCGAGGGTAAGGTTGCTCTCCGGCGGCACTGGGTGCTTCTTCTGTACCTGGTTCTGCTGATGGCTGGCTTTAACTTTATGAGCCACGGTAGTCAAGAGTAAGTTTTCTCTGCACCCACTCTCATTAATCAAGGATACGCTATTTCGAGCGCGCCATAATAGAGCACCTCTGGGGCCAGACAAAGAAAAAAGGGGCTCTATCCTAAACCTTGCTCTCCCCATGGTATTCGTTCTCGGTCAGATCGATTGCTAACTCAAGGCTCCATCCAGTCTGTACCCAACCATGCTCAAGAACGAATTCAGCTTCGACGCGGACATGGTGACTGTAACCCAAGTAGTCGCGAACCTAGGAGCCATGACGGGTGGCACCATTGTTGGTTTTCTCTCACAGTCCTTCGGCCGCAGATTCAGCATCATTTTCATCTGCGTCATTGGCGGCGCCCTTCTGTACCCCTACAGTTTCGTCTCCAACGAGCGCATCATCGCCGCCGCTTTCTTCGAGCAGTTCTGCGTCCAGGGCGCCTGGGGTGTCATCCCCATCCATCTCATGGAGTTATCACCCGGCGCCTTCCGGACGTTTGTCGTGGGCACGTCGTACCAGCTCGGCAACCTCGTCAGTTCGGCGAGTTCCACCATCGAGGCCACCATCGGCGAGCGCTTTCCCCTGCCGCCCAAGGGCGAGACGAAGAGGTATAACTATGGCAAGGTCATCTGTATCTTCATGGGCTGTGTGTACGCCTATGTCATCATTCTGACATTCATTGGGCCCGAGCACTTGCGTCGCAAGTTTGAGGTCGAGCACGATGCGGATGTGAGGGAAATTGCGAACGAGGAGACGATTGAGCAGGCCATCCACCGACGGGAGAGGATGGGGATGGGATTGAGTGATGAGGACTTGGCTGATGCGGCCGAGGTAAGGAGGATGGAGGAGCAGGAGAAGAGGGTGAGCCAGGCCGTATGACGGGGAAATATAATCTGAATGGGGATTTGTAGGCACGATCTCTCTCTTTCGATTGCCTGATGTACTCGACTTGGAAAGGTTACGTGGGACATTTCGCGGCCGTTTTAGAAGCGCAATTTGAAGACTGGCATCCCGAGATATCGATTTTACCATACCAGAATCGAGTGTTCCATTTGTCCACTTAAAGGAGTTACCTGCTGTTGAAGCTGAAGTGGCTCACCCCTTCTTCTTATGCTATCGAATGTTTTAGATATAACGATAATATACTCCTCAAACCTCCCGAAGTCTGATCCAACTTGCGGCGAGTCTCCTCTAGACTATTTCCAGTCTCAATTGCTTGGGTCAGACCGAGGAAAAAGTTCCGACTGGCACCATTGACGGAGCCGTGGACGTGGGCAACATCAAGAATGACGCTAGGCCTCCTCGACGGACAGCCTGCGAGACCAGATGATCAAGGGCAACAGCCTGGGCCACGTGGAGTCTTCGTACAAACCACGACGGGCATGTGTTGTTACCCTGGTATCCTACTCAACGTGCAAGGCGGGCCTTGCAACACAGGTATTGGAGTCAAGTAGCTCTCCATACAGCCGTGGGTTTAGAATAATCTGGTTGAACTTTGAGTCTGGCTGGGCAGCTAGGTTGCCAGGTTCGTCGACCTCGACCGCCCTTCCTTGATCGATTACCAAGACCTTGACACAATTGGCAAGGTTTTTTGCGCTGTGTGTTACCGAAATCACGGTGTGGTGAATGAAGTTTTCCTGTATGATCTTGCGAATAACCTCGTTGGTCTCGGTGTTCAAGCTTATACCCATAAGTCAGGTCAGTTTGGCCAGCTTTTACAACGTGCAAGTGCAATTCATCGGGACGTGGTTATGACAAGGGGCACTTACTTGCCGGCAATCTCGTCCTTAACAATTATTCTCCTTCGCTGTACCCTATACTGTGCCAGCGAAAGAAGGTGCAGCTGTCCTGCTGGAAAGGACATCTTCTTTGCGTCGGCTTCCAGTCTCCCATTTACGTCGCCGCCGCCTTCTAGAACGTCCTACAGGCAGACTTCCTTGAGTATCACGACTGTATCATGGTCAGGAAGCGTGTCAAGAGGATCAAGGTTATCGCGTATGGTGCCTGGAGTGACAAAGGGCTCCTGTGGCACGTTCAAGACTTTTGATCGTAGGAGGCGCCGCGGAACGGTGACGATATCAACACCGTCAATCAGAATTGGCCCGTGTTGGAGGTCGAGAACTCTGCTTAGGGTGGTAACCAAAGAGCCTTTCCCACTGTTTCTTCCCACGGGAGCGGCTGGGGGTCTCTTCTACCTCGGGGGTATCAACTTCGTCAAGTTTCGTCCTTACCCCCCAGTACGGCCGCAAATATCGATTTTCTGTCCCTCTGGATCATAAAGCTCACGCCTCGAAGCACAGCCCTGGGCCTCTCTTCGGCCGGAGTATCGAGTGAAAATGACTGAACCCTATAAATCGCATGTATGGCCGTCTCTAGACTCCCAGGAAAAGAGGTATGCCAACGATGCAGCTCAGACAAGCAAAGATTGTCCCGCGATGGGCACGTCGGTATCTTGATCATCAGGTCTTTGCTAAAAGTTCATGCGGAAGCAAGAGTCTGTCAGCGAGGGGCTGGTCGGATCAACTGATGCTTCAGTGGTAGCGGGCCCTTGCACTGGTCCGCGATATCCTGGCATATAACCAAGGTTTCTCGTGGCTCATGTGTTATTTGCCAGGCGCCCTAGTATCCATACCAGAAGTACCCATAACACAGCTCACTTATATGTAAATATGAATAGAATACTAGCGAACTCTGCACAGCCGTCACTGGCTACTGGGCATTTTGATATCGGAGAGCAAAGCTACAGAAACATCTCATCCCCCCAAGTCATCGAGTCCCAACCACATGCCCAGCTCCCGCCAAAAA